>OX104121.1:2934507-3369507 GCA_944474755.1 Limnoperna fortunei | reverse complement strand
GGCGAGTACTTATTAATTTAGTGCACTCATTAACTGATCTTGTATTATACTCTCTAAATGGAGACATGGCGAGTACTTATTAATTTAGTGCACTCATTAACTGATCTTGTATTATACTCTCTAAATGGAGACATGGCGAGTACTTATTAATTTAGTGCACTCATTAACTGATCTTGTATCATACTCTCTAAATGGAGACATGGCGAGTACTTATTAATTTAGTGCACTCATTAACTGATCTTGTATCATACTCTCTAAATGGAGACATGGCGAGTACTTATTAATTTAGTGCACTCATTAACTGATCTTGTATTATACTCTCTAAATGGAGACATGGCGAGTACTTATTAATTTAGTGCACTCATTAACTGATCTTGTATTATACTCTCTAAATGGAGACATGGCGAGTACTTATTAATTTAGTGCACTCATTAACTGATCTTGTATTATACTCTCTAAATGGAGACATGGCGAGTACTTATAAATTGAGTGCACTCATTAACTGATCTTGTATTATACTCTCTAAATGGAGACATGGCGAGTACTTATTAATTTAGTGCACTCATTAACTGATCTTGTATTATACTCTCTAAATGGAGACATGGCGAGTACTTATTAATTTAGCAATGACCGATTTTTCAAGTAAGATTAGTTTGATGTTGACTTACAATATTTTACTTTCTTAGTGTCTATTTAACACACCTCGGTATCTTCGATAAATTTTTCTTATATTTTGCTAATTTTTTAAAGAACAATAAGTATCGGATTCCTTTAAAGCATCATGTCTGTTTTTATAGCAAGTTTAAAGCTTAAAGTTGGAAATCCTGTTTTTAATTATTTAGTTAGTTTTTAAGCGTATGAAGGGAATCAGCTTTTTCGCATATACCTGATAAAAAAATTACAAATTTTCCTCTTAAACGTTAACAAGTTTCTATTCGCTCACCGTAATATTTTTTTGAGAACCAGCAAAACTATTGTAATATGATACATCCATTATCTATCTTTTGTTAGGTACGAAAATTTCATTTGGAAATACCCGTGTGCAATAGACCAGGTATAGGATATAAACATAAGTTTTAAGCAGATTCATGTAACGTCTGACCAAGGGCATGAAGTTGTCGGTTGAGGACGTAAAAAACTCTCCCAATCAATCAGTTTCATGTTGAATATGTATATACAAGAAAAATTTTGATGCAAAGCATCAGTTCGCCGCCGATGTATTTTGCATTCTGCACGATTTTGTCAAAAAAATTTGATAATAATTTTACGGGACGCATTGTAAAGCACCTTTATATCTATGTTGTTTTATTTTTTAACATGAAAGCTTGCGTAGCAGGCATCTCAGATTTTCAATCGAACTAAAACACACACTTTCTATGGACTATCTAATGAATATTCGCTTAGAAAGCATTGAAATTTCAAAAAGAAGGCATTTGAACTTTTTCCCTATAAAGTTCTATTTAAATCTAAGTCGTGAGGTTGTTGCTAGTTTGAATTGGTGATTAAGAAACTTGAGCACATGTAATCTTTTGTCATTTATTGAATTCATACATATACTTAAATTAAAACTAATATTCACGTGGTTCAATTAAATTATTGACATAACACTTATTTATTGATGTTACAAATGTCAGAGTACTCCGGAATTAGATACACAAAATAGCCTTTTATTCTGGTTTCCGATTTTTCAAAGCTACGCTCGTCGATAGAGCTATCACCGAAAGACAAAGTACCAGGATAAAATGGGTCTCCCTGCCTTATTAACTTCCGTAAATAGAATACCAACAAAACTTATTATTACATGAAACTTTGATATCACCCAAGCATTTTGCAGGCGATCCTAATATATTATCTTGATTTTTCACTCAAGTTAAATGATTGATATTCTTGTAGCAAAATTCTGTTCATTTATGGTAACTAAGTGTACTTCGAAATATTTTCTCCTTTATCCATCGTTAGCAACGAAAGTGAATACAAATATCCTGGGCGGCGATAATAATACACACTGCACTTCACAATCGTAATTATAATTAACATTAGAACAAAATGTGTCCATACTTTTAAGCGAGAAGAGTATATGACGTAGAAGATGTTGTAGAGTTGCTTTGCGCATTCACGGATGCTGGTCCGTAGACAGACAGGCCCATTACCCGATCAGATCCAGGAAGCTGTCTGCAGCTAACTCTTAGGGTTGCAATGTGGATTATTATTGCAAATAATTCCAGGGGCAATCCGATACCAATAACGATGAGTGAATATGGTATGGACTTCACCAGTTTAACAGGTTCGACATCGTCATCGTCAAAATTAACATTAACAAAAATGAATTCAGTAGTCAAAATGCCTCCACAGATACCTATCAAAAGATTAAACTATAAATAGTCATTTATTCTAAATAAGACGAATGTTCTTCTAAAACCTTACAGGCATATTTATTATTGAATACTACTTATCATTAAGATAATGGCACAATTTTTTAAGATAATGGCACAAACTACTACATTAAAAATATCTAGACTTATTACTACCTTCGATACATTTTGTCATAACTAAAATGTAAACGCCATGCCATATTAAATTGCTAAGAGCAAATACATTTTTTAAGAAAGGACACATAATGAAAAGAGAGTATATATCCTGGCTTTTATGTTTTGTTTTTTTTTTTTTTTGTTTTTCTTCTATCTTGAAACATTTATATAATAAAAGAATGTTCTACATTTTAAAAATCCAATTGGTCGCAGTTGTATTATTTATGTGCTTTAGATTTTAGAACTCCAGTTTAATATTTTAATATCCATTAAAAAATCTAATTAGCAAAAAAAGACAAATCCATTTATACCCCTTTTCACTGCAAAAAGAGGAACGATTTTGTTTGAAAAATAAATAAATAAATCTTTTATTATTGCAAACAGAGATAACACAAAATGTATTCGTATTGGATAAAATAAGTTGAGGCAAATACAAACGCAATTTAATTAACCCATAACATTATCAGTGATGAGGAATTTACGAAAACAGCAAACACAAATGACACAAATGAATTATCGACAAGTTAAAATACACATTCGAAAATTAAGTATTTGAGGCAAAAATCTTTTGAAATCTTTTAGCCAGCACAAACATTAAGAAAACTAATGTAGCTCCTGTGGCAACTTGTTAGTTTGGCGGAGCTACCAAGAGGTCGTATTATTTGCCATGGAGGAAAAGCACCAATTTGGTTTATTAAGAATGTCATATGGGTCTTTTTATATCAGAACCCATCTCAACCGCGAGATTCACATATTAACGCGAGTGTTTGCATATTATTGGATGTGAAATAAATCACCAAAATCGTATTATGTTATCAAAAGCAATTATTATAAGTTTGCATCGATATAATAAATATACTTTTTCGTATAGAATTCATCATCCATGCGGTCCGTCATTACATTCGTCATCTATGTTATTCATAGGACGTCGTAAACCGATCAGTGTGTTACAGGTTTTTAACAGGAATTTTACGGAATTTTACTGATCACAGGCCGCCGTGCTGCTATATGCATGCCGTCATCAACGATCAGAGGTGTGTATCGATTATCAGACTTGTCTGGATTTTTGACGTTCAGTCTGTAATCACCGTAGTTCAAATAACATCTCTACAATGTCTGATAAGAGTAAGCATTAGGTACCAAAATTAAATAAAAAACCTGAAGATTTGTCTGATCGTTCCCAACCCGTGAAATGGTTATCTATAACTCAATTTGCTTGTTGAACGGTCAAGCCTTTGTCATACTTGGAATGGAAACACCAAATATATTGCTAGAAGTACAATGAACATATACCCTCGGGCTGACAAAAGTAAAATCAGTCTTCTTTGAACTCGTCGGGTGAATAAAATTTGTACTTGCCTCCAATAATTTTGAAAATCAGTGCAGTAATAGCTACTTGTTTGGACAGCGTTATTCCTTGTCTATTTACACATGTTGCAAAGACTAAAGTCATGATACCACCAATTACCACACCAATGAGACATCCAACAGCTTCTACTGTCCGTTCTATCAATCTCTCAAAAAATGTAAATCCTATTTCATGTTATAAAGTTATTTAGTAACTAGATTTAAATCGAAATTTGGAACAACATTTCTATCGTTTTGATATATTTATGTTCAATGAGCCAATATGCATGCATTTCTGTCATAGAACTAAGGTATAAATGAAAAATTTCTTTACAAACATTTTGCAGCTGTACATATAGTCAATCGCTTCAACACATTTTATTCAATAATTTACTTTTCATTGGCTGGAAAATATTTTTTATCAGAGGATGGAAAACAAATTTGATCATCATGGAGACACGCACCATATATTACTCCACGGGAAACTAACAGTTTTTGCGTTTATCTCTTTTTTTCAAAAAGTCCAGTTACAAAAATAAAATTGTTGAGTTTATTCTATTGTTTGAATGTATTTATAAGTATAAATACAAAAAATATTTTCTCCATCGAAGGATAACAAACTTTCCGTTGTGCACATTTAATATAATCCGATACGCGGATTATACAATGTGCAAAACGGAAATTTTGTTATCCCTCGATGGAGAAAATATGTTTTGTAGTTAATCCTAAATATACGCAATGTTTTGTTATGGAACACATTTTGTTTGTTTTATAATCACATAATGCAGGCAAGATTACCAAAACACCTTATTTTCTTTTTTGACGGAAAAAAGTTTATACATACCTTCCGTTCCAAACTTGAATTGACCAACAGCTTCTATTACGGATCCAATTCGACACATAACCTCTCCATTAGCACAAATTACGAGGTAGAATACATTCATTGACACCTGCAGGAGACATAATGTGTCGTCATAACCAGAGTAAATGACTGTTTAATTTGTTCATGTTCTTTTTATTAGTTGTTTTGTTTTCTGCTACAAATAGGCATTGTAAACAACTCCATATTTACGCTAGTGCATTGTAGTTAAATGTTATCTTTATCTTGACAATTTAATTTAATAATGTTGCGGGCATGTGAGAAAGAGAAATTTGTATGCATACGTATTAAATAGTTAATGTAGAAAAATAGAACACTTATAGTCGAAAGTCTTAAGTTGTTTGAAGAAATAAATATGTACAAAATACCACTGTCAACTTTTGCATTTTCAACAGTTAAAATCTAAGAATCAAAATATATACCAACGGAATGTCATTGTGTATTAAAATAAGTCTGCAAAAGAAAAGAAACAAGTCATGGACGGCGATATCGTTTATTTATACCTACGACACTTACCGTCATATCAGTCTCACGAGATTTGATGTGCAAACCAAACCAACCAGGTGTAAGTATTGCTAAAATAATCACTAAACCTGCTAACACACTGAATGCAGGTAACAGTTTAGCAGCTATGTTCATCGTCCGATTTTACTAGTCTGTAATAAACAACTATTAAAATTGACTGACGGAAATGGAATTTTATTTACTTATAATAAAATAAAACTGAAATAATGTGTGCACCCAACAAGACGAGAACTCTACCGGTGATTTAAGATTCAAAACCATGCGATTTGAATAATTTCCACTATAGATTAGCAATTATTGGAATTAAAAATCATAAGGTTTTTTTAAATACACAGATGCTCAATTCTAAATGAGAGCATACAGAAACAGTCAGCAATAACAAATTGTTGTACACATATCCTGATGTCTATGGATATGAGCTTTAAACAATAACGTTTCTAACGCTTAATAGTAGAGAGATCTATGTGATACGTAAAGTCATGAAAGAATAATGTGTTAAAGTAACATCATGTTATGTTAAATGAACAGACCAATTAGTTACAATCTTAAGTCAGCACTCGAATTTCGAAATTACTGTTCTATAAATTTAGTGTTTACAGATTATTAATTTTCTTTAAATGTTGTAGTCGTCGAAAGAAGTGCTTCGAACAATAGATTGCGAGAGTATCTGGAATTAAGGCTAAGCTAATGTGTAAAAAAGTAATACGAAATAAGTTATTTTCAATTAAAAGTTACAAACTCTTCTCTCAGCTTCGCTTCCTATAAGCCAAACATAACAATTAAACCCAAATAATTTTATATGGTTTGTATATCAGTTTACTTTCATACGACTTTCGATGACGTTTCGATGCGTATTTTTTTTATAGATGGCGATAATTATACTACTTTTAGAAACAAGACGGTGTTATATTATTGTGTAACATAATTATATGATTTGGATAAAAGGGACGATAATTAAAAACACAATTATTAAGTTAAAGGAATTATAGGGTTTAATCACGGTTTTATGGGATTTATTCGTTTATAAACAAAACCAAATCATTCTTGAACATATCATAAAACCCACTCGTACTTGTTTCCGTTTATGAGTGAATTGGTCTTGTTAATGCCCCCACAAACTCCTTTTAAGCGGCGTCAAATTCTATTATATTTTCTTAATTAAAATTCCAATCACTTAACTTATACCAAAAATAAAAAAGTAAAAGCTATGACTATATGTAGTATCATTATTGTAACATTCAGACATTACACACGCCGCTGTGTTTCAAATTGAAAAAAAAATTATACCGACTGTAATCAAATCACAGATCATCTTGAGTATATAAAAATACTATCGCTTTTAATACGTGCTGTGAAGTGGACCGGTTTTCACATCTGACCTAGATGTGTACTGACGTCATGGATACCGAACGCTTCTACAAAAAAGACTTGCAAAGTGTTTAGCTGCTTTCTACGTTAAACTATTTGTTATGCTTACTCATAGCTCTATACTTCTCTAGTGGAGGTTCCAATTACAACCTTGATAGTTGTAATGAAATATTGGTGTAACTGGCGTAAAACCTCATCATAAATGTTCTAAACGAACCATAGTGTCTCTGTGTTAAGCATTACAATTAGAATTAGCACTGAGGATAAATTGCCAATACAAGATAAGTGTTTCTAGATACGGGCAACAGAAAAAAGATTTAATTTAGAATAAATATGACTGACTAAATTCCTATTTACAAGGCTTCAATGAAGGTTATTTAAATCTTATTTCGAGAGGAGAGAAGATTAGGGGAAACGGATTTCCTATTTTAAAATTCAGTTCAAATAACAACAAAAAAACCAGTGTTTTCGACCTAGTGCAAAGACTAGCAATACCGTCTGACCAAGGAATTCGGTTTTTCCGCGTTAAAACGTTAAAAGCTCGACCAAGTCGATTCCCAACAATACATTTGACACTAAAGCTAGTTAAAAAATATTAAGTATTAGTGACAGAGAACATTTATAACTAGCACCCGATTGCAACAAGCCATTATTTGATTTGATGAAGGCTCCGTGTGTTGACCCTAGATATACACCAGATTACTGGAGACAGTCAATATGGCATGCCTATATCCCAATCCCATAGTACAGTCAGCAGTAGATTACAAATACAACAATTACAAAAAGCCGATATTTGTTTATTCCTTGTTTTCTTTTTCTCATAAAAGTAGTGCAAAATATTTAAAAAATATATAGTACATAAAAGTACAAAAAACCAAAATTTTTACTTATACTTACCTTCAAAGAAGGAGATCCTAATTTACACAATAATTTACGTCTTTATGAGAATAACGAAACCCAGGTTTGATATGGAATCTTTAAGCTCGTCTCTTCACGAGGAATTTAAGGGACAGAATATAGACGTGCAGAATCTATTCTAAACAGCGCATAATTTTATTTTTGTTACATTTGTAAGTAATGTTGTAATGATATTTAATATTGTTTACAACAGTCACATATTCACAAGTAGCTGCATTATAATAAAATACATACAGGTAAATCTCCTTAATAGACCTCTTTTGTTTAAGTATCAGTTAAATCATTTAACAATAACAATAATACCTTTAACACTACCCGGAAGTATCCCTCTATTATTAATAACCATCAGATAAGCAATGTATATGCTAATACTTCCGCTCTGCTAAATACGTGTTTTACAAAATGATTCAATTGATTAATTTCTGAACTAATTTTTTGCCGCAAATTTTACAATGCATCAAAAACTGTTGCATTATTCCTCTATTAACTTGCATATTCAATTCATGTATAAATCAACGCAAAGATACACGTATTTCAAGTGCAAAACACAGATCAATTAACCATGACAACCTCCCGTTCCGGTCTCCACCATCACGTTTACCTATTTAAAACACATGTGGTCTTGTCCGTAATTAGCGAGACGAGCAAGTCGCTCGGCTTTTGCCACCACCTCTTTTTGCAGCATTACTACAGTACTTGCACCCGTAAACGCAAAACTTTGACTGATGATAACTGATTGCTGACGGATTTTGGAACGCTGACGGATCGCTGACTGATTGATGATGAATACATCCGTCAAAAATTATGAATCCGTCATTACCTTGGTGAGTGCGATCAGTCCAATCAGTGCGATACAGAATCCGTCATTTAATTATATGCATAAATCGGTCAGTTTATTGATGGATACGTATAAATTAATAATTTGAAGATAAAACGAATTCTGCATCATTTGTATATTATATATGCATTTTTAATAAAATCTATAATTAAATAAACGCAAGTATTCAAAAGAATAGTTAATACAATGATTCGTTCTAAAAAGTAAAATAAATAAACATATTTAAAGAAAAACCTAAAAGTAAATTTCTTTAAGGCAGGACATATCTGCGGGTCAAATCCGTAGCCACGAGGTAAATGTTTTATTTTCGTAATCCAATATTAATTCTCTTTTTATTTCTGCGACTCATGATTTCGGCCTATTTTATTTTCTGTGATATGTTACATGTAATTTTTTGTCGTATATAAAGCCGACCCGACTCCCCAGTCAGTAACAGATATATTTCACATTTAGGAAAGAACGTGGCCTCTTTTTGACATCATCACTAGTAACTTAAATGTATGCCTTCGTGGTTTTTTTTAGTTTACAATTATAAAAATGTTGAGTATAAAGAATTGTTGAACTGTTGAACAAGCATTGTCAATCAAAACATATTTTTTAATAAACCAAAAGTTGTATTGTAAAATATACAGCGATTCTTGTCGCAAGTTTTAACAAAACGCCATTAATTCTTTAGGTCCATGAGGATCGGGTTTAACATTGTCATTACAGTCATATCGATAAAACAGAACCTTTACAAAACTTGCCCTTTAAAAGAGTGTCATTCAATTTGAACAATAACTTATTTTATTGATTGATTGATTGGATGTTTGCTTTTCTTCCAGTGAGACTAATTCAGGTTTATTCATGACGAGAACAAGTTAAAAAATCAATCAATTAGATTTGTTTTGTTTGTTTTGTTTGAATATTGTTTAACGCCACTTTCAGCAAATTTTTCAGCTATATCATGGCGTCCAGTTTTATTAGAGGAGGAAGCCGGAGTAACCGGAAAAAACCCCCGACCTTAGGTAGGAAAACTGGCAATCCTTGTCAATTAAGATTGGAGTCGAGTGCACCCTGCCCGCAGTGAGACTCGAACCAGCAACCTCAGTGTTGACAGACCACGTAATCAATAGTAGACAAACTACCATAACCACTCGGCCACCGAGGCCCTCTCAGTCTATTAGAGAAAGATGGACCAAAGGGCAAAAATGTTGAATTCTACAGGAAAAATATGGGGAATGGGTAGGGGCGGAAAATTTACCTTTTTAAACCTACTCCTTTTGGAAATCTACAAAAGAGATCCTAATCGTACAAGGAGCGTGACACTCTCTAAACAAGTCACTATGGTTCGCGGCAATTCTAATATGACCTGAACCACCCTCCCCCCACCCCAAACGAGAGGGCATCCCATGTCCGCCAGCTGAGGACGCTCTGGCAGCTCTGTGAAACATAGTAACAAATTTCAAATATTTCCGAATTTTTAGGAAACCATTGATACTTATATATATCATTACAAATCGAATGACTATAACAGACATCGTAAAATAAAACAATTGGGACGGCTAAAATGCGAAAGAAGAATTGATTTTTATGTTAAACTCAAAAGCTTCTATATAAAAACGTGTTTAGTAGTTTGTTCTTTATATGAAATTTAATTCTGTGTAAATTCATGTGACACAATGAGACAGTGAACAAAATATATAAATAGATGTTTTCGCTCTTGTTGTAAATTTGATTCAGTATTATACACCGTAATTCTTAGGAATTGTGGCACATAAAGAAAAACTCATCAAACCGCAACAATTAATCTTTTTTTAACGTTTGTAATAAAAAACCTCGACCTCGATGGTTTAGGTAGCAGTAATCTATTATTGATCACCGAGTTGTCTGTTCGACCCTTACAGCGTTACTAAATTTGCAAAGAGCACCAGTTTTTTCCTGTCGAATCACTGCTGTTTCGTCGGGTACTCCAGCTCTTCCTTATAAACACTCGACGCCATGTTATTTAGACTAATATAATTTTGAAATCATTGTTAAACAATCCTAAAACATACATACATATAATGTTTACGCGAAAGCGCGAAGAAAAAATGTTACGATTCCGCCTTCACGTTTTTTGTCTTTCTTGCTTTTTCCGCTTTAAAAAATTTCGATGACAAATACGAGACGTACGCCTTAGCACGCGAGGTCAAATAGTTTTTGAATTTATTGTGTGTTTTTTTCATTTCTTTTTTAATTATTTTTTTTAAATAAAATGACATTATGTGGATTTTATATTCCGTCACAGATGCATTAGTTATATATTGGGGGTAATTTCCATTTATCATTTATACCTTTAGACTAGACTTGTTCCGCTTTAAAAAAATTTCGAAGACAAATACGAGTCATTGTGTGTGTGAGTGTTTTTTATTTACTTTGTTTTAATTATTTTGTTAATAAAATGACAATATGTGATGTTTACATTTCGCCACAGATGCATTAGTTATAAATTGGGAATTTCTATTTATATTATTTATAACTTTAGACCAGTTTTAGCCTAATTATTAGGTAAAACGATCCATAAATGAGGACATAACAGCAGACATTTTTATACGTCTAATTTGCTAGTGAAACGAATTTTCACATTTCGAAATATTAATTTAACTAACCGGAAGTTGAATGGACTGATTGGAGCGATCAGTCCAAATCAATCCGTCAGATCGGTCAAATCGTTCCAAATCCGTCAGTTGACGGATGGACGGATTGGGAACGATTTGACTGATCTGACTGATTGATAACTGACGGATTTTGGAAAGCTGACGGATTGCTAAATGTGTTACGTTTTCAATCTCAAGTACTGTACTTCATTTTCCCTGAAGAACCCATCAAACAATGACTATTGTATAGTTTATTCTTAATCTGATTGTAAAATATTTGTTTTTAATGCCAGTCATCTCTATAAAGCAGATAATGTTTTAGTCTCCAGTTGACTTTATTTCTTAACCGTGGCGCCACACACTTAGAATGAAGTTTTAGTTAAGAAAGGAAAGTTAAAATTAAAAATATTATTTTTTGAAAATAATAATTAAACGCTTATTCATCGATGAACGAGGTCAATTTACGTTAACATTTTCCGGAGTTTTTTTTGTTTTTGCGTGAGTCGACCTCGTTCTCTTAGACAACAGTTTCACCTTTAAAAATAAGTTATCACACGGTCACAATAAGGATATCAGAAGTCTAAACTAAAAATGAAATTTACAGCACATTAAACCATTAAGTTTTGGAATAAATCCTAGTGTATATTGAAACATCTCTCTGCCATTTCTGTCAGGGTTGGAAAGTCACCGATTTTAAGTTCGTTTGTGGCGGGTCAGTTCATTCATTTCATTGGCTTGTCATTGATGGTTAGCTTGGTACTGATGACGTCAGATTGGAAACAAATACATATCAATTAAAACGTTTTTGGATGAGGAAATTGTTCCTGAATTTAAGATTTAATGGTACAATAATTTTCCCGATTTTAAGTTTTGCCTCGATAAGAACTGTATAGTAGAATAGTTACAGGATAATCTATTGCCTCGCACTTAAATTTTGGTTGCTGTGTAAACAGGCTAACCGTGTCAACAACCAAAAACATATCAACTACTGCAATGGCCCTAACTTGGTACAAGAAATGGTGGGTTAAATCCGGTTTATGGAATGCCATAAAAGTAATGAAAGTAATGAGCAAATATGATTCCATGATCTACTTAACAAGGCCATGGCATGCAATATCCCAGAAGCGTTAAAATTATTAATAAATTGTTAAATCTCTCACACAGTTATATATTAAATTACAAATGTCGTTAACAAAAGAAAAAATTGGCAACTATGATTTTACGACATTATTTTGCCTGTCTGTATACGAAACACGATAACCTCTATAGCAGATGAATAGTATTTAAACATTATCCACAAGACTACAAAATATGTAAAATTCAGATCTAAACTCCTATCTGAAAGTATTACGGGAACGACATTTTTCTCAAAATTTTCTTGGTAGATGTTAAATATATCAACAGATTTGAAATCATATAAAATGAAAAATATAATAATGTTGCCAATCGGTTATTTAAGGTAACATTAAAGAAAACTCTATTGTCATTATGCAAATGAATGCTGGGTTCAATATGTGTATGTAGTTTGCAAGTAAGTAAAAATTTAAATCTATAATTAGATCAGATAACACCAAAAGCCATAGATATATATTGTTTTATTTATATTGACACAATTATATAATCAATTGCATCAGGAATATAATCATTCCGCTTGTCTGTTGACAATATTATAGATCATATATATATATATATATATATATATATATATATATATATATATATATATATATAAGTGTCTAATGAATTAACCAAACAATGTCGTTGTAATTTCCACTCTGAAAATCATCTGTACACACAGATTTGATTTTTGAGCTGTCTCACCTCGAACTCGTGTCAGTTTATAACGTCTATGGCTACTGCGCTTAGCATGTAAAGACAGAGGTGTAACCTCTAGACCAGATCCGTCCGCTAAAAAACGGAGTTTCACTGGCCTAGTGTTACTTTTGGTTCAACATGTCATTTACATACACAATGTTTTTCTGCGACCTGAGCTTTAATTACAACGATTTTCATACAATCAGAATGGATCTGTAAGCAATTATACAGATGTGTGCATATAGTTGTTTTTTTTTTTGAATTTCTATTTATAATTGTCTATTTATATATGCCCAACATCTGATTGTATTTCAATATTGGATCTTTAGAAATGCACTAAAGATACATAGTTAAGATAAATGATATTTATAAGTGTCTAATGAATTAACCAAACAATGTCGTTGTAATTTCCACTCTGAAAATCATCTGTACACACAGATTTGATTTTTGAGACGTCCCACCTCGGGAATCGAACTCGTGTCAGTTTATAACATCTATGGCTACTGCGCCTAGCATGTAAAGACAGAGGTGTAACTTTTAGACCAGTTCCGTCCGCTAAAAAACGGAGTTTCACTGGCCTAGTGTTACTTTTGGTTGAACATGTCATTTACATACACAATGTTTTTGTATGACCTGAGCTTTAATTACAACGATTTTCATGTTCTATTCAAAACATGATTATATTTTAAAATAAATAGTTTTTCTTTATTTACGTATATAAGATTTTCCGAATAGCATGAGAAATTGTTTTTATTCGGAAGTCATACCATATGTTTCGACATACAATCCTCGTAATGCATAAGTATTCGGACAGATATTAAACAACATTCCGATATTACAAAATGACAAACGAATGAAAGCCGTCCTACAGAAACATCAAATTATTAAAAGCAAAAGACAATCAAAGTCGCTGAAAACAATACTCACTAATGCCAAACTTAGCACAGCTACATATATTCCGAAGGTAACAAAATGTAACCGTTTTAATTGTGGAGTGTGTGCATATCTTATTGAAGGATCTGAAATTAAATTTAAAACTGGACACATCTTCCGAATAAAAAACAATTTCTCATGCTATTCGGAAAATCTTATATACGTAATAACATGCAAAGGATGTGGTGAACATTATATAGGACAAACGGGTAACACACTTAGACAGCGAATGACTGTACATAGGCAACAAATTAGAGTACCTAACACAAGGATGATTTCATTAAGCGAACACATTTCAAATTGTGCCGGATCAACAATACCGAACTATTACATTTTCCCGATATACCAATGTGCACCTAAAACAACAGAAGACCAACGTATAAATAAAGAAAAACTATTTATTTTAAAATATAATCCTGTTTTAAATAGAACAAATTCCAATATTTAATGCGTTCTTAAGTTATTCTGTGACGTTACGTTACTAAGTCGTTCAACAATTACTCTATGACGTTACGTTACTAAGAAGTTAAACAATTACTCTATGACGTTACGTAACTATGACTAAATCATAACATCTTGTAACTCTTATATCAGCCATGAATATCTCAGAGAGATGAAACCGGTCGGATAGAACTGTGATTAATTGATTGATGGATCTATTTATATGGTTTATTTTATGCCAAAAGTGTAATAAATCGATACTTTAGTGGATGTTTCAACTTTATTTTCATATATATATATATATATATATATATATATATATATATATATATATATATATATATATGAAAATAAAGTTGAAACATCCACTAAAGTATCGATATATATATATTACAAACAATAACGCCGATAAAAAATTACAAGATCCTAAACATGATCGTATGTTAAATATAATTTTAAAAAAGCAGAATCCATGGACAAGTTTAAAGATGGTTTTACAGATAGTAACAGACAATGAAATGTTTTCATCACGTAAAATGCTAAATAGGTAACACAATATCCGAAACTTTAGAGTAAATATCAAACATTTACATAACAAATGAAGCCAACAAAATGCTTGCTTAAATTATACGAAAATATGTTTTTGTAATTATTGGCAAGCCATTTTCCAGCGGGCAAAATCCTTATTTCTGCGCTTACTGAAATGTATGTCAATTGCTTTACAGTATCAAAAACATTAAGAAATATTACTGATAATAATTGTGTAAGATAATTACAGGAGGGCATGTTTCTTTTGCTTCCTATACAAACTATTAAAAAGGTTAAACTTTTTAATCTTATTTATGATTACGTTTAAAAAACTTTATGGCAAGTTAAATGAAAGTTTATAAACAAACGAGCAGCTGCTATTATATTTTAGAAACGAAGAATCATATTTCTAACAGTTTGTATCAAAAGCATCAGTTCGCTTATTCACAACCATTCTGGTAAGAATTTAAAAAAAAAATGTAGATCAAACGTAATTTGATCTAAACAATATCTGTTACAGGTGAAATTCGAACAACTATTTTGAAGTAAGGGGATTCTTGAATCCAGTATTTGATATCAGTTGATATGAAATATATAGACACAATTTCTATTGGAACTAGTCCAAAGTCTTACGCAAAGCGAGAATAAGGAGTAGTAGATTTTGTAAACGTACTCTAAACAATCATGGTTCCTGGTCCATAGACAGTCGGACTGAGTACCATAGCAGATTCTGGAAGCTGTCTGTTGGACTTTATTATCATTCCAATGTAGATTATTATAGAAATAAATTCCAGGAACATAATGATGAGTGAATATGGTACGGACTTCACCATTTTAAAAGATGGCAAATCTACTTTGTCTACGACATCGTCGAAATTAACATGAATTCAATAGCCAAATTGCCTTCACAGATACCTGTTAAAAGATTATGCTATTGATGACCATTTATTTTAAATAAAACAATTGAAATACTAAAACCTCACAAAGGCATATACTTACCACTGATCAGTATTCATCATTAGTGACATAAAATTGTTGATGCTTTTAAGAAATTTACTACTTCATGCAAGTATCATAAGATGGATTTTACACCTTTTGTCATCACTGAAATTTGGACGAGCAGTCATATTTAATTGCTAAATGTTATCAATTTAATTTAAAAAATGAAAACTAAATGATAAAAGCGCAATTAGGTTTTCATGTTTTCATTTGATTTTTAATCATAGACCTTAAATAGGGTCCACATTAAAAAGGATCAAATTATGTCTCGGCTTTACTATGTTTATGTGCCAAAAATTTTCAAAATTCATTCACATATTAGTCTAGACACTAATACTGTTGTATAGAAAGCATTTCCATTGAAATGTCAGCAACTTTATAATTAATAAGTTTGTTGTAAAAATATTTTTACATCTTTTGATCACGACGTACACTAGGTACAATAATATATCCTCTTTTGAGATTTGCGATATTAATTTCACTACCAAAAAGTCCCATTGATCGTAATGGAGCAACGACATACATGGAGGAATTGAAAGATATTGACCGGTAAACTCTTTACATGGTTTAAAAAATAATTTCATTTCTCCACATTTTCCTTAACATATCTTAAATGTCTGATAAGACCAGCAATAGGCATTAAAATTTAAAAAATGAAATTACTCAGATCGTTCTAATGTGTCAAATCATGATCTATATCCCCTTATCTACAATTTTAAAGATATGAAAGAAATTTGGCCGCGTTTTTCACAAATTATTACCTGGATACACCCCACGTTTGCCTTTTGTTACAAGGGACGTTACTTCGGACCGATAAAACTGAAATCAGTCTAATTCGATTTGTGATGAGTGGTTTTAACGAAATCTATACGCCCACGATTGTCGGTTGTACAGCTACGCTGACATTTGTACTTGCCTCCAATTATCTTTAAGATCAATGCAGTAATTCCTACTCACCGTTTCATGTCTATTTCCGACAGACGATGCATAGATTATAGTCGTTATTCATACATTTGTATTGAGTCTGAAAAACTTTGATTAAAGAATAAGAAAAATTTTATCAAAAAAAAAATTTAGAAAGGTTATTGTTTGTTAATATTTGCAATAAACCTGGCGAATTGTACGAAAACACCATTAAGAGTCTCTTAAATTGAAACAAGTTTATGGCCATTTGGACTGTGATATACCTCTCTTGTGATTTATTTTTAATAAAAATACCTCCACTTTAGACCCTCAAATTCCCAATGGTAAATCTTAATGTCAAAAAATAGCGCTTTATCAAAACACTGAAAATCCTACCGGGAAGTGCAGATGACAAATCCAATTAAGTTTAGAGTGATTAATAAGGAGAAGTGATGAATCTGTTACCAAGCATGAAAGGGCGTAAAAAATGGCGGTAAATGACATGTGATAAAAGAAAAGTGCACTTGATTTGTTTTGGAAGGGTTAATTGTTTAAAGTTTTACTATGTACGTCAACTTCGCCAGGTTAGGGTGTTTGTTTGATTGTTTGTTTGATGGTGTTTAACGCCAATTTTAGCAATTTTTCAGCTATATCAAGGCGTCCAGTTTTTTGGGGCGGAAGCCGGAGTAACCGGAGAAAACCCCCGACCTGCGGTAGAGGTTTGGGTGTTGGTTCTATATATAAATACGGATTCCTTAGTGGTAATGACAAGCAGAACTAAATATAAACTAGCCATCGAAAACACCTTACCCTCGAAAGCACATTACGAGACCAAATACATTATTTTGCAAACAGCTGTCCAAATATTACTGGATACTGGGAATGGTTGCTAAGGCTTGTCCCTCACAGTTGTTTGGCGAATTCCTTGACAGCAAATAAAAAAGGCCCTGTTGTTTTGGGAATTTTCAGAAGATAATACGGAAACTTTGACAGCAGACCATAGTAGATAAGTGGTTGGAGAGTGCGATGCTCTTCGTGCCATACAAATCGCTATTAAATTTCGAAAAATGGGGGTTTTGTAACCGCTACAAGAGCATACTAGTGGCCCATCCCATTTCCCGGTCAATTTCGTTCTTGTTAATTTGTTGCTGTGTCCTGTGAAACGTAGCAAATGAATGGGTTAGAGAAAATGATTTTAACAGTCATTCGTCTAATTTACTACGGTAATGGCTTGACATATATCTGTCAGCATGTAATTCCCCAATGCTCAAAATAATGTAAGAAGACTATATGAGTATTTCTATAGGACACAGATGCACTAACGTTGATGTCTGATAAAGATACACAATTGTTGGAATTTAACATCATTATGTTTGCAATACACAGATGTTCAATTATGAATTAGTACATACAGAAACATTCAGCATTTTAAACAGACTGATGTTCACATATCATGACGTCCATACAATAGAGCTTATCGTTATTTATAATGTGATAATGATTTTTTGTGTATTACATAAAGACGTGTTGGGTTAATTGAACAGATCAATAGTGAATAGATCTTAAAAAGTAATGCACGTTAGTTTCACACTTATTTCTTTTTAATTTATTATTTACAGATTTATGATTGGTCTTAAATTATTACTGCCGGTCATATTGGGTAATGGAACAAAAACTGTTGCAGGAATATTAGTAATGAATACATGTGGCCTGTGTCAACAAGTATTAAAAAAGATGATTTCAAGTAAATGACGAATGATCGCTTCGCTTCTGATAAACCACATAGAACATTTCTCTTCTAACTGAACAAACATTGATCAAAACATAAACTATTAGATATCAGATGTTAAATCAAGTAAAAACCTCATTATAACACTAACAAAAATTTATCAAAATGTATTTGTCTGTTGAAGTTTGAACCTAATAAATATGAAACCTCAAAGAGCCATTTAAAAGTTGTAAAGCTATGGTTAAATCAATATTTGACACACAAATGTTTTTGCCCTTGGTTAGTAGAAATTTTTTTAACTAAATTCTTTTGTCCTATTCAATGGCCTAATGTACATCTGCTTAAATTGGGAAGCAACACTGACAATTTATTTTATGTGTAAAAATCGAATCATGACTATTCTCGGAGACACCTTACCAAATTTAGTTTAATTTGGTTTAAGGTTTTCACAGGTGTTTCTCTAAGATGTATACATCTTGAGTCATTAAATGTTAAATTAAACAGATCATGAGAATCATTTATGGGCAATAAACAGTTGTTTGGTTTCTGAAATTTATTTAGTACCTTCATTTTTAAAAATTTGATATTTTGTTGCAAAGCTAAATATAACGATCATATTGTCATATGCTATTGGCCTTTTTGCAGTCATATATATTACTCCTTTCGCTACCTGTAACTTTTAAACTTAACACATTGTTCTGTATCTCTTGTAAAAACCCGTATAAAACGGAAGTCTATGAGATCAAAACAAAAATTCGTCTTCCTCACTGAAACATCTAGGTGATCGCATGACACATACAGTGTGGTTATCCGATGAAATATTATCGCTGTCATGATATTTGGAGAAAGAGAGTAGATTTATAGATTTCATAGAAATTACATCACTCGAGTTTAATATTTTGCTATTTTCATCTCTCACTTTTTATGAAACCCACAGTTTATTTAAAATCTGAACGGTCAAGATGCTGTAGAGCTCCGGCAAGCTTGTTATTACATCGAAAGTACATAGAGTTGAAAAAAAAAGCAATTTGCAACTCTCATGAGTTATGGGTATTCTTTTATGATTATGTACGGAATTTGTATTTTGTATATGTATGTTTCTCAGACAGTGCAACGACACCCGCTTTGCAGAGATTGAAATTCCATTATGATGTCAACAGTTGTTAGCTGTAAAAACTTTTCAACGTCATAATTAGCCAACACGACCAACAAGAAGGCGGTCAAAGTTTATTAACAATAGATTGATTGATTGATTGATTAATGGTGTTTAACGCCCGAGCAGCAATATTTCAGCTATATTCAGGCGATGAACATGAAATGGATGATAAAATGAACATGAAATGATGATGAATGAAAATGGGATGGGACACAAGGAAAAATAGGGGTAACTGGCAAATGGGAGGATGGGTAGGGTCCGGCAATTTAGCCTCCTGTAGCGCGATCGAAATCCCTACTCATAGCGAATACTACAGCAGCGAGGAACGTGGCATGTTTCTTAACACGGTACACTAATATGGTTTGCGGTCAGGTTTTCCGTATTATGGCCTGACAACCCCAGCTTGCCAGGGGTACCCCATTCAACCACCTGGGGCACACATCCCAGTCGGTCTTTAGGCAAACCGACCTGACACGCCGGTCAGGGTACTGGGCGCTATTTAGTCGCCTTTTACGACAAGCTAGCGCGACTGTGGTCTATTCTTTTAGACACCCGGATCCCGCACGGGGCGATTAACAATAGACAATCATCCAATGATAAGACAGTCTTTTCTAAATCACAGTGTTCAGAGTTCGATGTCACATAATACATAAGCGTTCGGGAAAACAGACCAATCACAAGAGAATAAAAATGCGTCTGAAAATCCCACTTGCACTTCATCTACACTGTCCAAAGCAGAAATGCTATATAATCATCTGTCAGTTTTCCTTTCCTTACGTATTACCACAAAGACAAAAGACGTTTGCGTATTGTTTTCTTAGAATCTCACGCCATTACAACATTTTGTATTGTATAATCCAAGCTCACACAAGTCTATTTTATTTTAAATACTCATGGGTAATATTGTTCAATGACATTATTTTATTAACCAACGTTATTAACCTTATATTGACTCGGTTATTAATCGGTTTATCTACAGTCAAGAACTGGTAGTTCTGGTAGTTTGCCATCTACAACTGACTAGGTCTTCCAACGCTGAGGTGTGCAGGTTCAATAAACCTAAATATATACACTATAAAGATTAAAAAATAAATATTGCTATTTAAATTTCTATTTATAAAGTGTCAATACGAAGAAAATTATTCAATGATGATTCACTTATGGGTTATTTGCATAGTTACTGAGTAGCTACAATCAATAATATACTGCAATTACATCTAGCTGAGTTTTGCATAGCTCGCTTATAAACAAATCATATTGTTTGTTATGAAAAAAGTAGTACAGAATAGTAGATTTATTTAAATAATAATAATAAAACATTAAAGTAAAAGTAACACCTTCATTACCTAAACATAACTTCAAAGCAAACGATGCTGATTCCATAATAATTTGATTTTTATAAAAGCATGAACAACTCGGATTTGATCTACCAGTTTACCATTCTTGTCTTATTTAGAATAATAAAAAGAATATGCATGAGATTTTTAAAACCAAAATGTGTTCTTATTATCTAAGACAGAAGTTTTTTCCGACTAGGTAGGTAATTTTGATTAAGATATTTACCTTTAAGGTATACGACCCATAACTGAAGTCACCGTTTAATTTTATTGTTCAACCAAGAAATACAGCATTATTAAATCAATTTATTGCTAATTAATGTTACAAATTAAATGTATTGTTTTACTTTCAGTCAATGTTAACTGTTTTGAGAAAAAAATTTAGTTACTTAAATTGTATTTCCGATGTTTGCCGAACATTACCGAGGTCTGCTCGATTGAACAACAATGGACATCCGGGACACCAAATATGACCACGTGGTCAATTGTGGTTCGGATACTTTAAAGTTAGCAATATATTTAGAATACATTACCTAAAACAGTTCAGCTTCTAGATACGTACAAAAGAAAATGATTCATTTAAAAACAAGTAATTTCTATTTACTAAGCTCCAATTTCGGAAAAGATTATTCTAACCTCAGAAATATATTCGAGAGCAGATTAAGCATTCGGGTTCCTAATTTTTAATTGAAAACAACTAAAAGAATAACTAGATGCAGGGCTTCCATCTTAATATATTGGACACTAGTGATACTTAAATCTGCATGAAACTTCATTTCAATCATTTTAACCCACATCGAAGCTTCAAGATGAATTCTCAATCTAGATTTCTCATGCATCTGTCAGTTTCCTTTATAACTATGCATGACAAACACTAAACAAAACAATAATATTTGGAAAAGTTATTCGAAGACGTGATTTCAAGATGGTCTTGTTAGATTACATTACGTCTGTTTTTTAGGATTTGTATCAATTCTAATAGTTAAAATAAGCAACTGTTTACGATGAACAATAATGCTTCAGTTCAGTAATTCTAGAATGATAACAGTGTACTTGTACAGGAACACAGTCCCTTTCTTTGTAATTTAATTTGTCTACAAGACGCAAATTGTACCCAACTAGTTCCGCGCTACAAATGACACAACGTCTGCATTACCTATTTATGATCTAAGTTATGTTTTGCATATAAAAACAGGTAATAATCAACGCAAAGAAAACAAATATTTTTCTTAGTAAAAATAAGCGTTTCTTTATTAAAAAAAGTAATGATCAGTCAGTCAGTCAGTCAGTCAGTCAGTCAGTCAGTCAGTCAGTCAGTCAGTCAGTCAGTCAGTCAGTCAGTCAGTCAGTCAGTCAGTCAGTCAGTCAGTCAGTCAGTCAGTCAGTCAGTCAGTCAGTCAGTCAGTCAGTCAGTCAGTCAGTCAGTCAGTCAGTCAGTCAGTCAGTCAGTCAGTCAGTCAGTCAGTCAGTCAGTCAGTCAGTCAGTCAGTCAGTCAGTCAGTCAGTCAGTCAGTCAGTCAGTCAGTCAGTCAGTCAGTCAGTCAGTCAGTCAGTCAGTCAGTCAGTCAGTCAGTCAGTCAGTCAGTCAGTCAGTCAGTCAGTCAGTCAGTCAGTCAGTCAGTCAGTCAGTCAGTCAGTCAGTCAGTCAGTCAGTCAGTCAGTCAGTCAGTCAGTCAGTCAGTCAATCAATCAATCAATCTTTTCTTCTCTCATTTCGAATTAAATTCTCTCGAAACTGGTGGTAGATTACAACAGGATTACAACTTATGTCGTTATTTTACCCCACGCTGTCGCTCGGCTCGGTAAACAAAATGCGACTTTAATTGTCATCTCGTTTTCAAACAGTTAAAAGCCGCAGCCTCCGTGAATAATTCCTTCATTATTCTTCAGGTCGCCATTTTAATGAAAAATTGCTTTGTGGATGTTAAGCCATAATTCATTAATCAAATTTCTATTACGTTGCAAGGGATATTTAACGAGGCTCTGGGATCTAGTGTGTTAAGTAGATCTATGGAGAGGGTTAACTAAAATATTTACATAATTATATTTAAGTTTTCTTATAAGACCTAATATAGCGAGTTGATGTGCAGTTTATAAGTAAACAAAATAGCAAATTATGTTTAAACTGATAGTCGCGTTTGTTACAGGTTTTACATTTTCTATTTATTTTCCATTGTTTCACTATTGTGACATTATGGAACAATAGATCAATATTATAAGAACACACAACTTGTTTTCATTGTAAAACCGTTAAATGGACATAATAAATGCTGTTTATTCTTAAAAACATTGGGTTGATTCATTTTGCACTGATTAAAGATATAAAATTTGTGGTTTTAATGTTTATCTTAAATACAAGATAGCAAGTAAAATGACAATAGTTCAACATTCTTGATCCAGCATTAAAAAATGTAACCAATTGAATTGTCAGAATCGTAACAAATTCCCTTCAGTTGCAAGTTACACTGTATTTCGTTTTGTTTTAAATGTTAACAAGCCATAGTCATTATTACAGTCAAATATTTATTTACTGTTGGTTAGGAGTTCTTTCTTGGCATAGTAAAGCTGTTATTGACAAAAGCTCTTCAGTAACGTAAGTAGACATGTATATTTTTCTTCATAATTCAGAGAATTGAATATTGCTGTTGCTGTAGTCAGTGTCTGCAAAATGAAAAAAAAGAAAACTTACATCCTTACAGATTATAGCGTGACTTACTATAGACATCTGTGTAAGTAAATCGATCGTGGTAAGAAGTTTAAATTTTACTGTCTGCGATAGCTTTAATTCCCAATTTTGAGAGTATATACAATGTGTACAGGCACTAAATCGTGAATCTCTTGTACGAAATGATATGATGTCATCTCTAGCATCTGAAAGTATCAACAGCTAACGAATTCATCCAACATGCATAAAAAACGCACATCGAAAACACGCACATGGGTTTGTTTGTGTGAGTATGAGTATATGTGAGTATTATTTTATGCCATTTTATTCAACTTCAGCTTTCTCAAGGTGTTAAGGTGTCATTAAGGTTGTAAGACCTAGCACCTGGTACCATCAATTGACCTCCAACGGGGAAAATCAAATTTCTAGGATCACTAGTATTTATTTGTTGATTTCTAATTATTGGAAATCTCGAAATGAATACCTTTTATTTATTGTAAGTAGCAAACACATAAACTTACATTCAAAACAAATGTATCCTTAGTGTTTAGAAACTCATTTAAAAACATAGAAAACCAGGATTACGAAAACCGCATTAGCATTTTGGTCGTCATAGGGTTGGTATGGTGCAAGAAAACATGTAGATTTTAATGCAATTGTTTGACGAATTCGCAAATTTCCATATTTGTGGCTTATTTCCTGGTAAATGAATTTTCTTTCCAATATAAACTTAACGCTTTAACCTAAATAAATAATTGCTAAATGATTGCAAAACATTATTTAAAAAACTTATACAGCATAGCGTTAAGCTACATATGTCCTTACAGATAATTCAATGTGCCTGTGATTTCGAATTATTTTAACTCTAAAGTGTTTCTTTTTTCAAAGTGTAGATAGCCTTAACCAGATTTTGTATAGCGTTTTGGAATTGTGAAGATGCAAGCTCTACAGCATCTTAACCGTTTAGACTTAAAATAATGTTTTGGGGTATGAGTACGTGCCACTGATTAGACGAAACGCGCGTCTGGAGTCGTAAATTCGATTTACCATGGTATCGTTGATAACATTAATTTATAAGAACGATACCAAGGTTAATATAATTTACTACGTTTAATCAAGACTCATCAGTGGCGCTCGAACCCAAACAATATTTAAAAATGATGTCATTCTTTCCTATGTGTATCCCTACATGGGAGCTAGTATGGAAGTAACACTAGGTCCTTCTGTGTTTTTTACTTCTGTGGTACTCTTATCACATTAATGTAAATCCCATCTGTTTTTATTATTACTTAGGTGTTAATTTCAATAGATATTGTTGCATTACATACTGAGTGTACTCATTAACTGATCTTGTATCAAACTCTCTAAATGGAGACATGGCGAGTACTTATAAATTGAGTGCACTCATTAACTGATCTTGTATCATACTCTCTAAATGGAGACATGGCGAGTACTTATTAATTTAGTGCACTCATTAACTGATCTTGTATTATACTCTCTAAATGGAGACATGGCGAGTACTTATAAATTGAGTGCACTCATTAACTGATCTTGTATCATACTCTCTAAATGGAGACATGGCGAGTACTTATTAATTTAGTGCACTCATTAACTGATCTTGTATTATACTCTCTAAATGGAGACATGGCGAGTACTTATTAATTTAGTGCACTCATTAACTGATCTTGTATTATACTCTCTAAATGGAGACATGGCGAGTACTTATTAATTTAGTGCACTCATTAACTGATCTTGTATCATACTCTCTAAATGGAGACATGGCGAGTACTTATTAATTTAGTGCACTCATTAACTGATCTTGTATCATACTCTCTAAATGGAGACATGGCGAGTACTTATTAATTTAGTGCACTCATTAACTGATCTTGTATTATACTCTCTAAATGGAGACATGGCGAGTACTTATTAATTTAGTGCACTCATTAACTGATCTTGTATTATACTCTCTAAATGGAGACATGGCGAGTACTTATTAATTTAGTGCACTCATTAACTGATCTTGTATTATACTCTCTAAATGGAGACATGGCGAGTACTTATAAATTGAGTGCACTCATTAACTGATCTTGTATTATACTCTCTAAATGGAGACATGGCGAGTACTTATTAATTTAGTGCACTCATTAACTGATCTTGTATCATACTCTCTAAATGGAGACATGGCGAGTACTTATTAATTTAGTGCACTCATTAACTGATCTTGTATTATACTCTCTAAATGGAGACATGGCGAGTACTTATTAATTTAGCAATGACCGATTTTTCAAGTAAGATTAGTTTGATGTTGACTTACAATATTTTACTTTCTTAGTGTCTATTTAACACACCTCGGTATCTTCGATAAATTTTTCTTATATTTTGCTAATTTTTTAAAGAACAATAAGTATCGGATTCCTTTAAAGCATCATGTCTGTTTTTATAGCAAGTTTAAAGCTTAAAGTTGGAAATCCTGTTTTTAATTATTTAGTTAGTTTTTAAGCGTATGAAGGGAATCAGCTTTTTCGCATATACCTGATAAAAAAATTACAAATTTTCCTCTTAAACTTTAACAAGTTTCTATTCGCTCACCGTAATATTTTTTTGAGAACCAGCAAAACTATTGTAATATGATACATCCATTATCTATCTTTTGTTAGGTACGAAAAATTCATTTGGAAATACCCGTGTGCAATAGACCAGGTATAGGATATAAACATAAGTTTTAAGCAGATTCATGTAACGTCTGACCAAGGGCATGAAGTTGTCGGTTGAGGACGTAAAAAACTCTCCCAATCAATCAGTTTCATGTTGAATATGTATATACAAGAAAAATTTTGATGCAAAGCATCAGTTCGCCGCCGATGTATTTTGCATTCTGCACGATTTTGTCAAAAAAATTTGATAATAATTTTACGGGACGCATTGTAAAGCACCTTTATATCTATGTTGTTTTATTTTTTAACATGAAAGCTTGCGTAGCAGGCATCTCAGATTTTCAATCGAACTAAAACACACACTTTCTATGGACTATCTAATGAATATTCGCTTAGAAAGCATTGAAATTTCAAAAAGAAGGCATTTGAACTTTTTCCCTATAAAGTTCTATTTAAATCTAAGTCGTGAGGTTGTTGCTAGTTTGAATTGGTGATTAAGAAACTTGAGCACATGTAATCTTTTGTCATTTATTGAATTCATACATATACTTAAATTAAAACTAATATTCACGTGGTTCAATTAAATTATTGACATAACACTTATTTATTGATGTTACAAATGTCAGAGTACTCCGGAATTAGATACACAAAATAGCCTTTTATTCTGGTTTCCGATTTTTCAAAGCTACGCTCGTCGATAGAGCTATCACCGAAAGACAAAGTACCAGGATAAAATGGGTCTCCCTGCCTTATTAACTTCCGTAAATAGAATACCAACAAAACTTATTATTACATGAAACTTTGATATCACCCAAGCATTTTGCAGGCGATCCTAATATATTATCTTGATTTTTCACTCAAGTTAAATGATTGATATTCTTGTAGCAAAATTCTGTTCATTTATGGTAACTAAGTGTACTTCGAAATATTTTCTCCTTTATCCATCGTTAGCAACGAAAGTGAATACAAATATCCTGGGCGGCGATAATAATACACACTGCACTTCACAATCGTAATTATAATTAACATTAGAACAAAATGTGTCCATACTTTTAAGCGAGAAGAGTATATGACGTAGAAGATGTTGTAGAGTTGCTTTGCGCATTCACGGATGCTGGTCCGTAGACAGACAGGCCCATTACCCGATCAGATCCAGGAAGCTGTCTGCAGCTAACTCTTAGGGTTGCAATGTGGATTATTATTGCAAATAATTCCAGGGGCAATCCGATACCAATAACGATGAGTGAATATGGTATGGACTTCACCAGTTTAACAGGTTCGACATCGTCATCGTCAAAATTAACATTAACAAAAATGAATTCAGTAGTCAAAATGCCTCCACAGATACCTATCAAAAGATTAAACTATAAATAGTCATTTATTCTAAATAAGACGAATGTTCTTCTAAAACCTTACAGGCATATTTATTATTGAATACTACTTATCATTAAGATAATGGCACAATTTTTTAAGATAATGGCACAAACTACTACATTAAAAATATCTAGACTTATTACTACCTTCGATACATTTTGTCATAACTAAAATGTAAACGCCATGCCATATTAAATTGCTAAGAGCAAATACATTTTTTAAGAAAGGACACATAATGAAAAGAGAGTATATATCCTGGCTTTTATGTTTTGTTTTTTTGTTTTTTTTTTTGTTTTTCTTCTATCTTGAAACATTTATATAATAAAAGAATGTTCTACATTTTAAAAATCCAATTGGTCGCAGTTGTATTATTTATGTGCTTTAGATTTTAGAACTCCAGTTTAATATTTTAATATCCATTAAAAAATCTAATTAGCAAAAAAAGACAAATCCATTTATACCCCTTTTCACTGCAAAAAGAGGAACGATTTTGTTTGAAAAATAAATAAATAAATCTTTTATTATTGCAAACAGAGATAACACAAAATGTATTCGTATTGGATAAAATAAGTTGAGGCAAATACAAACGCAATTTAATTAACCCATAACATTATCAGTGATGAGGAATTTACGAAAACAGCAAACACAAATGACACAAATGAATTATCGACAAGTTAAAATACACATTCGAAAATTAAGTATTTGAGGCAAAAATCTTTTGAAATCTTTTAGCCAGCACAAACATTAAGAAAACTAATGTAGCTCCTGTGGCAACTTGTTAGTTTGGCGGAGCTACCAAGAGGTCGTATTATTTGCCATGGAGGAAAAGCACCAATTTGGTTTATTAAGAATGTCATATGGGTCTTTTTATATCAGAACCCATCTCAACCGCGAGATTCACATATTAACGCGAGTGTTTGCATATTATTGGATGTGAAATAAATCACCAAAATCGTATTATGTTATCAAAAGCAATTATTATAAGTTTGCATCGATATAATAAATATACTTTTTCGTATAGAATTCATCATCCATGCGGTCCGTCATTACATTCGTCATCTATGTTATTCATAGGACGTCGTAAACCGATCAGTGTGTTACAGGTTTTTAACAGGAATTTTACGGAATTTTACTGATCACAGGCCGCCGTGCTGCTATATGCATGCCGTCATCAACGATCAGAGGTGTGTATCGATTATCAGACTTGTCTGGATTTTTGACGTTCAGTCTGTAATCACCGTAGTTCAAATAACATCTCTACAATGTCTGATAAGAGTAAGCATTAGGTACCAAAATTAAATAAAAAACCTGAAGATTTGTCTGATCGTTCCCAACCCGTGAAATGGTTATCTATAACTCAATTTGCTTGTTGAACGGTCAAGCCTTTGTCATACTTGGAATGGAAACACCAAATATATTGCTAGAAGTACAATGAACATATACCCTCGGGCTGACAAAAGTAAAATCAGTCTTCTTTGAACTCGTCGGGTGAATAAAATTTGTACTTGCCTCCAATAATTTTGAAAATCAGTGCAGTAATAGCTACTTGTTTGGACAGCGTTATTCCTTGTCTATTTACACATGTTGCAAAGACTAAAGTCATGATACCACCAATTACCACACCAATGAGACATCCAACAGCTTCTACTGTCCGTTCTATCAATCTCTCAAAAAATGTAAATCCTATTTCATGTTATAAAGTTATTTAGTAACTAGATTTAAATCGAAATTTGGAACAACATTTCTATCGTTTTGATATATTTATGTTCAATGAGCCAATATGCATGCATTTCTGTCATAGAACTAAGGTATAAATGAAAAATTTCTTTACAAACATTTTGCAGCTGTACATATAGTCAATCGCTTCAACACATTTTATTCAATAATTTACTTTTCATTGGCTGGAAAATATTTTTTATCAGAGGATGGAAAACAAATTTGATCATCATGGAGACACGCACCATATATTACTCCACGGGAAACTAACAGTTTTTGCGTTTATCTCTTTTTTTTCAAAAAGTCCAGTTACAAAAATAAAATTGTTGAGTTTATTCTATTGTTTGAATGTATTTATAAGTATAAATACAAAAAATATTTTCTCCATCGAAGGATAACAAACTTTCCGTTGTGCACATTTAATATAATCCGATACGCGGATTATACAATGTGCAAAACGGAAATTTTGTTATCCCTCGATGGAGAAAATATGTTTTGTAGTTAATCCTAAATATACGCAATGTTTTGTTATGGAACACATTTTGTTTGTTTTATAATCACATAATGCAGGCAAGATTACCAAAACACCTTATTTTCTTTTTTGACGGAAAAAAGTTTATACATACCTTCCGTTCCAATGTTTCGTCTATCAACCTCTTCTATTACGGATACAGTTTTACACATGGTAACCTCTCCATTAGAACAAACTACGAGGTAGAATACATTCATTGACACCTGCAGGAGACATAATGTGTCGTCATAACCAGAGTAAATGACTGTTTAATTTGTTCATGTTTTTTTATTAGAGGTTTTGTCTTCTGCTACAAACAGGCATTGTAAACAACTCCATATTTACGCTAGTGCATTGTAGTTAAATGTTGCGGGTGTGTGAGAAAGAGAAATTTGTATGCAAACGTATTAAATAGTTAATGTAGAAAAATATAACACTTATAGTCGAAAGTCTAAAGTTGTTTGAAGAAATAAATATGTACAAAATACTACTGTCAACTTCTGCATTTTCAACAGATAAAATCTAAGAATCAAAATATATACCAACGGAATGTCATTGTGTATTAAAATAAGTCTGCAAAAAAAAAAGAAATAAGTCATTGACGTCGATATCGTTTATTTATACCTACGACACTTACCGTGATATCAGTCTCACGAGATGTGATGTGCAAACCAAACCAACCTGGTGTAAGTATTGCTAGAATAGTCACTAAACCTGCTAGCACACTGAATGCAGGCAACAGTTTAGCAGCTATGTTCATCGTCCGATTTTACTAGTCTGTAAACAACTATTAAAATTTAATGACGGAAATGGAATTTAATTTACTTATAATAAAACTGAAATAATATGTGCACCCAACAAGGCGAGAACTCTACCGGCGATTTCAAGATTCAAAACAATGCCATTTGAATAATTTCCAATATAGATTAGCAATTATTGGAATTAAAAATCATAGGGTTTTTGAAATACACAGATGTTCAATTCTAAATGAGAGCATACAGAAACAGTCAGCAATAACAAATTGTTGTACACATATCCTGATGTCTATGGATATGAACTTTAAACAATAACATTTCTAACGCTTAATAGGAGAGAGATCTATGTGATACGTAAAGTCATGAAAGAATAATGTGTTTAAGTAACATCATGTTGTGTTAAATGAACAGAACAATTAGCTACAATCTTAAGTCAGCACCCGAATTTCGAAATTACTGTTCTATTAATTTAGTGTTTACAGATTATTAATTTTTTTTAATTGTTGTAGTCGGCGAAAGTAGTGCTTCGAACAAAAGATTGCGAGAGTATCTGGAATTAAGCCTAAGCTAATGTGTAAAAAAGTAATACGAAATAAGTTTTCTTCAATTAAAAGTTACAAACTCTTCTCTCAGATTCGCTTCCTATAAGCCAAACATAATAATTAAACCCAAATAATTCTATATGGTTTGTATATCAGTTTACTTTCATACGACTTTTGATGACGTTTCGATGCGTATTTTTTTTATAGATGGCGATAATTATACTACTTTTAGAAACAAGACGGTGTTATATTATTGTCAACATAATTATATGATTTGGATAAAAGGGACGATAATTAAAAACACAATTATTAAGTTAAAGGAATTATAAGGTTTAATCACGGTTTTATGGGATTTATTCATTTATAAACAAGAGCAAATAATTCTTAAACATATCATAAAACCCACTCGTACTTGTTTCCGTTTATGAGTGAATTGATCTTGTTAATGCACCCACGAACTCCTTTTAAGCGGCGTCAAATTTTATTATATTTTCTTAATTAAAATTCCAATCACTTAACTTATACCAAAAATTAAAAAAGTAAGCTATGACTATATTTAGTATTATTATTGTAACATTCAGACATTACACACGCCGCTGTGTTTGCAAATTAAAAATAAATTAAAGCGTACTGTAATAAAATCAGATCATCTTGAGTATATAAAAATACTATCGCTTTTAATACGTGCTGTGAAGTGGACCGGTTTTCACATCTGACCTAGATGTGTACTGACGTCATGGATACCGAACGCTTCTACAAAAATGACTTGGAAAGTGTTTAGCTGCTTTCTACGTTAAACCATTTGTTATGCTTACTCATAGCGCTATACTTCTCTAGTGGAGGTTCCAATTACAATCTTGATAGTTGTAATGGCGTAAAACCTCATCATTAATGTTCTAGACGAACCATAGTGTCTCTGTGTTAAGCATTATAATTAGAATTAGCACTGAGAATAAATGGCCAATACAAGATAAGTGTTTCTAGATACGGGCAACAGAAAAAAAATTAATTTAGAATAAATATGACTGCCTAAATTCCTATTTACAAGGCTTCAATACCAATAAAGGTTATTTAAATCTTATTTTGAGAGGAGGGAAACGGAGTTCCTATTTTAAAATTCAGTTCAAATAACAACAAAAAAAACCCACAGTGTTTTCGACCTGTTGCAGAGACTAGCAATCCCGTCCGACCAAGGGATTCGGTTTTTCCGCGTTAAAACGTTAAAAGCTCGCATAAGTCGATTCCCACCAATACATTTGACACTAAAGCTAGTTAAAAAATATTAAGTAACAGAGAACATGTATAACTAGCACCAGATTGCAACAAGTCATTATTTGATTTGATGAAGGCTCCGTGTGTTGACCCTAGATATACACCAGATTACTGGAGACAGTCAATATGGCATGCCTATATCCCAATCCTATTGTTTATTATTAATATTGAGTAGCATAGTACAGTCAGCAGTAGATTACAAATACAACAAGTACAAAAAGCCGATATTTGTGTATTCCTTGTTTTCTTTTTCTCATAAAAGTAGTGCAAAATATTAAAAAAATATATAGTACATAAAAGGTAAAAAAAAACCAAAATTATTACTTATACTTACCTTCAAAGAAGGAGATTCTAATTTACACAGTAATTTATGTCTTTATGCGAATAAGGAAACCCAGGTTTGATATGCAATCTTTAAGCTCGTCTCTTCACGGGGAATTTAAGGAACAGAATATAGACGTGCATAATCTATTCTAAACAGGGCATAATTTTATTTTTGTTATATTTGTAAGTAATGTTGTAATGATATTTAATATTGTTTACAACAGTCTCATATTCACAAGTAGCTGCTTTATAATAAAATACATACAGTTAAATCTCCTTAATAGACCTCTTTTGTCTAATGTATCAGTTAAATCATTTAACAATAAAACTAATACCTTTAACACTACCCGGAAGTATCCTTCTATTTATAATAACCATCAAATAAGCAATGAATATGCTAATAGTTCCGCTCTGCTAAATACGTGTTTTACAAAATGACTCAATTGATTAATTTCTGAACTAATTTTTTGCCGCAAATTTTACATCAAAAACTTCAGCATTATTCTTCTATTAACTTGCATATTCAATTCATGTATAAATCAACGCAAAGATACACGTATTTCAAGTGCAAAAACTGATCAAGTAACCATGACAACCTCCCGTTCAGGTCTCCACGTTTACCTATTTCAAACACATGTTGTCTTGTCCGTAATTAACGAGACGAGCAAGTCGCTCGGCTTTTGCCATCACCTCTTTTTTCAGCATTGCTACAGTACTTGCACCCGTAAACGCAACACTTTGACTGATTGATAACTGATTGCTGACGGATTTTGGAACGCTGACGGATCGCTGACTGATTGATGATTTATACATCCGTCAAAAATTATGAATCCGTCATTACCTTGGTAACCGTCAGCGATGAGTGCGATGAGTCCAATCAGTGCGATACAGAATCCGTCATTTAATTATATGCATAAATCAGTCAGTTTATTGATGGATACGTATAAATTAATAGTTTGAAGATAAAACGAATTGTGCGTCATTTGTATATTATATATGCATTTTTAATAAAATCTATAATTACATAAACGCAAGTATTTAAAAGAATAGTTAATACAATGATTCGTTCTAAAAAATAAAATAAACATATTTAAAGAAAAACCTATTTTCTTTATATTTCTACAAGTAAGTAAATTTCTTTAAGGCAGGACATATCTGCGGGTCGAGCCCTGTAAACCTTAAAAAACTTCGATTTAAGGCAAATCCGTAGCCACGAGGTAAAGGTTTTATTTTCGTAATCCAATATCAATTCTCTTTTTATTTTCGCGACTCATGATTTCGGCCTATTTTATTTTCTGCGACCTGTTACATGTAATTTTTTGTCGTATATAAAGCCGACCCGACTCCCCCAATCAGTAACAGATATATTTCACATTTAGGAAAGAACGTGGCCTCTTTTCGACATCATTACTAGTTACTTAAATGTATGCCTTCGTCATTTTATTTAGTTTACAATTATAAAAATGTTGAGTATAAAGAATTTTTGAACTGTTGAACAAGCATTGTCAATCAAAACATATTGTTTACTAAACCAAAAGTTGTATTGTAAAATATACAGCGATTCTTGTCGCAGGTTTTATTTGACAGGCAATAAAAGTAGTTAAATAAGTATACTTACAATTACAATTGTTTGTTTTTATGGCGTCCATTTCTTTGGAGGTGGGGTGCGAGGAAGCTGGAGTACATGTTAAAACGGACAATCTTTGTCAATTAAATTGGAGTCAGGCACACCCTATCTGCAGTCGTTCGAAAATCCGCAACTTGTTGACAGGCATGTGATAACTGGTAGATGACTTACCAATCAGCCACCGAGGCCCCAATAACGCCGTGCAGAAAAGAGTGCGATTACTGCAGTTAAGCGTAAAAATGTGTTACATATAGACACGTTTTAAAGTACGAAAAAGTATTTTGTTTTAACAAAACGCCTTTAACTCTTTAGGTCCATGTCCATGTCCAGGTCCATGTTTAACATTGTCATTACAGTCATATCGATAAAAAAGAACCTTTACAAAACTTGTGTCATTCAATTTGAACAATAACTTATTTTATTGATTGATTGATTGATTGGATGTTTGCTTTTCTTCCAGCGAGAATAATTCAGCTTTATTCATGACGAGAACAAGTTAAAAAATCAATCAATTATATTCGGTTTGTTTGTTTGTTTGAATATTGTTTGACGCCACTTTCAACAATTTTTCAGCTATATCATGGCGTCCAGTGTTATTAGAGGAGGAAGCCGGAGTACCCGGAAAAAACCCCGACCTTCGGTAGGAAAACTGGCAATCCTTGTCAATTAAGATTGGAGTCGAGTGCACCCTGCCCGCAGTGAGACTCGAACCAGCAAATCAGTGTTGACAGACCACGTGATCAATAGTAGACGAACTACCATAACCACTCAGCCACCGAGGCCCCCTCAGTCTATTAGAGAAAGATGGACCAAAGGACAAAAATGTTAAATTCCACCGAAAAAATATGGGGTATGTGTAGGGGCGGAAAATTTACCTTTTAAACCTACTCCTTTTGGAAATCTACAAAAGAGATCCTTATTGTACTAGGAGCGTGACACTCTCTAAACAAGTCCCTATGGTTCGCGGAATTCTAATATGACCTGAACCACCCTCCCCCACCCCAAGCGAGAGGGCATCCCATGTCCGCCAGCTGAGGACGCTCTGGGCAGCTCTGTGAAACATAGTAACTAATTTTAAATACCCCCGAATTTTTAGGAAACCATTGATACTTATATATATCATTACAAATCGAATGACTATAACAGACATCGTAAAATAAAAAAATTGGGACGGCTAAAATGCGAAAGCAGAATTGATTTTTATGTTTAACTCATAAGCTTCTATATAAAAACGTGTTTAGTAGTTTATTCTTTATATGAGATTTAATTCTGTGTAAATTTATGTGACACAATGAGACAGTGAATAAAATATATAAATAGATGTTTTCGCTTTTGTCGTAAATTTGATTCAGTACTATACACCGGAATTCTCAGGAATTGTGGCACATAAAGTAAACTGATCAAACCGCGACAAATGATCTTTTTTTAACGTTTGTAATTAAAAAACCTCGACCTCGATGGTTAAGGTAGCAGTAATCTATTATTGATCCCCGGGTTGTCTGTTCGACCCTTACAGCGGGAGGATGTGCTCGACTCGTTACTAAATTTGCAAAGAGCACCAGTTTTTTACTGTCGAATCACTGCTGTTTCGTTCGGTACTCCAGCTCTTCCTTATAAACACTCGACGCCATATTATTTAGACTAATATAATTTTGAAATTATTGTTAAACAATCCTAAAACATACAATACATATAATGTTTATGCGAAAGGGCGAAGAAAAAATGTTACGATTCCTCTTTCCCGTTTTTCGTCTTTCTTGCTTTTTTGCTTTTTCCGCTTAAACAAATTTTGATGACAAATACGAGATGTACGCCTTTGCACGAGAGGTCAAATAGTTTTTGAATTTATTGTGTGTGGGGTTTTTTCATTTCTTTTGTAATTATTTTTTTAAATAAAATGACATTATGTGATTTTTATATTCCGTCACAGATGCATTAGTTATATATTAGGGGAATTTCCATTTATCATTTATACCTTTAGACTAGACTTTTTTCGCTTTTAAAAACAAAGACAAATACGAGACGTACGCCTTGGCGCGAGGTCAAATATTTTTTAAAGTCATTGTGTGGTTTTTTTTAATTTATTTTGTTTTAATTATTTTGTTAATAAAATGACAATATGTAATGTTTACATTTCGCCACAGATGCATTAGTTATAAATTGTGTGAATTTCTATTTATATTATTTATAACTTTAGACCAGTTTTAGCCTTATTATTAGGTAAACCTATCCAGATATGAGGACATAACTGCAGACATTTTTATACGTCTAATTTGCGAGTGAAATGAATTTTCACATTTCGAAATATTTTTATTCCACTGACCGGAAGTTGAATGGACTGATTGGAGTGATCAGTCCAAATCAATCCGTCAGATCAGTCAAATCGTTTCAAATCCGTCAGTTGACGGATGGACGGATTGAGAACGATCTGACGGATTGGGAACGATTTGACTGATCTGACTGATTGATAACTGATTGCTGACGGATTGCTAAACCCATCAAACAATGACTATTGTATAATTTATTCTTAATCTGATTGTAAAATATTTCTTTTTTAAATGCCAGTCATCTCTTTAAAGCAGACGATGTTTTAGTCTCCAGTTGTCTTCGCGTAATCAACCTTTGCGACACACACTTAGAATGAACTTTTAGTTTTGAAAGGAAAGTTAAAATTAAAAAAATACTTTTGGAAAATAATAATAAATAAACGCTTATTCATCGATGAACGAGGTCAATTTACGCACACATTTTCCGAGTTTTTTGTTTTTGCGTGAGTCGACCTCGTTCTCTTAGACAACAGCGTCACATTTAATAATAAGTTATCAGACGGTCACAATAAGTCTGAAATAAAAATGAAATTAACAGGACATTAAACCATTAAGTTTTGTAATAAATCCTGGTGGATATTGAAACATCTCTCTGCCATTTCTGTCAGGGTCAGAAAGTCACCGATTTTAAGTTCGTTTGTGGCGAGTCAGTTCATTCATTTCATTGGCTTATCATTGATGGTTAGCTTGGTACTGATGACGTCAGATTGGAAACAAATACTTATCAATTTAAACGTTTTTGGATGAGGAAATTGTTCCCGAATTTAAGTTTTAATGGTACAATAATTTTCCCAATTTTAAGTTTTGCCTCGATAAGAACTGTATAGTAGAATAGTTACAGGATAATCTATTGCCTCGCACTAAAGTCTTTTGTTGCTGTGTAAACAGGTTAACCGTGTCAACAACCAAAACATCTCAACTACTGCAATGGCCCTAACTTGGTACAAGAAATGGTGGGCTAAACCCGGTTTATGGAATGCCAAAAAAGTAATTAAAGTAATGAGCAAATATGATTCCATGATCTACTTAACAAGGCCATGGCATACAATATCCAAAAAGCGTGAAAATTAATAATAAATTGTTAAATCTCTCACACAGTTATATATTAAGTTACAAATGCCGTTAACAAAAGAAAAAAAATGGCAACTATGATTTTACGACATTGTTTTGCCTGTCTGTATACGCAACACGATAACCTCTATAGCAGATGAATAGTAGTTTAACATTATCCACAAGACTACAAAATATGTAAAATTTAGATCTAAACTCCTAACTGAAAGTATTACGGGAACGACATTTTTCTCAAAATTTTCTTTGTAGATGTTAAATATATCAACAGATTTGAAATAATATAAAATGAAAAATATAATAATGTTGCCAATTGGTTATTGAACGTAACATTTAAAGAAAACTCTATTGTCATTATGCAAATGAATGCTGGATTCAATATGTGTTTGTAGTTTGCAAATAAGTAAAATTTCAATCTATAATAGATCACATAACATCAAAAGCCATAGATATATATATTGTTTTATTTATATTGACACAATTATATACTCAATTGCATTAGGAATATAATCATTCCGCTTGTCTGTTGACAATATTATAGATTATTATATATAGCTTACAAACAATAACGCCGATAAAAATGACAAGATCCTAAACATGATTGTATGTTAAATATAGTTTAAAAAAAACAAGTTTAAAGATAGTTTTACAGATAGAAACAGACAATGAAATGTTTTCATCAATTAAAATGCTAAATATCCGAAACTAAGAGTAAATATCATACATTTACATAACAAATGAAGCCAACTAAATGCTTGCTTAAATTATTTAAATTAATGCTTGCTTAAATTATTTAAATTAATTTTTGCAATTGTTGGCAGGCCAATATCCAGCGGCAAAACCCTTATTTTTGTCCCAACAGAAATGTATGTAAATCTTTACAGTATCAAAAATAAAAGAAAAATTATTGATAATAATTGTGTACGATAATTACAAGAGGTGAAGTTCGAACATCTTATTTAAAGTAAGGTAATTCATGAATCCAGTATTTAACATCAGTTTGATATAAAGTATATAAACACACTTTTCTATAGGAACAAGTCCAATTTCTTACGCAAAACGAGCATAAGGAGTAGTATATGTTGTAGACGTACTCTGCATAATCATGGTTCCCGGTCCGTAGACAGTCGGACTGAGTACCACCATAGCAGATGCTGGAAGCTGTCTGTTGGACTTTATTATCATTCCAATGTAGATTATTATCGAAATTAATTCCAGGAACAATCCGAGACTCATAATGATGAGTGAATATGGTACGGACTTCTCCATTTTAATAGATGGCAAATCTACTTTGTCTATGACATCGTCAAAATTAACATGGGCAACGATGAATTCAATAGCCAAAATGCCTCCACAGATACCTGTTAAAAGAGTATGCTATTAATGACCATTTATTTTAAATAAAACAACTTAAATTCTAAAACCTCACAAAGGCATATAATTACCACTGATCAGTAATCATCATTAATGACATTACATTTTTTATGGTTTTAAGAAATTTACTACTTAATGCAAGTATCATAAGATGGGCTTTACACCTTTTGTCCTCACTAAAATTTGGACGAGCAGTCATATTTAATTGCTATAATTTATCATTTTAATTTACAAACTGAAAACTAAATGATAAGAGCGCATACCTGAAACAATTAGGTTTTCATGTTTTCATTTGATTTTGAATAATAGACCTTTAATAGGTTTCCACATTTAAAAGGATCAAATTATGTCTCGGCTTTACTATGTTTAAGTGCCAATAATTCATTTACATATTAGTCTAGACACTAATACTGATGAAATAGAAATCATTTCCATTGAAATGTCCGCAACTTTATAATTAATAAGTTTGTTGTAAAAATATTTTTACATCTTTTGATCACGCCGTTCACTAGGTACAATTATATATCTTCTTTGAGATTTGCGATATTAATGTCACTACCACAAAGTACCATTGATCGTAAGGGAGCAAAAGCATACATGGGATTAATAGATATTGACTGTTCAACTGTTTAAACGGTTTAAAAAATAATTTCTTTTTCCACATTTCACTTATAACATGTCTTAAATGTCTGATAAGACCAGCAATAGGCATTTAAATTTGAAAAATGAAATAACTCAGAACGTTCTAATGTGTCAAATCATGATCTATAACCCCTTATCCGAAATTTTAAAGATATGAAGGAAATTTTGTCGTGTTTTTCACAAGTTATTACCTGGAAACACAACATGTTTGCCTTTTGTTACAAGGGACGTAAATTCGGACCGATAAAACTGAAATCAGTCTAATTCGATTTGTGTTGAGTGGTTTTAACAAAATTTATACGCCCACGATTGTCGGGTGTACAGCTACGCTGACATTTGTACTTGCCTCCAATTATCTTTAAGATCAATGCAGTAATTCCTACTCCATTTGACGGCACTGTTTCATGTCTATTTCCGACAGACCATGCATAGATTATAGTCATTATTCCACCAGTTACCACACCAATAAGACACCCAACAGCTTCAACCGTCCGTTCCGTCCATCTCTCAGATACTGAAAAACCATATTTTTGTAATCTGTGGCAATTATTTCATGTTGTCAAGTTAATTAGTAATCATGATTATATTGACATTTTCAACCACATTTCCGTCACATATATGTTCACTGACCAAACAGACACGCAATAGCAATATTGCTATAGAGCGACGTCATTAATGAGTTCATTTTTACAGCTGTATATATATTAAATAGTTTCAACACATTTACAAAATTCATTGTGTGTATTCAGTTGATACATTTATTAATATACGCATTGATCAGATATTTCTACTCCTATTTCTAAATTTGTGGAAGTAGATCACAGAAAACACATTTTTTCTGTTCAATAGAAATAAATATTGGACATACCTGCTGTTGCAACATTTTGTTGGGCAATAGCTTCTGCTACAGACGAAGTTGTGCACCCGTTCATGTCATACATTCCACGAATACAAACTCTGGCGTAGAATATAGACCCAGACAGCTGCAGGATACATATTGTGTCATATTCACCAAGTTAATGTTATAAATGTTTAATACAAATCTTTTATTTGACATTGTCATTTTGGTTTCCGTTACTGACCGTGATTGAAAATAGATTTACGGTAAAGAATTGTATTTCAATGTAATTTGCACTTTGACAATAACATTCAAAAAGCAACAGCAAGAGACATATGTATTTAAACATATCAAATTTAGATATTTTGATGGAATAAAATATATATTTCTTTGATAGATTATCTTAGGTATGTTATATTAGTCGAAAAACCGAAGTCGTTTGAAAACAATTCAACGTAAAACAATTAACCCTGACACCAACTTAACTGTAAATATATAGAATCTGCCAAAAAAATATAAACGGACAGAATGTATGTTCAAATCAGTGAAATAAAACATATGTGGCTTATTGTTTATGTCTATACATGTATGAAACTTACCGTCATATCATTCTCGCCACCCCTGATGTCCAAACCAAACCAACCTGGTGTAAGTACTGCCACAATTATCAATAAACCTGATGTCAAACTGAATCCGATCAAAAATCTAGCAATCATGTCAATCTTTATATTTCAATGATCTGTAATTAACAAAAATCAAAAGTAACTGAGGGAAAAGTATAATTTATTTCATAAAATTGAAACTAACTTATATGAGCAACTAACAAGACAAGAATTTTATCTATGATTTTAGAATGAGAGCTTGTAAAGTGCCAGACTCAGTAGTACGTAAAACCCTATATTGTGTTTGCCTGTCGATATACACATTTTAGTAGCAGTCAAATTTCATGTCAATTACCTGTTTCATTTTGTTTTCAAATCTTAAGATGTTTACTTATTTGGGCTGGTAATTTTTTAAAGTAATTAAAAGTGTTGACACCTCTTTTATATATTTTTACTTTTCGTCTTACCCCTTTGGAATAAGATCTACTTCAATACTGCGATTCATCACTAAGTTATTGCTGCTAGGTTAATTTACCATTTTTATAAGAATTGTGTAGCTGTGGATATGATATACACATCTTTTTACATGTGGGTTTTTAAAAGTTAAATTCTTATCATATAAGAATAAAATGCTTGTTATCTCAGTGATTACTAGAATATTAGGTAATGATGAATTGTAACCCAATTTAGTAATCTATAAAGTTATGGAGTAGTACATTCAGAATAACATAACACGCACGATGTAGATGTTCATGACATTTTGTGACTTAATTCTGCATATGATATCGTTTTCTTTGAAAAATAGCGTTAAGTGATGTTAAATGGTTTACCCAGGTCACTTTATTGGCGGCAACTACGTTTAAATTTCTTTAATTACCCTCTTCCATCTAAAACCGCTTTTCGGCTCAGTATTGTTAATACAAAAACACCTTTAAATGAACCTGTATTACGCTCTATTACGTAAATTTACTTACAATAAGCAATGAACGATACAAAGAACAATACAAGTTCTGTAATACTTTATACGTGCATTAGGAAATGATTTAAATAAGTATGAATATGATTAAATTTCTATTTATAAAGATTTAAGACCGATTCTTACCTTACAAAAATTACTGCGAGATCAGATTCTGTATTCAGAGTTCCTGTTTTGTATTAAAAGAACAAGAACAAAAATAAAACAACGTGTTTAAATTAGGTGCAGAATCAACTGAAGAGTAGAAATATATTAAGTGATGTAAAAATTTATCAAAAGCATTTTTAACTTTAGACGTCAACGTTTAATCTGCCTAATTATTTTAAATATTTGCATATTAAGGGATTTCCTTTTTCGATTTCAAATGACAAACTACATAACAATAGGACATTTGGAAATACCCCTTAATCAAGATGTGCTAGCTAGATTAAATGTCGTTTAGCTTTATTTTTATGATTTGCTATCTTCTAATATAGCTTTTCACAAATTTAATTCATCACTTTGTTAAATATTATACGCTGTAAAAGGAAATGGGATGCCAACTCAACAGTGACAAAAATTGTGTTTAATAGAAGTTCCATACAGGTACAGCTAAATCGACCTACAATACTAATTTCGTTGAAATCAGACCACGTTAAAAACTTTTTAAACAGTTTCAGTAAAGTAAAAAGCATCTCTGTGAAATGTTTCGGAAAAGTTGATGAGCTAGAAAATGTTGGGGAGAAAATAATAAGAAAATACAAGACTAATGAGTCGATTAACAAAATCATTACTAACACATACCTTCAAAGAATGAGATCCTTATGACACAAAAAATTGCTTATATGACAACTTAGAAAACCTGAATTGATCTAACAACATAAAATTATGTTGCTATGGGGTATTTAAGGAATACCTGTATAAAATATTCTTAAAAATATCCCATTTTTTCTAGTATTCTTTTAAAGAAATATCATTTTGATATACATTTTTAATCCAGTCCCACATTCACAAGCATTTGCTTCATTTTAAATACAACCATATAAATTTATTTAGAGGTAAAAATCCTACATTAACCTTTACTTTCAAATGCATCAGATCAGTAATTTTACAACAAAGGATATACATTTAACGCAACCAGGAAGTCTATTTCTCTTTTATTTAATTGTTTTACAAAATGATTAAAATGAATAACTATTTTGTGCTTTGAAATGCACAATGCGTGATATATCGATATTGCTCTCTTTTGCTTATGAAAACCTGTAATAACAAACGCAAAGTGCACATTTTTCATAGTGTAAACGGTCAAAACCCTTAGTTTATTGAATTCGCATAACAATCTTGCCTCGATTTATATGTAGCTTGAATGTTTCTGATCTCAAAAGGTGAATTTTATGCAAAACAAATATTTCATTGAAAGAAATCTTTTAGAACAGAAAGATAATTTTACAAAACAAATTCTAGTAGATAGCATTAAGTGTAATGCAATTGTCTTTGGAGACCAACAGTAAAACAAACAAACCACTCAGCTAATAATCTTTTTTGTTGGTTCATGTAAATAAGTATGAAACTCCACTGAACCACAATCAAGTTATATTTACTCTTAAAAAACGTCAAACAATACAGTTCCGCTACCAAGGCTTGACATAACCCACCACTCCAACCAAACGAATTATCTTTCCTTATTCGTGACTTTGAGAAATTTAGTGTAGCAGTATTTCAACCGATATCAACAGATATTTGTGAATTAAATAGCTAATTTTGGCTTTATTCACTTTGATAACAGAATATCTGGTATCCGGTATAGTCAATAAAATATTGTGTGCTTTGCGTATTGAGCGTGCAATAATTTGAAATCGATTTCCTTTATTCTAGGCTAAATGTTTTCAATGGCAGTATACAACAATAGATGTACTAACTAAATTACAAGTTTTCGTTTATCAGTTACCTCTTGATAGTCACACTAAATTATCTACATTCCTTTAAATGTTTAGCTGGGAACATACTGGGAGGGTTCCTAGTGTGTGTTTGGTGTTTCCACGTCAAAAATTGAAAGCCTGACCTCGGACTGCGTGTTTGTGGAGTTCCACGCTTCATGCACAATAAAGATGTCTTTTGTAGATGTCAATAAGATTAGGCTAGCGTAGCCATTAAAAACAGGTTACATTTTCGCCATTACTCATACCCCATAGTTTTCCAGTTGGCATCTAAGATTTTGAACCATTTTGGTTCATCTTTCCCAATTTGATTCTTTCAGAATATATCGGGATGTTGCTCGCTGAATGTAAACCAAACATTCAGTGAATAAAATTTTGGCTTCTACTTATGACGTGCTTTAAAATATACAGATTAAATATGTTTACTCACAACTGCTTTCTACATTTGAGTTAACACCATCTTTTTTCTGATTTTTGCAGTACATATATGACTCAAACGGAAACAATTTACATACAAAAAATACATAATTTAGCACAGTGTCTTGAAAATATAACTATGTTATTATGCGCACCACGTCCATTAAAAAACTCCTGATGAATGACACGTAGACTATTTAACATAAGAAGTCAAATAGAATAATTACAAATTAAACAACAAATATTCAATAAATGATTTTTTTATTTTCACAACTGTCATGCTATTTTTATAAACAATTGTGTATTTGTCACTAACATTCTTTATTGAACTAAATCTATTCTCTGTTAACATTAAAACTGCAAGTCCAACACACCTCACCGCCTTTATTATTCACAGAGCTTGATCCTTTAAAGTTCATTACAAAATATAATGTGCATTATCAATCATGTATATTTTCTTTTGTTTTTTGATTGTGTTATATTTGACGTAAGAAATGATATGGGTTTCATTTAATTAATTGTACAGACAAAATAGTTATTACCTGTTAAATGACGGTTATGCAGATGCTATGTAATATACAATGTATAAAGCTTTTCGTAAAAATTAAATCCCTTTATATAAATATTAGTGAAGGAGACTAAATACAAGGAAAGATCAAAGTAAAGACAAACTTAAGGTACTATGAAAATCACATATCTATGTACTAAGTAACATAGTGCCAACAAAGCAAAAACATGCCAATAAATTTGCGTAAACATGCAAAACGAAATCTAACTGAACAAACGGGGGAATGAGGTGCTACAAAAGAATAATTATATCAGACATAAATAGGCAAATTCGTGGTATTATTCATTGCAAAATAGGCGAAAGGTATATAACAAAAACTGAACAGAAGAAGAGTTCACAAAAATTATCAGTAACAAACCAACCAGGTGTAAGCATTGCCACAATAGTCACTAAACCATCTATCACACTGTACGCAGAAAACTTCTAAGCAGCCATCTTCATTTGCAAACTTTATTAGTCTGGAATAAACATTTATCAAAACTTCCTAACGGAAAGGGAAAATTTATAAACTAAAATATAATTAATATGTGCACCCAATAATATGAAAGCTCTACCGGTGTTGTAATTGGCTAATGTAAGAAACAATGCCGTTTATTAATTGCTTATATCCATAGAAAATTATTGGAATTAAAAATCATAGGATTTTTGCAATACACAGATGTTCAATTCTAAACCAGACTGTGTTTACATAGCCTGGCGTCTAAAAAGGGGCTTTTACAATATTTTTTTCCAACGCCTTATAGTAGTGAGGTCTATCTAATTAGTCATGAATGACACATTTGTTAAATTAACATCTTGTTGTGTTAATTAAAAATAACATTTAGTTACAATCTTAGTCACCATCCAAGTTTCGCAATTAATGTTTTATGGATTTAAGTTGACATATTTTCAACAAATGCTGTCTTGTCCGTTATTAACGAGACGGGCAAGTCAATCGGCTTTTGCCACCACTTCTTTGTTGCAGTACTGATTCTTCCATTTTCACCCATCAAACAATGACAATTGTATAGTTTATTCTTAATCTGATTGTAAAAGTCTTTTTTCAATGCCAGGCATCTCTCCAAAACAGATAATATTTTAGTCTGCAGTTGTCTATATTTTTGGCGTCATACACCGTGGCGCCACACACTTAGAATTAAATTTTAGTTGAGAGAGCCTCGACCGGGAAGGAAAGAAAAATATGAAAAATATTTTTTGGCGAATAATAAGAATTTGAACGCTAATTCATCGATGAACAAGGTCAATTCACGCGCCAATTTTCCGGCGTTTATGTATTTGTGAGTGAGTTGACCTCGTTTAGACATCAATAAATTACTGAATTACCGATAAATAAAAAGTCATTATCACAGCAGTTGAAATTGATATATTGACTATTACCTATTAAATGTTTGCGTATAATGGTCATTTGGAAATAAGTTTACTATTCCGAGATTTAGTCTTCACATACTGCATGATCTGTGTATCTTTTCTTCTAGACAAAAGCTTCCCCTTTAATCATAAGTTATCACACGGTCATAATAAGGATATCGGAAGTCTTTAATGATAATGAAGTCTATAGCACATTAAACTATAAAGTTTTGCAAAAAATCCTGGCGGCTGTTGGAACATCTCTGCCGTTTTTTTAAGGATCGGGAAAGTGACCTTGGAGATAAGTGATCTCTATTTTAATCTATTTTAAGTCATTATGAATCACTTGTTACGTCACAATTTCGTTTGTCACGTTTCAGGTAATTCATTTGATTAGATTGTCATTGACGGTTAGCTTGGTACTCATGACGTCAGATTGGAAACAAATCTTATCAATTTAATCGTTTTCGGAGAAGGAAATTGTTGCCAGTGTTGCCGAATTTAAGTTTAAATAGTACAATAATCTCTTCACATTAAAAAAGGTTTGCTATGTAAACAGGCTAACCGTATCAACAACCAAAAACATTTCAACGGCAGCAATGGTTCTGACTTGGTATAGGAATTTTAAAAGAAATAGTGGGTTACACCAGGTTTATGAAATGCCATAAAAGTAATTTAAGTAACGAGCAAATATGATTCCATGATCTACTTAACAAGGTAATGGCATGCAATATTCCAGAAACGTTAAAATTATTGAATTTAATCAAAGTTGTAACATATCTCTCACGTAAAAGGGTTATCTAACGCAGTTTCTTATGAAGTTACAGATGTCGTTAACAAAAGACAAAATGCTTTTAGGGAACAACTGACAGAATGAATAACTCCAGTAAATTATAACAATGTTTAACTTGCTAATAACAAACTTTAATGCACATGTGTTACTTGCATCATTTCAGACCATAGTGTAGAAGTGCCCTCTGCTAAGTTTACAATTAAAAAGGTAAATGTTAAGACATTCGTATAAATTGACATGAAATTATCAAATTTCAGTAAACCACAACTTGTTTATGCCGAGAAGCCATCACATCTATGTAAATAACCAACACATGTGGTTCAGTATAAAAACAACAAAGAGTTCAAATATCTTTCACATTTATTGGACGAATTAGGAAAGACAAAGACAATTTAAGAAACTCTCAACGTCAAAATTGGCTATGATTTAACAACATTGTTTTGCCCGTCTGTATACGCAAAATGATAACCTCTGTATCAGATGTGTAGTATTTAAACATTATCCACAAGACTACAATATATCTAAAATTCAGATTTAAACGTCCATCTAAAACTATTTCGGGAACGAAATTTTTATCAAAAATGTTTTTTTGGTAGATATTAAATATATCAACAGGGTTTTTGATCACATGCAATGAAAACAAAATAATGTTGCCAATCGGTTAATGAAGGTAACATCTTAAGAAAGAAAAATCTATTGTCATTATGCAAATGGATGCTGGATGTATTTGTAATTGCAGGTAAGTAACAATTTCAATCTATAATAGATCATATAGCATAAAAAGCCATAGATGTATATTTATATTGACACACATATGTAATCATTTGCATTAAGAATATAATCATTCCTCTTGTCTGTTGACAATATTATAGAAACATATATACAGCTAATTAAACTTTTTAACAATCGTTTTGTCGTTTTCCAGTTGATGATGCAGATTTGCGTTTTCCCCGATTAAATATATTTTACAAATGATAATAATAATAATGCCGATAAACAATTACAAGATCCTAAACATTATTTAATGTTAAATATACTTTTTAAATAGCAGAATCCATGAACAAGTTTTAAAGATAGGGTAACACAATATCCGAAACCTGGGGACTAAATATAAAACTTTTGCATGACAAATGAAGCCAACAAAATGTTTGCTTAAATTGAACAAAATCCTTTCTGTAATTTTTGGCAAGCCATTTTCCAAAGGCAACTATTTTAACTATAAAAGACCTTTATGTTTGTCCGTTCTGAAATGTATGCCAGTTGCTTTATAGTATAACACACATTAAGAAAATATTACTGACATTGTTGATTATAATTGTGTTAATTACAAGAGGGCTTACTTCTTCTCCTATCAATCTATTAAAATATCTTACTTATGAGTATGTTTTAACAAAAAATATATGGCAAGTTAAATGAAAATTTATAAACAAACGAGCAGCTATTATATTTTGCTAACGAAGAATGCCATTCAGGGCAGTTGGTATCAAAAGTGTTAGTTTGCTCATTAACCACCATTGCGTTTTGAGAATCTGAAAAACTATTGTAGATCAAAAGTTATTTTATCTGAACAATTTTTGTTCAAGGTAAAGTACTAAAAACTACTTTGAAGTTAGAAGGTTCAGTAAGCCCAGTATTAGATATCAGTTTGATATAAAATAAATAGACACTACTCTCTGCAATTCTATTTTAGAACAAGTCCAAAGTTTTACGCAAAACGAGCATAGGGAGTAGTAGATGTTGTAGATGTACTCTGAACAATCACGTTTCCTGGTCCGCAAACAGACGGACTGTGTACCATACCAGATGCTGGAAGCTGTCTGTTGGTCTTTTGTAGCGTTACAATGTAGATAACTATCGTAATTAATTCCAGGAACAATCCGAGACTCATAATGATGAGTGAATATTGTACGGACTTCACCATTTTAAAAGACGTCGAAGATATCAAATCTACTTTGTCTACGATAGTGTCGAATTTAGCATGGGCAACGATGAATTCAATAGCCAAAAAGCCTCCACATATACCTTTTAAAAAAGTATGATATTAATGACCATTGGTTTTAAATGAAACAAATGAAATACTGAAACCTCGCAAAGACATATACTTACCAATGATCGCTAATCATCATTAGTTACATACAATTGTTAATGATTTGAAGAAATTACTTCTTCGTGCAAGTATCATAAGATGGATTAAACACATTTTGTCGTAACTGAAATTTGGACGAGCTGTCATATTTAATTGCTAAATGTCATCAATTTTATTTAAAGAATGAAGACTAAATGAAAAAAGTAAGTTACGCAGTTTTTATTTGAATTTGAATTATACACGTTTAATGAGTTCCACATAAAAAGGGAGCAAATTATGTCTCGGCTTCACTATGTTTTTGTGCCGACGCTTTTCAAAGTTCATTCACATGTTAGTCAAGGCACTAATAATACTGAAATAGAAAGCATTTCCATTGAAATGGCGACATTTTTTAATTAATGAGTTTGTTGCAAAAATATTTTTTATATCTTTTGAACACGACACACATAAGGTACAATAATATATCTTCTTCTTTTGAGATTTGAGATATTAATGTCGGTACCAAGAAGTCCCATTAATCGTAATGTAGCAAAACATCCATGGGATTTAAAGATATTTTAGGTTTAAAAAATAATTTCTTTTCTCTACAGCTCACTTAACATCTCTTTAACGTTTGATAAGACCAGCAATAGGCATTAATTTTTAAAATTAATTGCTCATATCGTCCTTATTTTTCTTAAATCATCAGCTTAAACCCCTTATTCGCAATTTTAAAGATATGAAAGTAATTTGGACAAGTTTTTCACAAATTATTACCTGGAAACACCACAAATTTGCCTATTGTTACAAGGAACGTAACCTCAGACAGACAAAACTGAAATCAAACTAATTCTATCTGTTTTGAGTGGTTTTAAAGAAATCTATTCGCCCACGATACTTATTGTAAGGTGTAAAACAACGCTGATATTTGTACTTGCCTCCAATAATCTTTAAGACTAACGCAGCAATTCCTACTCCATTTAACTGCGCTTTTTCGTGTCTATTTTCGATAGACGATGCAAAGAATAAAGTCATTATTCCACCAATTACCCCACAAATAAGACATCCAACAGCTTCAACTGTCAGTTCCGTCGATCTATCAGATGCTGGCAAAATAATACCATTTTCATATTTAAGTAATCTTAAGCTATTATGTCATGTTGTTAAGTTAATTTGGAATCGTGTTTATATTAACATTGTCAATCACATTTCCGTCTCATTTGTGTTCAATGATCAAATAGGCAACTAATATCAATATTGTTATAGAGCGATGTCATTAATAAGTTCATTTTACAGCTGTATATATAGTAAATAGTTTCAACACATTTTAACGCATCATCATGTAAATACAGTCCACATCCATTCATACAAATTTCAAAATACGCAATGAACAAGTATTTCTACGCCTATTTCCAAATTTTAGAGGTAGATCACTGAAAACACATTTTATCTTTAATGCAAATAAATATTCTACAGACCTCCTGTTTCAACATTGTGTTTAGCAACAGCTTCTGTTACAGACACAGTTGAGCACATGTTAACCGTTCCACGAATACAAACTCTGGCGTAGAATATAGTCAATGACATCTGCAGGAAACATATTGTATCATCATAACGCAAGTAAATGTTTTATTACATTCTTTTCTTGAACATTTGTTTTTTGGTTTCCGTAATACCGTGATTGATTGAAAAAGCTCAATATTTTCAAAAAGGCGTTGTATTTTAATGTAATTATCGCTATGACAATAACATTTAAAAAGCAACAGAAAGAGAAATATTGTACTTCATCTAAAAAATCTAAATTTGATGTTTTTAAAAATATCAAATTTAGATTTTTTAGATGAAGTACAATGTATTAGTCAGATTATATTAAGCATATTATATCAGTCGAAAATCTGAAGTCCTTTGCAAACATTTTAAAGTAAAACAAATACTTCTGACAACGACTTAATGTTAAACATATAGAATTTAAAACAATATAAAAACTGACAGAATGCGTTTGTATGTGCTAATAAATCCGTGAAATAAAAGATATATGCCTAATTGTTTATATCTATCTATTTATGAAACCGACCATATGATATCATTCACGCTATCACCCTTGATGTCCAAACCAAACCAACCTGGAGTAAGCATTGCAAGCATTGTCAATACACCTGCTGCTAAACTGAATCCGATCAACGCTCTACCAATCATGTCAATCTTGAAATTTCAACGGCCTTTAATTAAGAAATTTATCAAACAGATTTTTAACTTTAGACGTCAACGCTTAAGCTGCTTTATTCTGTAAAATATTGCATTTGAAGTGGGTTCCCTTTTTCAATTTCGAATGACAAAATACATAACACTTCGCACATTTGGTAGAACCGTTTGATCAAGATGTGCTGGCTAGATTAAATTCCATTTAGTTTTACTTTTTATGTTTTGATCTTCTAAAATGGCTTTTCACAAATTAAAGTCATCACTTTGTTAAATATTATACGCTGTAAAAGGAAATGGGATGCCAACACACCAGTGACACAAATTGTGTTCAATAAATAGTTGTTCCATACTGGTACACTTAAATCTACCTACAAAACTAATTTCGTTCAAATCGGATCACGTTAAAAACTTTTTTAAAAAATCAGTGCAGTAAAAGTGGCGGCCGTTATCAAAACTCGTGTTAATGATTCCTCAATATGCCCTCAAGCTTCATTGATGCTAGAAAAGCATATCTTTGAAATTTTTCGGACAGGTGGATGATCTAGAAAATGTGGAAAAAATGATCAGAAAATCAAGATTAATAAGTCACTTAACAAAATTATTACCTACACATACCTTCAAAGAATGCGTATATGACAACTAGAAGAACCTGAATTTGATTTTATATCAAAACATAATGTTTCGATGGGGTAATTAAGGAACAGGATGTATACATGCATGAAAAAATATTTTTACTCCAGTCGCATATTCACAAACAGTTGCTTTATTATAAATACGAACAGATAAATTTATGTATAGGTAAATTTCCTACAATAACCTCTTCTTTTAAATGCTTCAGTTCAGTAATTTTAACAAAGGATATAAATTTAACGCAATTAGGAAGTCGATTTCTATGTTATTTAATTAGTGTTTTACAAAATGGTTTAAATTAATTATTTCTAAACTATTTTGTGCTTTGAAATGCACAATGCCAGATATATCGATATAGCTTCATTTTGCTTATTAAAAACTGTAATAACCAACGCAAAAGTACACATTTTTCGTGATTTGAAAGGTGCAAAACCTTCGTTTATTGTGTTTGCATAACAATTATCCTCTATTTATATGTAGCTTGAAAGAGTGACTTTTTTGTAATACAAAAATTGTATTGAATACGAAATTCACTTAGAACAGAATCTGATACTTTTACAAAACAAAGTCGAGTAGACTTAGCATTAAGTGTTATGCATTTGTCTCTGGAGACCAACAGTAAGACAAAGAAACCACTCAGCTAATAATCTTTTTTGTTGTTCATGTAAATAAGTATGCAATTCCATTGAACCAAAATCAAGTCATATTTACTCTTTTAAAACGTGAAACAATAGGGCTCCGCTACCAAGGCTTTTCGTATTATGACATAATACACCAAACTCCGATGTCTTTTATTCTTAGCTAAATGTTTTCAATAGCAGAATATAAAAATAGATGAACTAACTAAATTACAAGTTTTCAGTTTATTATTAACATCTTGATAGCTACACTAAAATAGCTACATTTGTTTAAATGTTTAGCGGGGCCATACTGGGAGGGTTGGTAGTGTTCGTTTGGGGTTGCCAGGTAAGGTAACGTGTTTGTTGAGTGCCACAATCAATGTGAAAATAAAGAAGCATTTTGTAGATGTCGATAAGGGCCTAGTTGTAGCCCTTACAAACATGTTAAATGTCAGCCCTTACTCATACCACATACTTTTCCAGTTGGCATCCAAGATTTTGAACCGTTTTGGTCGATCTTTCCCGATTTGATTTATTGTTTTTTATCTTGTTCATTCAGTCAATAAAATTGTGGCTTCTACTTATGACGTGTTTTAGAATATACAGATTAATTATTTGTACTCAGAACTGCTTTCTACATTTAAGTTAACTACATTTACCAACACCATCCTTTTTCTGATTTTCGCAATACCTTTTTGACGCAAACGGAAATCCTTCTACAGTACAATAAATACACGCTTACTGCACATTGTATTGAAAATACAAACATGTTAATTTGCTCATCATGCCCATTGAAAAACTCCTGATAAATTACCTGTATACTGTTTAACATTAGAAGTCGAACAGAATAATTACAAATTTTGATAAATATTTAATAAATGATATTTTTCATTTTCCGAACTTTCATGCCGTTTTCATAAGCAATTGTGCATTCGTCATTGAAATGCTGTATTGAACTTAATCTATTCTCTGTTAACATTAAAACTAAAAGTCCAGTCTATAAGTAAATGCCAAAGATATCCTGTTTTATTATAAAACTCAAAATGTCAATCAATTTATTAAGACTGTGACCACCATAAATGAAATTATGTAATGTCTTTTAAGATGTAAAATCACAGCGCACTTCGACGCCTTTATGATTGACAAAGTATGGTCCTTTACAATTCACTACAGGATCTAATATATATCATGTATATTTTTTGTATTGTGTTATATTTAATAGAAGATATTGGGTTAATGTACATATTGTACAGAAAAGAATAGGTATTAACTGTAAAATGACGGTTATAATGAATTAGAGATTTTTGCAAACTGTCACAATAGGAAAAATCAGTAAGTTACGCAATTAATTTTCATTCAAATTTTGCGCTAAAACTGAACAGGATAAAAGATCACAAAATGATCAGTGACTATCAATTGATTATAAAATGTAGTCTATCAAGTTTCATATTTTAAATTAAACTTACTCTGGTAAACATTTAACTAAACTCAGGTGATCAGTTGCAAAGTTAATCTGTGAGAACTACTAGTTCATTCTGTTTCGGAGATTCTTGGAATGTAGAAAAAATTAATTGTTCATAAAATCAGCTATCAAATGTTTTAAATTAGTTATTCAATATCAGTGAACAAATGGATGTACTTGTATGTTGAGAGGCAACGAAAGAGCACAGTAAACTTGATTTGTAAAGGCAAAATGAGAATGATATGCTATTGGAACGATAAATGGATATTCAGCACATGATTTTTCCATCCCTTAGGGAAACTCATTAACACAACATTATGATTCTTAGATGAAACGCGCGTCTGGCTTAGTAAATTTTATATACGGTATTTTTGATCACATTTTATTTACAACCATGAGATGTCAGCCGCAAGTTTTTGATGTTAGTTCCCAAGGGTACCACCAGTAATCAAACACCGGTGCTTGCAATAATTTCATCTTCATCAATTTCTTCAGTGGTATAGTAATTGCCTAAATTAAGTGACGTGAAATTGTGAAAATAATTTTTGTTTAACAAGATGCAAATGGCCTTAGCAGGATATGTTATAACTTTTTTAATAATTTAATGAGAAATTGTTGTAATTTTCCTTGTATTTAAACTTACTGATTAGTCTTGAATAAACGAAACGCGCGTTTAGTGTATTTTGCATATTTGGAACATTTGATGGTTTATTCATAACTCAGCAAGAAATAGATAATATGTGGAAAAATTAAAAAGATTTATACAAAATGGAAACTATTGAATAAATCTGTGTATATAAATGACCAGCTGTATCACTAAAAATTACTTTAATGTGAAACATTGCTTAATTATGTTTGTTTGACGTTATCTTCTATTAACTAGAAACATATTTGTGCTTTATACCTCAAACGTCATAAAGTATGCAGTTATTTATCTAAATACATTTAATTTAGCGGATGTTGCCAGCAAAACTGCTAAGCATTTCACGCACTTGATCTTTCCCCTTTACTGTGCTATATGTTCGGCGGCTTGTTATCAGTGTTGTGTTATTTGTTTTGCAATAGACTTTGACTTAAAAATATCTTGCTGCAATACTTTTCTGTTTTCGAATCATCAAAAATTATCGTATAAGTATTTCCTCAATTCTAACTTACGATGGGTTGTGCTTTTACCCAGCTATCTATCACTCTCGTTTGTTTAAAACAGGTAGGTTCAGTCCTAACATGACATAAAGTAAACTTAAACCAGCCCAAATCTCTGGTCTCCGTATCCGGTATATTTGAAATCTAAAATGATAACGAAATCTACAGCACATTAAACCATAAAGTTTTGCAATAAATCATGGCGGAAATTGGAACATCTTTCTACCGTATTTTAGTTAAGGATCGGGAAAGTGACCTTGGAGATAAGTGATCTCCATTTTGTACTATTTTACGTCATTATCAATGACTTGTTACGTCACGAGTTTGTTCGTGACGTTTCAGTTCATCAGTTTTATTGGCTTGTCATTGACGGTTAGATTGGTACTGATGACGTCAGATTGAAAACAAATACTTATCCATTTCAACGTTTTCGGAGAAGGAAATGGTTGCCAGTGTACAGAATTTAAGGTTAAACAGAACAATAATCTATCAGCTTTTTAGTTTTGCTTCGATGAGAACTGTAAAGTTAAATAGTTACAGGATAATCTATTTCTTCGCACTAAAATTTTGTTGCTGTGTAAACAGGCTAACCGTACTAACAACCAAAAACATATCAACTACTGCAATGGTCCTGACTTGGCACAGGAATTTCAAAATAAATAGTGGGTTAAACCAGGTTTATGACATGCCATAAATGTATGCACAAATACTATCTGCTTAACAAGGTCATGGCATGCAATATTCCAGAAGCGATAAAACTATTGAATTTAATCAAAATTGAAATATATCTCTCAAGTAAGAAGGTTATCTAACGCAAGTATTTGTGAAGTTACAGATATCGTTAACAAAAGACAAAGTGCTTTGTTGATACAACTGACAGAATATACAACTCCAACAAATTATGACAATGTTTAACATGCCTATAACAAACTCTAAGGCACATGTATAACCTAAATCATTCCAGACCAGTATAGAAGTACCTCTGCTAAGTTTACAATTAAAAAGGTAAATGTTGAGTCATTCGCATCAATTGACATGAAAACCTAAAATGTCAGTAAATCGCAACTTGTTTATCACACCAATGTGATTGACCAACACCTATGGTTTAGCATCAAAACAACGAAGAATTCAAATATCTTTCACATTTGTTCGACGATTAAAGAAAGATAAAGACAATTTAAGAAACTCTCAACATCAAAATGGGCAACTATGATTTAACGATATTATTTTACCTGTCTGTATACGCTATCCCTCTATATCTTATCAATAGTATTTAAAACATTATCCACAAGACCACAAAATATGTAAAATTAAGATTTAAACTTCTTATATGAAGGTATTACGGAACGACATTTTTCTCAAAAATGTGTTCTTGGTAGATATCTAATATACAAACATGGTTTAAATCATATGAAATGAAAAAATAATAATGTTGCCAATCGGTTATTGAAGGTAATATTTGAAGAAAGCACTCTATTGTCATTATACAAATGGATGCTGGTTTCAATATGCGTTTGTAGTTTACAAGTAAGTAAAAATTTCAATCTATAATAGATTACATAACATCAAAAGCCTTAGATATTTATATTTTTTTATTTATATTGACACACTTTTATACTCATTTGCATTAAGGAATATAATCATTCCGCTTGTCTGTTTGACAATATTATAGAAACATATTTACAGCAAATATATCTTTTTAACAATCATTTTGTTTTTTTCCAGTTGATGCAGATTTGCGTTTAGCCACGATTTATTATATTTTAAAATTGATAGATAATAATAACGCCGAAAAAAAATTACAAGATCCTAAACATGACTGTATGTTGAATGTGAATGTAATTTTAAAATATCAATAGCAATGGACCAGTTTAAAAAAGGTAACAAAATATCCTAAACTAAGCCATTTTCCGAAGGGCAATTTGTTTAACTTAAAGACCTTTATTTGTGTCCTTACCGAAATGTATGTCAATTGCTTTACAGTATAACAAACATTAAGAAAATAGTATTGATATTGTTGATTATAATTGTGAAAGTTAATTACAAGAGGGCTTTTTTCTTCTCCTCGCCGTACAATCTTTTAAAAAGTTTTAGACTTTTTAATCATGATAACGTTAAAAAACGATATGTCAAATTAAATGAAAGTTCATTAACAAAACGAGGAGCTATTATAGAATGCCATTCAGGACAGTTTGTATCAAAAGTGTCAGTTCGCGTAATCACCACCATTGTGTTTTGAGAATCTGAACAACGATTGTAGATGAAAGTTATTTTATCTTAACAATTTGTGTTGTAGGTTATTTACGAAAAACTAATTTGAAGTAAGGAGTTGTATTGAGTACAGTATTTGAAATCAGTTTAATATAAAATATTTGGACACTACTCTCTGAAATTCACTTTAGGAACAATTCCAAAGTTTTAGGCAAAACGAGCATAGGGAGTAGTAGATGTTGTAGATGTACTCTGCACAATCACGTTTCCTTGTCCGTAGACAGACGGAGTGAGTACCATACCAAGTGCAAGAGGGTGTCTGTTGTACTTTTGTAGCGTTACTATGTGGATTACTATCGTAATTATTTCCAGGAACAATCCGAGACTCATAACGATGAGTGAATATGGTACGGACTTCACCACCAAAGATGTCAAATCTACTTGGTCTGCGACCATGTCGAAGTTAGCATGAGCAATGATGAATTCAATAGCCAAAACGCCTCCACAGATATCTATTAAAAGAGTATGCTATTAATGACAATTGGGTTTAAATAAAACAATTGAAATACATAAAAAAATTGTAATACTAAAGCCTCACAAAATCATATTACCACTGATTATTAATCATCATTTGTGACATACAATTATTGATGCTTTTAAGTTGCTTAAAGTCATCAATTGTTTTTAAAGAATGAAGAGCAAATGAAAAGAGCTCATTACGCAGTTTTTATTTAATTTTGAATCGTACAAGTTTATTAAGTGCCATATTAAAAAGGATCAAATTATGTCTCGGATTTACTATTTTTATATGCCAAAGATTTTCAAAGTTCATACACATATTAGTCTAGACACTAATACTGATGAAATAGAAAGCATTTCCTTTAATAGTTCAGCAACTGTATACTTAATTAGTTTGTTGCAAAAATATTTTTGAACACAACGCAGATTAGATGCAATAATATATCTTCTTCTTTTCAGATTTGCGATATTAATGTCGCTACCCAAGAAGTCCCATTAATCGTAAAGAAGCAAACACATCCATTAGATTTAAAGATATTGTCCGTTTAAATGTTTATATGGTTTAAAAATTAATATATTTTGACTACAGTTTACTTACCATCTCGTCACTGTCTAATAAGACCGGAAATAGGCATTAAAATATAAAAGTAAAATTACGAATATCGTCATTATCTGTCAAATCGTTATCTATTACCCCTAATTCGCAATTTTAAGGATATGAAAGTTATTAGGCCAAGTTTGTCACAAATTGTTACCTAGAAACACTCATTTGCCTATTGTTACAAAGGATGTAACTTTGTACGGATAAAATAAACTGAAATCGATCTAATTCGATCCGTGTTGAGTGGTTTTAACGAAATCTATACGCCAACGATGCTTTATAACAACGCTGATATTTGTACTTGCCTCCAATAATCTTGAAGATCAATGCAGTAATTCCTACTCCATTGGTCGGCGCTGTTTGTTGTCTATTTCCGACATACAATGCAAAGATTAAAGTCATTACTCCACCAATTATCACACCAATAAGACATCCAACAGCTTCAACTGTCAGTTCCGTCCATCTCTCAGATACTGGAAAAAATAAAACCATTTTTATATTTTAGTAGCATTAGTCAATTATTTCATTTGTCAAGTTAATTAGTAATCATGATTATATTGGCACAGTCAACCACATTTTGTCACGTTTATGTTCAATGACCAAACATGTAAGCAATATTAAAATTTTTGTAGAGCAACGATCAATGAGTTCATTTTACAGCTGTATATATAGTTAATTCAAAATCATCATGTGTATAGAGTTCACATCCATCCATACATCAATTAATAAACGCAGTGAACAAGTAATTCTACTCCTATTTCTGAATTTGTGGAGGTATATCACAGAAAACACATTTAATCTTTTTAAATGTACAGACCTCTTGTTGCAGCATTATGTTGAGCACCGGCTTCTGTTATAGACTGAGTTGTACATATGTCAACTGCTCCATGAATACAAACTCTGGCGTAGAATATAGACATTGACATCTGCAGAAACAAGTTAATGCTTTATGAAATTCTTTTTTTGGACATTTGTTATTTTGGTTTCCGTTATCTACTGTGATTGAAAATAACTGAATATTTACACAAATGCATTGCATTTCAATATAATTTGCACTTTGAAAATAGCATGCTAAAAAGCAACTGAAGGAGAAAAAATATTTTTAAACATATCAAATTTAGATTTTTCAGATGAAGCAAAATATATCTATATTAGTTAGATTATATTAGGTATAATATATAAGTCGAAAATCTGAAGTCGTTTGTAAACAGTTTAAAGTAAAACAATTACCCTTGACAACGACTTAACTTTGAACATATAGAATATAGAACAAAATATACACAGACAGTATGCCACTGTATGTACTAATACACCAGTTAAATAAAAGACATATGCCTTATGGCTTATATCTATATATCTCTGACACCTGCCGTGATATCATTCCCGCTGTCAGCCTTGACGTCTAAACCAAACCAACCTGGAGTAAGCATTGCCACAATTATAAATACACCTGCTGTTAAACTGAATCCGATCAACAATCTAGCAATCATGTCAATCTTGAAATTTCAACGATCTGTAATTAACAAAAATCAAAAGTATATGAGGGAAAAGTGCAATTTATTTCATAAATTAAAACAAACTAATATGAGCAACTAACAAGACCAGCGCTCTTCCTGTAATATAAGAATGAGATCTTGTAATGTTCCAGACTCACTAGTACGTAAAACCATATGTTGTTTCCCAATCGATTCATACCTTTTAGTAGCAGTCAAATTTCATGTCAATTACGCGTTTTATTTTGTTTTTAAATAATTTTATGTTTACTAACATGCGCAGGTCATTATTTAAAGTTATTCAAAGTGTTTAAACCTATTTTATATATTTTACTTTCCGTCTTAACCCAGTGAAAGAAGATTTACTTCAATACTGCAATCCATCACTAAGAAATTGTACACATCTTTTTACATTTTTTACAAATTATATCCTTAGTTAAGGTATCCGACCCATAATTGACCACGTGATCATGTTTGGTGTCCCGGATGTCCATTGTTTGTCAATGGAACAGACCTCGGTAATGTTCGGCAAACATCGGAACTACTATTTGAACAACTAAATTTTTTTCTCAAAACTGTTAACATTGACTCAAAGTAAAACAATATATTTTACTTTGTATCATTAATTAGTAATATATTGAGTAAATAAATTTGCATTTCTTGGTCTAAAAATAAAATTAAACGGTGACGTCAATTATGGGTCGGATACCTTAATTTTACCAAACATATTTTAACATTTGTTAGAAAATTATATAAGGCGTGAGTACAAGTATATTAAGTAATGATGAATGGTAATCCAAATCGGTAATATGAATACATGAAGTTATGGAATAGTACATTCATAATTACATAACATGCACAGTGTAGATGCATTTGATATCCTTTTTTTCTGAAAAATGTCACTATGTGGTTTTAAATGGTGTACCCAGGTCACTCTGTTGGCGGCAACTACTTTTAAATTTCCTCAATGACCCTCTTACATTAAAAAACGAATTCGGCTTAGTAATTTTAATACCAAAATACCTCTAAATGAACCTGGACTTCGCAATGAAAGATACAAAAACCAATCAACTTTCTGTGTTACGTGCATTAGAAAATGATTAAAATAAGTATGAATATTTCTAAATTTCTATTTAGAAAGATTCTTATCTTTCAGAAATTACTGCGAGATCAGATTCTGCATTCAGAGTTACTGTTTTGTAATAAAAGAACAGGAACAAAATATAAGACAACGTGTTTAAATGAGTTGCGGAATCAACTGAATACTGGAAATATTTAAAGTGTTGTAAAAATTTATCAAAAGCATTTTTAACTTTTGACGTCAACGTTTAAGCTGCTCAATTATTTTGATATTTTCATATTAGGGGTTTCCTTTTTTGATTTCGAATGACAAACGATATAAAAAGTAGCACATGTGGAAATACAATTTGATCAAGATGTGCTGGATAGATTTTATGCTGTTTAGCTTTACTTTTATGATTTGTTATCTCCTAAAATAGCTTTTCAAAAATTTAATTAATCTTTTTGTTCAATATTATACGATGTAAAAGGAAATGGGGTGCCAACAAACCAGTGACAAAAATTGCGTTTAATAGTGGATATATACAGGTACACTTAAATCTACATAAAAACTAATTTTGTTGAAATCGGACCATGTCAAAAACTTTTAAAAAAAAATTCCAGTGTAGCAAAATTGGCGGCCATTATCAAAACTCGTAATATTAGTTACTCAATATGCTGCCAAGCTTCAATGATTTTATAAAAGCATGTTTGTGAAATGTTTCGGACACTTTGATGATCTAGAAAATGTGGGGAGAAAGTTATAAGAAAATACAAGACTAATGAGTCACTTACCAAAATCATTACTTACACATACCTTCAAAGAATGCGATCCTTATTACACAAAATATTTGCGTAAATGACACGTTAGAAAACCTTCATTTCATCTAACAACATAACATTAAGTTTCTATGAGGGTAATTAAGGAACAGGATGAAGAAATTCTTAAAATATTCTACTAAGTATATCATTTTTCTTATTGTTATCTATAAAAGAAATAACATTTTGATAAATATTTTTACTCCAGTCACATATTCACAAGCAGTCGTTTTATTATATATCCGAACAGATGAATTTATGTACAGGTAAATTTCCTTCATTAACCTCTCCTTTCAAAAGCTTCAGTTCAGTAATTTTACAACAAAAGATATAGATTTAACGCAACCAGGAAGTCTTTTTCTCTGTTATTTAATTAGTGTTTTACACATGATTTAAATGAATAATTTCTAAACTATTTTGGTGCTGGGGAATGCACAATACATTATAAATCTAAATAGCTCTATTTTGCTTATTAAAAACCTGTAATAACCAAAGCAAAAGTGCACATTTTTCGTAGTTTAAAAGGTATAAAACAATTTGTTTATATAAGTCGCATAACAATCTAGCCTAAATGTATATGTAGTTTGAATGTCTCTGATCGCAAAAAGTGAATTTTATACAATAAAAAAATTGTATCAAAATTTTTTAGAACAGAAAGAAAATTTTACTAAACAAATTCGAGTAGACTTTGCTTTAAGTGTTATGCATTTTTCTTTGAAGATCAACAGTTAAACAAACAATCAAACAACTCCGCTAATGATCTTTTTTGTTGGTTCATGTAAATAAGTATGCAACTCCAATGAACCAAATTCGATTCACATTTCCTCTTGAAAAACGTCAAACAATACTGTTCCTGCCACCAAGGCTTTTCGTATTATGACATAACCCACGAAACTCTAGCCAAACGAATGATCTTTGCTTATCCGTCACTTTGAGAAATTTAGTGTAGCAGTATTTTAACATATATCAACAAAATTTTTATTATTATATAGCTAATTTTGTTTTGTGCCCTTTGATGTCAAAATGTCTCGCAGCCGGAATAGTCAATAAAATATTGTCTGCTATGCATATGGGCGAGCAATAATTTTAAATCGATTTTCTTTATTCTTGGCTAAATGTTTTCAATGGCAGAAAACAACAATAGATGTACTTACTAAATTACAAGTTTTCTGTTTATCCTTAACGTCTTGATAGTCAAACTAAAAAATCTACATTCGTTGTAATGTTTAGCTAGGAACATACTGGGAGGGTACCTAGTGTTCGTTTGGGGTTGTCAGGTCAAAAACGGAAGCCTGACCTCCGACTACAGTTTGTCGCGTGTTTGAGGAGTGCCACGCTCCACGCACAATTAAGACGCCTTCTATAGATGTCAATAAGAGGAGATTAGTTGTAGCCTCAACAAACAGGCTAAATTTCACCCTTACTCATACCACATACTTTTCCATTGGCATCAAAGATTTTGAATCATTTTGGTCCATCTTTCCCGATTTGATTTATTGTTTGTTATTTTGTTCTTTCAGAATTTATCCGAATATTGCTCGCAATAGGTAAGTTAGATATTCAGTCATAAAATTGTGGCTTCTACTTATGACGTGCTTTAGAATATACAGATTAAATCTGTTTACTCACAACTGCTTTCTACATTTAAGTTAACTAACACCAACACCATCCTTCTTCTGATTTTTGAAATACATGTATGACTCAAACGGAAATCCATTAACAGTACAAAACATACATGATTTATGAACAGTGTATTGAAAATATAAACATGTTAATATGCATACCACGTCGATAAAAAAAACTCACGATGAATGACCTGTAGACTATGTAACATGAGAAGTCAAATTTAATAATTCAAAATTACAAAAAAAAACAATTTCCACAACTTTCATGTCGTTTTTATAAACACTTTTGCATTCGTCATTGAAATTCTTTATTGAACTAAATATATTCTCTGTTAATATTAAAACTAAATTGTTAATGTCCATCTTATATTAAGTAGAAGCTTTTCCTTTTGATTACAAAACTCTAAATGACTAACACAATGTGGATACATTTAATAAGAACGTGACCACCAAAAAAAATCATGTAATTCTTGAACGATGTAAAATTACAACACACCTCGACGCCTTTGTGATTCACAAAGCATGATCTTTTACAGATCACTACACAATGTAATGTGCATTATATATCATTATATTTTCGTTGTTTTATTGTGTTATATTTGACGTCATAAAAGATATGGGTTTCATTTACTTTATTGTACAGAAAAACAATAGTTATTACCTGTAAAATGACAGCAATAATGAATTATATATAATATGCAATGTATAAAGTTTTTCGTAAATATAATAAACCTTTATAAGGAGGAGATTAAATAATAGAAAAGATCAAAGTAAAGATATCAGTATTTATGAAAATCAGACATATATGTACACAGTAACCTATTGCCAAGTAAAACTTAAAAAAATATGCAACACGAACTGTAACTGAAAAAAGGGGGATTGATATAAGGTGCTACGGAAGAATGATCATATCCGACATACATAGGCAAATCGGTGTATTATTCATAGCAAAATAGGTTAAAGACATATAACAATAGGAAACTTGTTCTGCCGTGTATGGAGTCTATTTCCAAAGAACGTTATACTCCAACGTCATGTCAGAATACAAGATCAAGGGACGATATTTACAGATTAAAACAGACTGGAAAATGATTACATGTTCAGGACCTGGGAAGGTGGTACTTTTCCCTTGAACTCCCTGAACTCTTCGATAAAACCTGCTCGATGGCAGCTTATTCCATTCATTGATGGTTCTTAGGAAGAAGGATTGGTGGTAGACCTCTTTCCTCGTCGTTGGTTGCATGATGTTGTTCTGGCCTCTTGTTCTGGAATCAGATGGTAAAGGGTAGACGTCTACAGGGATCGCTACTAGGCCATGCTGGATCTCGAAGAGCAATAATAGGCGGATCTTTTTTCTCCTTGACTGTAGTGGTTCCCAGTTGAGTCCTGCTATCATCTTTGTGACGCTTTCCGCGGTGGTCTGTCTGTATAGTTTTATTGTGAATCTAGCTGTTATTCGCTTGATGTGGGGATCGGATATAGATGCAGCATATAGTTGGTCTTACTATTTCTTTAAAATCTCTGGCTTTTGCTGGTGTTCTGCAACCTCTCATGTTTTGTCTGATGAAACCTAAAGTTTTGTTTGCTCATGCAGCAATGTTGTTGATGTGTTCACCCCCTTGAAGTTGTTACTGAAGGTCACCCCCAGATATTTACTGCTATCCACAATCTTCAGTTGATGGCCATGTAGGGTATAGCCTGGCGTTGACGGTATTACGCCATTTACCATTGTCTTTCCCACTCGTCTAGTGCCGTCAGATTTTTCTGCAGTTCTTTATTGTCCCTGCTACAATAGATTGGCCTGAAAAGTAGGCAGGCATCTGCGAAAAGGCATGCCTCTGAGATGGTAGCATCCGGTACGTTGTGTCGTTTATGAAAGTCAGGAAGAGGAGGGGTCCTATCACGGTTCCTTGAGAGGCACCCCTGATAGCACGTCTGCTGTTGATGAAGTGTGGCCATCATACTTGCTGTAGTCTGTTTGAAAAGAAGTCACTTGTCCATTGAAGTGTGCGACCTCTTACTCCATAGTATTAAAATCTGTACAGGAGTCTCCTGGTGTGTTACCGTATCGAAGGCTTAGGAAAAGTCAAGTAGAATTGCGTCTACTTGACCAGTGTGCGGGCAATGCTGTCAATGGTAATCGCATGCTGAGTTTCGCAGGAAAGTTTGAACCAGAACTCATGCTGTTTCTTGCTCAGAATATTGTGCCTGTCATAGTGGTTCATAACCTGGCTGTGGACTATATGCTCCAGTAACTTACAAGATATGGCTGTTAAGGAAACTGGAGGCCTGATGTCCGTCACCTTTCTTGAAGATTGGTACAATAGAGGCTTGTCGCCAGTTCTCTCGTATGGAGTCAGTGTCGATGAATAGCTGGAATATTTTGGTAAGTACTGGTACGATGTTGCTGGCATACTCATGTAGTAATTCGGGATGACATCTGGTGCAGTTGCCGTCTGACTGTTCAGCTAAATGTATCTGGCATGTCAGGGTATAAGCTCTGGCCTTTGTTTGGTATTGCTGTCAAATCCTCATTTGTGTAAACCGAGTGTAACTGATTGTTTTGTATTTTAGCTGTGCAGTATGTATCCATCGCTTTTCTTCAGTTTTGTTACACCTGGTGAGTCTTGTTTTTTACTTTTCAGGTAGGACCAGAACTGTCTCCAAGTACGGTATTATCTAGTCATCGTGGGCATTTCTCTGAACTGTGGCCTTAAGAGTTCTATATCTTGCTTGGTCTTTTGCCGTTTTTGGTCTGTCTTGCTCGTTTAAATGCCCTTTGCCGTCTTCTAATAAGGCTTTTTTATCTCGGTGTTTATGCAAAGGTTAGACTGCCTCTTCCTTGACATCTTATATGGTATCATGTCATTGACTGACGTCTTTAAATTCTGCCAAATTTCGGTGATTGAGTTATAATGTTGGCTCATGATCCTGCTTGTCATCTGTTGAAGGTTGTTGGCTATTGACTATTTATCGGCTTTATTCCAGAGTAATGTCTTCCTGGGTGTTGCTTTCTGATGGTCTGCAGTAAGGGCAATGTCAATCAACACAGTATTGTGATTGCTTATGCCTAAGGCTGATAAGATTAACACTTTTCGATGATAGTTTTTGGAACGTGAACAGTAAGTCCAAGATGTTTGTCCTCAAGATGGGAAACGTATCATTTGCTCTAGTGCTAGATCATTCTGCATGTCAGGATGAAATATGCTGACTTATATTTTAATCTGACTGCTAATATAATTCGTCGTTGTATTGTTTATCTATTCTGTTGGGTGGTTTATAGGCAACGGAGAAGACTAATGATCTGGCATGACGTATGTTAACCTTGACGTTGAGAAATTCTGTGTTTTGCCAACATTAACTTTTGAGCCTACAAGTGTTATTATGGCTATATGTGCGCCTCCATGTGGGTCGTTAGGATGATCTCGTTCAAAACCTCAAAATCAATATGTATAAATTCGGATGAGTTCATATCTGCAGTTAACCATGTCTCGGTGCCTATTAGAATGCCCAGTCGAGAAGATTATATTGCCATTTGAAGGTCTGCAGATTTGAAAGTTGACCTCAAGTATTCTAAGTTTGTCGTTGGGTTTCCTATGATGTTCTCTATGCTTTCCTTTTTTGGGTACGATGTTGCAGTTGGCTCTTCTAGTTCTAGCTCACTTATGGAGAAATCGTTTGTATCTGCCTCTGTCTTTGATGTTAAGCTGGCGAAGGAATTCGAACCGGTCATGATGGATTCATAAAGTACAGTTGTGTGATTTAGTGTGTCGTATTCTTTACCAAGATACTGATGTGTTTGATAGGATATTGTATATTGACGTTGAAATTCCAATAAAAGCATTGTGAAAACTCTTATCACATTGATCACATGCTACATGTTCCTGATTCCAACGACAAGGTTTACTGAATGGTTCACAGTGTAGTAGTAATATTGTACATTTATGATGAGGGCCATGATAATACACGTGTTTGCTGGCTTGGCCATACAAATATCATTAATTTTGGTTGAATTTAGTTCAACGGTAAGCAACGATACATAACCTTCATGTTGTAGGATGAAATTGAATGTATGAGTACGATGTTTCTGGAGGAGATCAACGTCCTTAAATTTATTAAAACAACTCTTAAAATATTGCTGTCTGTTTTTCCGATCCTGACTGCTCAAGCAACCGGTTACACACATGTCTTAACTTTCTATAATTGCTAAACGCTTACGTTGGTTCAAACAGGACTCGAATAAAAGACCAGTAAGTTACGGAATTAATTTTCATTCAAGTTTTGCGCAAACATTTAACAGAATAAAAGATCACAAAAATTATCAATGACTATTAATTGATTTTAAAATGTAGTCTATCACGTTTCAGATTCTTACTTAAACTTACTCCGATATACATTTAACTATACTCAGGTAATCAGCTGCAAAGTTAATCTGTGAGAACTACTAGTTTGTTCTGTTTCGGAGCTTTTAAATGATTTAAAGTAGGTCTGATCCTGTTATTTAATATCAGTGAACAAATGGATGTACTTGTATGTGAGAGACAATGAAAGAGCACAGTAAACTTGATGTGTAAAGGCAAAATGAGTATGATACAATGTCGGAACGATAAATGGATATTAGCGCATGAATATTCCATCCCTTCCCGAAACTCAATAACACCACATAATGAGTTTTAAATGAAACGCGCGTCTAGCTTTGTCGCTGTTATATACGGTACATTTGATCATATTTTATTTACAACCGTGAGATCTCAGCTGCAAGCGTTTGATGTTATTTACCAAGGGTTCCACTAGTAATCCCACTTCGGTGCTTGCAATAATTTCATCTTCATCGATTTCCTCAGTGGTATAGTAATTGCCTAAATTAAGTGAGGTGAAATTGTGAAAAAAAATTGTTTTAACAAGATGCAGATGGCCTTAGCAGGATATGGCGTAACGCCTTTAATAATTAAATAGGAAAAGGACTACAACATGGTAATAAGTTGTATATGTATAAATATGTTTGCATTTAAACCCACTGATAAGTCTCAAATAAACGAAACGCGCGTCTAGTGTATTTTGTATATTTGGTACATTTGATCGCTTTATTCATAACTCATCAACACGAAATAGACAATGTCTGGAAATATAAAAATTTTTTATACAAAATTCCTGATATACTCTTTTTCGTGACTTGTCACTATTGAATAAATCTGGGTAAATAAATGAGCAGCTGTATCACTAAAAATGACTTTTATGTGAAACATTGCTTGATTATGCTTGTTTGACATTATCTCCGATTAACTAGAAACAGTGGTCGAAATCTCTATATTGAAAGAAAAATCTCTGCATTTTGACAAAAAAACCAGTCAATTTTAACGCTTTGACTGGACAGAAGTTTTTCCTAATTTCCGTTTTAAATCTTGTCAAATTACCTTCCTTTGTCAAGTGGACAAAAACAATACAAATCTCTGCTTTGGTTAACCTGAAAAAAAACGGTCAAAATGGCCGGATAGGTAAAATAAACCTTTTGGGTACAGGTCTTTATAAGTTAAGGTCCCCTTGTAGGAGAATGGATCCGCCCAATTTGCGTATCCGGTATTTTTGAACGATACAAAATAACAATTTAATATGAAAAATGTACGCTCTACACAATAACTGAAATTCAAAAAAAGTTAGAGGAAACGCACGTCTGGCGTAGTGAATTGGTCACCTTGGTAATTTTGATGACATCTTGTTTGAATATGTTTAGCAAAATAATAGCGCGTCTGCGGGTGGAGGACGGTGAAACAATATATAGAAGCTTTGGGTCCATATATTTATAGGTTCAAATAGTGAAAATAAAAATATTAAACTCTATTTCTGCGTATATTTTGATAACCCGCAGTTATAATATATTTGTTTACACGTGTTTCTAGTCTTTTAATTGACTTCAAATCAATAAAATTAATAAAAATTACAGACCCATACACTGAACATTTTATTGGTCCTGGCTATGAAATTAAAATGCAAAGCGGCCCTTTATACTGTAAATTTTAGAGCTATGCAAAAACTGTAAGCAGAAATGCTGACTCATAGAAATTCTAAAACTATGTCATAAATCTCTCAGATTTTAAGTCTTGCTTCAATAAGAACTGTATAGTTGAATAGTTACAGGATAATATATTTCTTCGCGCTAAAATTGTGTTGCTGTGTAAACAGGCTAATCAGATAATAGTATTTAAAAATTATCCACAAGACTACAAAATATGTCAAATTTAGAGTTAAACTCCTATCTGAAAGTATTACGGGAACGACATTTTGATAAAAAAATGTTTTCTTGGTAGATGATAAATATATCAATTATAGGATAATTAATTGGGCGGAGTGAATATCCAAAATATGATCACGAGTGCCGCATAACGCATCTGATTAAACGAGTGCGCGGAACTTGTTCCGCGCACGAGTTTAATCTGATGCTTTATGCGGCACGAGTGATCATATTTTGGATATTCACGATGCCCAATTGATTATCATATTTATTATATAGATCAAAATTGTTTTCGTAAAATTTTCATGCTTAATCCTAAATTTTATGAACGGCGGTTGAATATCTGTATAGTACAAAATCATTGTGACGTTTTGGCGGGAAAAAACCCGAGAGTGAAAATAAACGATAATTTTCACATGTGATTTACCGTGATTTCTGTCACTCGGAAAATTCGATATTTCATCTCTACATCACATGAAATGAAAAAAATAATAATGTTGCCAATCGGCTAATGAAGACAACATTTTAAGAAAGCAAACCCTATTGTCATTATGCAAATGAATGCTGGATTCAATATGTGTTTGTAGTTTGCAAATAAGTAAAAATTTCAATATATAATAGATCACATAACACCAAAAGCCATAGATATATATTGTTTTATTTATATTGACACAATTATATAATCATTTGCATTAGGAATATAATCATTCCGCTTGTCTGTTGACAATAGTATAAAAACATATTTACAGCGTTTTCTCGCAATTTAATATATTTTACAAATAATTATAATAACGCCGATAAAAAATTGCAAAATCCCAAACATGATTAAATGTTTAAATTTAATTTTAAAATAGCAAAATCCATGGAAAAGTTTTAAGATAGAAAGTTATAGAAACAGACAATGCAATATTTACATAACTGAAAATGCTAAAAAGATAACACAATATCATAAACTTTTGGGTAAATTTCAAACATTTGCATAGCAAGTAAAGCCAACAAAATGCTTAATTGAAATGAACAAAAATCCTTTTCTGTAGTTTTTGGAAAGACATTTTTCAAAGTGCAATTTGTTTAACATAAAGACCTTTATTTGTGTCCATAATGAAATGTATGTCAAGTGCTTTACCGTATAATAAAAATTTTAAAAAATAGTACCGATATTGTTGATTATAATTGTGTAAGTTAATTAAAATTTATAAACAAACGAGCAGCTATTAAAATGATAACGAAGAATGTCGTTCAGGACAGTTGGTATCAAATGTGTCAGTTTGCAAATTCACCACAATTGTGTTTTGAAAATCTGACAAACGATTGTTGATCAAAAGTAATTCTATCTAAACAATTTTTGTGTCAGGTTAATTACGAAAAACTAATTCGAAGTAAGGAGGTTCACTGAGTCCAGTATTTGATATCAGTTTGACATAAAACATATAGAAACTACTCTCTGCAATTCTCTTTAAGAAGAAGTCCAACGTTTTAAGCAAAACGAGCATAGGGAGTGGTAGATGTTGTAGATGTACTCTGCACAATCACGGTTCCTAGTCCGTTTACAGACGGACTGAGTACCATACCAGATGCAAGAGGGTGTCTGTTGTACTTTTGTAGCGTTACAATATGGATTACTATCGTAATTATTTCCAGGATCAATCCGAGACTCATAATGATGAGCGAATATGGTACGGACTTCACCACCAAAGATGTCAAATCTACTTGGGCTGCGATCATGTCGAATTTAGCATGGACAACGATGAATTCAAAAGCCAAAATGCCTCCACAAATACCTGTTGAAAGAGTATGCTATTAATGACCATGGGTTTCTACATAACAAAATTGAAACACTAAAACCTCACAAAGACATATATACCTACCACTGATCACTTATCATCATTAATGACAAAAAATGGTTGATGCTTTTAAGAGATTTACTTCTTTGTGCAAGTATCATAAGATGAATTTTACACCTTTTGTCCATACATGAAATTTGGACAAACCGTCATATTTAATTGCTTATAGTAATCAATTGTTTTTAATGAAGAGCAAATTAAAAAATCTCGTTACGCAGTTTTTATTTGATTTTGAATCATACACGTTTAATAAGTTCCACATTAAAAAGGATCAAATTATGTCTCTGCTTTACTGTTTTAATGTTCCAAAGGTTCTCAAAGTTTATTCACATATTAGTCTAGACACTAATAATGATGAAATAGAAAGTATTTCCAATGAAATATCAGCAACTTTATTATTAAAGAGTTTGTTGCAAAAATATTTTCACATCTTTTGAAAACGACCATCATTAGGTACAATAATATATCTTCTTCTTTTGAGATTTGCAATATTAATGTCGCTACCAAGTCCATTTGATCGTAATGGAGCAAAAACATCCATTGGATTTCAAGATATTGACTGTTAAACTGTTTATATGGTTTAAAAATTAATTTCTTTTCGCTACAGTTCACTTCATATATCTTTAAAGACTGATAAGACCTGCAATATGCATTAAAATTTAAAAGTAAAATTACTAGTATCGTCCTTATCTGTCAAATAGTTACCTATAACACCTTATCCGCAATTTTAAAGATATGAAAGATAATTTGGTCAAGTTTTCCACAAATTATTACCTGGAAACACCACGCATTTGCTTAATTGTTACAAGGGACGTAACTTCGGACGGATAAACTGAAATCAGTTTAATTCGATTTGTGTTGAGTGGTTTTAAGGAAATCTATACGCCCACGATCTTATTGTAGGGTGTAAAACAACGCTGATATTTGTACTTGCCTCCAATAATCTTGAAGATCAATGCAGTAATTCCTACTCCATTTGACGGCGGAGTTACTTGTCTATTTCCGACATACGATGCAAAGATTAAAGTCATTACTCCTCCAATAACTACACCAATAAGACATCCAACAGCTTCAACTGTCAGTTCCGTTGATCTCTCAGATACTGGAAAAATAAAACCGTTTTTATATTTTAGTAATCTGTGGCACAATTATTTAATGTTGTCAAGTTTATTAGTAATCTTGATTATACTGACATTGTCAAACACATTTTCGTCACTTTTATGTTCAATGACCAAACAGGCAAACAATAGTAATATTGTTATAGAGCGACGTTCACTTTTAACAGCTTTATGTATAGTTTATAGTTTCAACAAATTTAAACAAAATCATCATTTACAGTTTACATCCATTCAAACATTTAATAATATACGATATGAACAAGTAATTCTACTCTTATTTCTTAATTTATGGAGGTAAATCACAGAAAACCAATTTGATATATTTAATAGAAATAAATATGGGACAAACCTCTTGTTGCAGCATTGTGTTGAGCAACGGCTTCTGTTATAGACACAGATGTGCACGTGTCAACCGTTCCACGAAAACACACTCTAGCGTAGAATATTGACATTGACATCTGCAGGAAACATACATGTATTGTGTCATCATAACACATGTAAATGTTTTATGAAATTCTTTTTTGGACATTTGTTATTTTGGTTTCCGTTGCTTACCGTGAATGAAAATAGCTCAATATTTACACAAAGGCTTTGTATTTTAATGTAAGTTTGACAATAACATTTAAAAAGCAACCAAAAGAGATGTGTATTTGAACATATCAAATTAAGATTTTTTAGATGAAGTAAATTATATCTATATTAGTTAGATTATGTTAGGTATATTATATAAGTCGAAAACCCGAAGTCGGTTGAAAGCATTTTAACGTAAAACAATTACCCTTGACACAGACTTAACTTTAAACATAAAGAATATACACAAAATATAAACGGACAGAATGCCACTGTATGTACAATAAATAATTGAAATAAAATATATATGCCTAATTGTTTATATATATAAATCTATGAAACCTACCGTGATATCATTACCGCTATAAGACTTGACGTCCAAACCAAACCAACCTGGAGTAAGCATTGCCACCATTGTCAATACACCTGCTGCTAAACTGAATCCGATCAATAATCTAGCAATCATTTCAATCTTAAAATTTCAACGATCTGTAATTAACACAAATAAAAAATAACTGAGGAAAAATAACAATTTATTTACTAAAATTAAAACGAAATAATATAAGAAACGAACAAGACAAGAGCTCTACCCGTAATATAAGAATGAGAGCTGGTAAAGTGTCAGATTCATTAGTACGTAAAACCCTATGTTGTGTTTGCTCATCGATTCATACCTTTTAGAAGCAGTCAAATTTCTTGTCAATTACGTGTTTTATTTTGTTTTTCAAATAGTTTTAGGGGCCTCGGTGGCCGAGTGGTCACAGTAGTTCGTCTACTATTGATCACGTGGTCTCTCAACACTGAGATTGAGGGTTCGATTCTCACTGCAAGCAGGGTGTACTCGACTCCAATCTTAATTGACAAGGATTGCCAGTTTTCCTACCGCAGGTCGGGGGTTCTCTCCGGGTACTCCGGATTCCTCCCCAATAAAAACTGGACGCCATGAAATAGCTGACAAATTGCTGAAAGTGGCGTTAAAACAACATCCAAAAAAACAAAAATCAAATAGTTTTATGTTCACTAAATTAGTAAGGTAATTATTTAAAGTTATTCAAAGTGTTGAAACCTCTTTTATATATTTTTACTTTCCGTCTTACCCCCGAGAAAGACGATCTACTTCACTACTGCAATTCATCACCAAGTTGTTGTTGTCAAGTTACTTTACTACTTTTATAAGAATTGGGTAGCTGTGGATATGATGTACACATCTTTTTACATGTGGGTTTTTAAAAATTAAATTCTTAGTTAATTGTACCTAACTTATGGTACATTTGTTAGAAAATTGAAGCATAAAAAGATACACATTGTGCTACTTTTTAAAATCATATAAGAATAAAATGCTTGTTATCTCAGTGATTACTAGTTTATTAGGTAATGATGAATGGTAACCCAAATTGGTAATATATATAGTTATGGAGAAGTACATTCAGAATTATGTAGCATGCACTCTGTAAATGTTCATGACATTTGGTGACTTAATTCTACATGTGATATCGTTTTCGTTGAAAACATGTCATTATGTAGTTTTAAATGGTTTACCCAGGTCACTTTTTTGGTGGCAACTACGTTTAAATTTCTTCAGTGACCCTCTTCCAGTAAATAAAGCTTTTCGGCTTAGTAATTTTAATACAAAATACCTTTAAATGAACCCGAATGTCGCTTTATTACGTAATTTTATTTAAAATAAGCAACGAACGATCCAAAAGACCAATAAACGTTCTGTGATACTTATACGTGCAGTAGAAAATGATTCAAATAAGTATGAATGTGACTAAATTTAGATTTAGAAAGATTCAAGCGCGATTCTAACCTTACAAACATTACTACAAGATCAGATTGTGTATTCATAGTTCCTGTTTTGTACTAAAAGAACAAGAACAAAACTAAAACAACATTAAAATTAGTTGCAGAATCAACTGAAGAGTAGAAATGTATTAAGTGATTTAATAAAAGAATTTTTAACTTTAGACGTCAACGCTTAAGCAGACTAGTTCTTTTAAATATTTGCAAATGAGGGGGTTTCCTTTTTTGATTTCGATAAACACATAACAATTAGAACATTTAGAAATACACCTAATCAAGATGTGCTGGCAAGATTTCATGCCGTTTTGCTTTACTTTTATGATTTGCTATCTTCCAAAATAGCGTTTCACAAATTTAATTCATCACTTTGTTAAATATTATACGCTGTAAAAGGAAATGGGATGCCAACTCACCAGTGACAATAATTGCGTTTAATAGTAGTTCCATACAGGTACACTTAAATCGACCTACAATACTAATTTGTTAAAATCGGACCACGTTAAAAACTGCAAAAGTAAAAAGAAAATTCAGTGTAGTAAAACTGGCGGCCATTATCAAAATTCGTATTATTGATTGCTCAATATTCTGCCAAGCTACATTGATTCTATCAAAGCGTCTCTTTGAAATGTTTCTGACAGGTTGATGAGCAAGATAATGTTGGGGAAAAAATCAGAAAAAACGAGATTAATGAGTCAATTAACAAAATTATTACTTACACATACCTTTAAAGAATGCGATCCTTATTACACAAAAAATTTGCGTATATGACAACTTAGAAAACCTGAATTAATCAAACAACATAACATTATGTTTCTATGGGGGTAATTAGGGAACAAGATGTAGACATGAATAAAATATTTTACAAAATACACCATTTTTCTTATTGTTATCTTTTAAAGAAATAACATTTTGATATATATTTTTACTCCAATCACATATTCACAAGCAGTTGCTTTATTATAAATACGAACAGATAAATTTATGTATAGGTAAATTTCCTACATTAACCTCTACTTTGAAATGCTTCAGTTCAGTAATTTTAGAACAAAGGATATACATTTAACGCAACCAGGAAGTCTATCTCTCTGTTATTTAATTAGAGTTTTACACATGATTTAAATGAATAATTTCTAAACTATTTTGTGCTTTGAAATGCACAATGCGTGATATATCTTTATAGCTCTATTTTGCTTAATAGAACCCTAAAAAGGTGCACATTTTTTCCGGTTTAAAAGGTACCAAAACCCTTTGCTTTTTAATTTGCATAACAATCTAGCCTTATATGTAGCTTGAATGCTTCTCATCTCAAAATGTGAACTTTATGCAATACACAATTTGTATTGAATACAAATCTTTTACAAGAGAAAGATAATTTTACTAAACGAATTCGAGTAGACTTAACATTAAGTGTTATGCAATTGTCTTTGGAGACCAACGGTAAAACAAACAAAAAAACCAGTCCACTAGTAATCTTACTTTTTGTGGAATCATGAAAATAAATAAGCAACTCCATTGAACAAAAATCAAGTCATATTTACTCTTGAAAAACGTCAAACGGTTCCTCTGCCAAGGCTTTTCGCATTATGGCATACAGTCCATGTAACGTATAAGTTAACAAAGCGCACGATGCACGAACGATGTGCGAACGATAAACGGACGATACACGAACGTTGTACGCACAATATACGAACGATGTATTAAACAATATACGAAACGATATGATGGAAACGGTGAGACGGCGTTTATAAATTTGGTAGATCGTGTTGTCTATCGTATGGTATATCGTATCGTGCAACGTTTCGTTTATCGCATGGTATATCTTATGGTGCATCGTTTCCTATACCGCCAATGCATGGTTTAATGATTTGTCTTGGTATAAATGATTTATTTTTAGTATTGAAGTCATTTACTAGTTTCAAAGATTCATAATAATAATAGGTACTTAATTGATAACGGAGAACAATCATTTGCGTTAATTTTAGTCTTCATATATAATTTTATAATTGTTATGGAACTTAATTGATCAATAACATTACTGTGACCTCTGTTTTAAATAAAATTAAAAAAAATTAAGAAAACTTAAACCTTATCTAGATTTCTTAATAGAAGCGTTAACAGTCATACGATTGAAAAATGCGACAAAGTTGAACAATCCTGTCTATATGTTTTAAGATGCGTATTTTAATTCATATACACGTTTATGCAGCAGGAAATTTTATATATTTCATTAAATTTCCTACCTTACTTAAATGCGCCAGTCATTTAATTTATATACACTTTAGATATTAAACAAGAACGTTTCTGCAGCAGGAAATCCTATACATTTCATTCAGTTCCTACCTTACTCAAATTCGCCATTCATTTACAAGTAGTAACATTGTTGCGGTTTTCTTTAAAAAATATTATCATTAAACTTTTTCTATTTTGTGCTGAGGGTAAATGGGTTCAACATAAATCTTAGTTCTCTATCATTAAATGTGTACTTTGTTTGTATGTAAATTCAAATATTCATAAGTACCGAATATAAGTTAAAATATTGCTTGGTGGACAATCAGTCAATCAAATATTCATATATTCAGCTGAAATAGTATATTCTTTAAACTATATTTTTATTCAATAATATTACTGACACTTCTTTCTAAAATTTAAAAAGATTGTTAACTATATTCACAGACGCGTTGTTTTTACAGTAATAATCATTAAACTACGAATTATTGCCATTTTTTTTGTTTTTAGATAAAATTATTTTTGTTCTCTTATCTACATCTAATGTTTGTTTATATATAGTAAGTATTAAATAAGTGTGAGTCTCTACCAATCGTAAACAAATGAGACAAAAAGAATCACCGTCACTGGACAAGCACCTGACGGACATGAATTCAAATCGAGTACACCATTTGTTTTAACCTTACATGATCACGCACGAAACAATGCGTCGGCATTTTTAACTATAGATGATTAAGTTAGATAACGTCCCAGCTAATAAATCATTTTAAAAAAGGAATCTACTGTTATTTAAGTGAGACGAAATCTTTTTTAAAGATTGTAATTAGCTCTGAATCAACAAAACCCAAGACGTTTTTCTAAAAAATTCCAAATTCCATAATGTCTTTTAACAGTTTAACGCGTTGTTAATATACTTAAAATTCAAAATATTTGCACTAAAATTTTACCATGAGTTAAGTTTTTTGATTATCTGAACAATAATTTGATTTCTTGTTTGAAGTTTAAAGCCACTTTCAGCACTTTTCAGCAGGGGGCGGGTCAAATTTTTAATCGAGAAGCGATCGCGAGAACCTCGTGGAACCCCTCCCCAACTTTCCGCAACAAACGAGTGATGAAGTCGAGCACACACTTTTAGTTAATTAAGTTAGTTGCATAGTATTTGAATATTTCTTCACAGCACTTTAATAAAAAAAACTTAGATGCATTTTGTATTCCAACCATACGTGTTTTTAATTTCAATATCAAATTAAAATTTTAAAATAAGCAAAAGACGCGTAAATTGTAAAGTTAGTTGAAAATAAGAAAAGGTAATTTTATTGTAATGATTGTTACTTTGTATAAAATATGTTCTTTATTGTATGCATACGCGTCATTTACGTGTAAGCTACATGTACATCTGGTGCAAAGGAGCACTAGTAAGAGACGTTAATTGTTAATATGTAAATTGCAATCACCACAGGTAAAAGCGGATAAGGTGTTTCTTTGAAGTGATTATATTACAGAATAGACTTCATAACAACTTGATTATCTTTTAATAATTACTCTGATTTCCGAAGTCATAAGGCCAGTATCATATTTAGTTCATGAAAAGGTGGAGAAACATGTATTTCTTAAAATATATCGTAAACTATTTTTTAGTGAAGATAAAGAAAAAAATATTGTCGGTATTTATATTTCATCATTTTGATCAAATGTTATTAGACATACGAGTATAAATTATGGATAAATGTTATAATTTTAAATCAATTCGGATGCAAACAGTCATATTCAAAGTTCGAATAAATACATCAAGTTGTCGTTTAATTACAAACTAACATAAGTACTAATGAAGAAATCCATATATTTTTACATAATATACTTGTCCCGATTGATACATGAGTATGCAAAATCGCGCTCCTACATATATGTATAAATACTCATCCATTAGAGAGCTCATAATCGAATATTATATATCTAAAATGTATAAAAATCAATTTTAAATAGGAGTGTCTCGTACATGCAATTACGCACAATACCTAAATTAATTTAACTCCTCTGAACACTGCTTTATCTCGGCGGAGCTATATCAGAGTAGCTATTGTACACAAATGTAGCGGTCAATGTGTTTGATCTGTAGCTTCTGCTGTAAATATTTTATTCATAATTTATCAATGCATTTATTTAATTTTTTTAAAAATGGTATCATATCTCCAGTTCAGTGCACTTGGTTTTTTTTATTGTATCATTTAAGAACATATATAAACGTTTTCAAGCACAGTTATTATCCTTATAGCAGAAAGATGTTATTTAAAGATAAAAATACAAAATCATACAAACTTCCCTAATACAACAGAAAAAACATATGGCGAACGACAACACAAAAGATAAACCATACGATATACGCTAATATAAACGGACCATACGATGAACGATAGAACAAACGATCCACCATACGATGCACGCTTGAGAAAACAATTCAATAAATTATACTATACGTTAAACGGTACTATATAAGAACGATAAACTTATACGTTACAGGGACTGTCGCAGCATAGTTAAGGCAATATTTTAATAATAAAGCATTGAATTAGACGTCTTAAAGTTTTTCCAATTACAAATTAAAATTATTGTAGTTCTTCTATCGAAATAGCAAGCGTTATATTAAACTAATATTTTATCTCTATTTCGAATGGAAGTAAAATCACATGACTTGCAATTTATCACGTGACAACCAAAAACCTACAACGGTCCACTACCTTTTTATTAAACGTTATCGCAGTACCTAATTAACAAGTTAGTGCATTATTTTTTGTATTTTTAGACTCTTATAACTTAGTAGTACTCAAAAAGCTTTGGGGGTAAAAAATTTAACAGACGCGTGAATTTTTATTACATCTCGATTCTTGTCTATGGAAACAATAAGCCATTTTCAACCGATATTCAGCCGATTAATATAAAGTAATGTATAAACGAATTTTTAACCCCCAGACGATTTCTATACCAGCCAAATACGGAGAAAAAAAATAAATGTGCGTCCTTGATTAGGTACTGCGTTGACAAACTTTTATTAACGAGAAATGCATGTTTACATTTGTATTGCAGGTAGACAAGTGCACCAGTGAACAAGATTTAAAACTGGTACCAAAACTGGTAACCAGACTCCATATGACGTCGTTTCGACGTAAAGTTTTAAATTAAAAATAAATCTTTATTTCTTGTAATTAAAAGAATTTCAAACGTGTAACGGTCCGCGGATATGCAAAAAGGCAAGAATATGCGCAATTAAAAGCAGAACTTTCAAGTATACAATCATATATAATCCCATCAGTTAAGGCCGTTAACGCAATGTTGAGTGTTGTTGTTCAAATGTTGCTGACTTACATGTATTTTCACGTTTGCTTCGTACGAAGGCAACAAACATTTGTGTTATAATAAACCATACAGCAATTTTCTTCTGGTTTCGGTGGGTGTGAGGTGGAAAGGGTCAGGGAAAATTGCTTCACAATCTCCCCCCCCCCGTTTTATGGCTATGACTTATATCAGTATTATTATATGGTCTTTGAAAAATAAATGTCCACTTACAAGTGTTAATAAAATCTGTCTAAAAAAGGAATCCCAGATGGAACTCCATCACTAATTAAGAAAATAAGAGAATTTTAGAGAGATAGCAAGTACATACTGGCACCCCAAAAACATGTCTGAAAATTAGATCTATCAACTCAAGCAAACACAAAGATAAAATCTTTCTTCTTTTATGCTGTGTGCATAACTATTTTCTTATTACTACAAACACCAAATCCAAACCTTATTTTCCCAGGAACATCTTAATCTCTGCATTAAAACCTTAACTAAAGGGAATCCTGTAAAATTAACTTTAAAAAAAAATTATTTGGCAATTAATTGGGTTTTTTTGTAAACTGGATCCCAGGGTAAATTTTAGCCTTAGGGCATAGTTGTTGATAAAGTTACCAGTTAATCTGCATGTACTGTAAATGTCTATATCAATGTATAATATGGCTGTTCAAATAATGTTTAACATTGAAGGTTTTGGTGTTTGTATTGTATTATCTAATTGGGCAGGGAGTATGGTTAGCATTCCACAATAGAATCATGTCTTTAGCAATAAATGTTCATCATATAAAATATACAATGCATGGTTACAGTGAAATTGACCGTTTCCACAAACTTTAACCTAGTTACAGGACCATGAAATTGAGGTCAATGTCAGGTGATACCAAACAAAAAGTCATGTACTATTCATCAGCAACCTATATACCAAATATTGTCAGAAAAAATGTAACATAATCACTGGACCGAAAAATTTAGTTCGAGGTCAGGTGACAGGTGACTGACTGGCAATTAGTATTATATGTTACAATTGGACCAAATTTGATGGCCTAGAGCTTAAGCTTACAAAGATATAAAGCTAAATGTCAAGAGTTAATGACGTCACTGCCGGAAACCCATATATGTCTAGCCTGCAGTGACTTTCATACGGCGAGACAAAACCTGCAAACGGAAAATATAACTACACACCAATTTACTATAAAACACATTATAATTTTATTTTGCTGGCTTGAGACAAGGTAAACTACAGTATTCCAGACTAGATTACGAATGAACTGTTCCAATTAAAATGAACACCAGCTTTAGCTGACTCATTGAACTGCACATATTTCCAGATTGAGTCAAGTGCCCAATATTTATTTTAATGCCATAGATAACCCACATTAGGGACAATGCATTTTTTTCTAATAACTATGATATGCCTGTTGTCGATGTAAACCTTTTATTTATTTGTGAAGTATAATATTTTTTCATGCATTTCAAAATACTCCACAATATAACTTTTGCTATTATTTAAGATATCTGACCCATATTTGAAGTCCCCATTTAGCTTTATTTTTCGACCAAGAAATACTGCAGCTATATATCAAACCAATGTACTAGTATTGCTAATTAATGTTAAAAATTAAATATATTGTTTTATGTTGGGTCAATTATTGTTAACAGTTTTGAGCAAAAAAAGTTATTTACTCAATATATTATTTCTGATGATTTGTGAAAAGTCTGCTCCATTGAAAACCAATGGACATCCAGATATATAGATATACCAAATATGATCACCTGGTCAATTGTGGTCTAGATACCTTAACAAGTACCAAATCCCCTATAGTACCTATGTTTTTAAAAATTTCAATAAGAGTCTAAGTATCAACATTTTCAAATAAGTCTTTACTGAGAGTAAAAAATATACAAGTGTGACCCAACGGGGCACCCAATGAAATTTGTTTAAAATTTATTGCATTTTTTTCATTTTTTGAGACCATGCTCTCTTCAATATTGAATGGAATAACTAGTGCTAATATGATAATTATTACCATTTAAAAATAACTTTAAACCCTATTTTTGTATTAAATTTTATTGTAAATTTATCATGTTTATGCATATGGCTTGTATGAACGTTTGTCTCCTGACAATGGAGACAGATGAAGAAGAGGCAATTTGACTAAAAATAAAATATTCAGATTTCTTTTAATTAAAAAAAAATTAAATGCACTATAATTGTCATACATTATTTCAAACTAAGTCAGTTTACATCTAACATGTCTAAATACTTATATGCTGGATGCATCTTTTATCCATCTCATGAAATATTAATTTTATCTCCTTGTAGCAAAGTCCACTATGAACAATGATGAAATAGGTTAATTTGATATCCAATTGTCTATGATTAATTTTCATGCAACACATGTTCAGTAAAATAAAGTAACTAGGATTTTCTATATAAGCAAATTCCAAGTATCACTGTCAGCAAACATTTTTTAAAATCTATATTGACATTGGAGAAAATTTGGTTCCCTGGAACTATTTCCTCTCTTCTAAATTTTTTAACCTTAAAATAAACAAAACAGACTTAATAAAAATAATTCATCAAATTGAATATTACAATATTAATAACTGCTTGTCACTTCGAATAAAATTTCATCACTGAAGAGGAATTTGTATAAGTGGTAGTCCAGTAGTTTTCCTATTATTTAGTGTATGTTTGCTGTTGTTCATCATTGTATGGTACTGTCATTATGTACATGTATGTTACTGCTATAACAACTTTTATAAATACATATTGTTCACACTAAATATTTGTATTCTCATTGCCATATGCATACTCGCCACACAAATAACAATATCACAAGTGTCATAAGTTACTAGTATATATTCCAATCTAACTAAAATTATATTTAACTTGGCCCCCCCCCTTCTTGCTATTGTCACGGCGACAATGGCAAAAAGGGGGAGCAAAGTGAATATTTTAATTAGATTGTACAATGTAGTATATTCACAAAATTATAAATTACATTTGTTTCAAAGACTGGAAAACTGCATACAAAACTTTCTAAAAATACATACTCAAGGATAGCTACTATCCATATGCATTGCACAGTATTACCATACACTACTGTTATGATAAAGTGTATAAAACATATCAAAATCCACATTACATGCTGTATTACCCCTTGACCAATATGAGCCCCTGGCCTGCATCCCTATACTGCTACAGCTGATATTGATTGGTACATGTATCTTGGGATGATAGAGCATCTGAAAAGCAATTTGTCACATTTTATTCTCTATAAAATATATGAACATATTCATGTTCTTATGGATAATATAATAAATAAAATTGATAAGTGGTTATGCTAATACTATATGAGTAGAATTTATAGTTTCATGATCCATCTACACATTTATCAATATACAATATTTTCAAGTACAGAATTTATTTCATGATTTTGTTGTTTTTTTGTTGCATATACACTTTTGATTTAAAACACAAGAGGTCTGTGCGTGGCTCAAATCTTGACCTAGTTATAGTTATGGATACATAAATTGTGCTAGAATACTGACTTTTGAAAATATTTTCTATAAGAGGGTGGACAAAAATTATCATAGAGACATGCACCCTTTGACGTCATATATTTAATATAATCCGCTAAACGAATTATACAATGTGCAAAATGGAAAATTTGTTATTACTCGATGGAGAAAATATTTTTTGTAGTTAATCCTTAAATATAGATAAGTGTGTACATTGTATGCATTATACAGAAAATACATATTTTTTTCTCATAAATAAATCATGTTAATTTTCATTATCTTGTGAATTTGTGTTTCTGAAATGCACCTCTCAACATATCCAATGAAATTTTATAACTCTTTCTATCTAAACCAGAGTTTGATTATTAATGCCTGTCTTATTTCAGTTCAATTATACATTCCATATAGGAATATATATCTGTTTGGGCAGCACATTTTTGTTTCTGTTTAATCTTTAAGGTCAAGACAATAATTATGTTAACCTGGGGACATTATATCTATGTGTAAACTATGCAGAATTATTCAAAAGAACTAATAGCAATTTTAAGATTTTGCTTAAGATGTTTAACATTTTCAGTTTCAAGTTTTAACTGACTGTCTATGTGTGTGTGTGTGTGTGGAGGGGGGGGGGTAATGGAAAGTGTAAATAAAGTATAACAATTGACATAGTTAAACAGTTTGCCTATACGTGTTGCCACCTATTATTAAAATTTTTACTTAAAATGGGGCAACACCTGACAGTCTCTCAGTGTCTAACATTGTCAGTACAAGACAAGGGATCGATACATTCCTGAGCATTTTTTCGATGACAATTGTATATAATCACTATACTGATGTTTAACACAACTTAAGTATTTTCTTAGACATACCTTAGTGTTCATCTTTTCGGGTCCGGCTTCATCATTGCTGGTAATTATACTTAATTATAGCTGGTTGTCAGTTTTGAACTAGCACGTTTAACGGCAATGCAAGATTCTTTTTCACGTTGAATGTACCGGAAGCTGATTATTTCATCGTAAATAAAGCTCAACAAGTTGACAAAATTTCAATAATTTTAATAAAAAGAAAACGTTCAATTGTTTTTTAATCAATCTGACCTTAGAGAATGAAAATCAATTCCATAATATTAATATAAGAACAATGTTCACTGGATGTTGTCATTTTCTCCCAACCTAAAACAATTGACCAATCAAAACGTTGTATCCATGGGAATGAGTATCGTTAGTAGATTGCAATGCGATCGTCAAAATCAGTTTAATATATTGCCTTAACCATGCTGCGGTAACCCACCAAACTCCAACCCAACGAATGATCTTTTACTTATCCGTCACTTCGAGAAGTTAAATCTAGCAGTATTTCAACAGATAAAAAAATATTTGTTAATTATATAGGTAATTTTGTCTCTTGCCCTTTGATGTAAGAATATCTGGCAGCTGGTATAGTCTATAAAATATTGTCTGCTATGCGTAGAGAGAGAGCAATAATTTGAAATCGATTTTCTCTATACTTAGTTAAAGTTTTTCATTGGAAATATATGTACTTACTAAATTACAAGTTTTCAGTTTATCATTAGATAAGTAGATAGTCACATCAAAAAGTCTACATTCCTTTAAATGTTTAGCTGGGACCATACTGGGAGGATTCCTAGGCTTGTTTGGGGTTGTAAGGTCAAGAACGGAAAGCCTCACCTCGGACTACACTAGGTAGCATGTTTGGGGAATGCTACCCTCAATGCAAAATAAAGACGCCTTTTGTAGATGTCAACCAAATTAGGCCAGTGATAGCTTCTACAAACACGCTAAATTCCGCCCTTACTCATACCCTATACTTTTTAAGTTGGCATCCAAGATTTTGGACCATTTTTGGGGTCCATCTTTCCCGATTTGCCTTATTGTTTGTTATCTTTCAGAATATATCTGAATATTGCTGGCTGAAGGTAAATAAAACATTCAGTCAATAAAATGTTGGCTTCTACTTATGACCTTCTTTAGAATATACACATTAAATATGTTTACTTACAACTGCTTTCTACATTTAAATCATCTACATTTACCAACACCATCCTTTTTCTGATTTTTGCAATACATGTATGACGCAAACGGAAATCTATTTACAGTACAAAAAAACATGATTTATGTGCATTGAAAATATAAACATGTTAATATGCGCACCAAGTCCAATAAAAAATTCCTGATGAATGACCCGTAGATTTTTTAACATAAGAAGTCAAATTGAATAATTACAAATTTAAAAAATTCAATAAATGATTTTTTCCCCAACTTTCATTCCGTTTTTATAACAAAAAACTCATGCATTCGTCATTCAAATTGTTTATTGAACTAAATATATTTTCTGTTAAAATTAAAACTAAATAGTTAAAGTCCATTTTATAAGTAAATGCAAAAGATATCCTCTTTGATTACAACACTCGAAATGACTAACAAAATGTTGATAAATTTATTAACAATGTGACCACCAAAAATGAAATTATGTAATGTCTTGTCAGATGTAAAATCACTACAAACCTCGACGCCTTTGTGATTCACAAAGCAAGGTCCTTTACAGTTCACTACACAATATAATGTGCATTATATATCATGTATATTTTCTTTTGTTTTTTTTTATTGTGTTATATTTGACGTAATAAAAGATATGGGTTTCATGTACTTTATTGTACAAAAAAGAATAGTTATTACCTGTTAAATGACAGCAATAATGAATTATACATTTTTGCAAATTGTCAAGATGCGGATGATATATTATATACCATGTATAAAGTTTTTCGTAAATATTATAAGCCTTTATACATTTTTAGTGAGGGAACTTATATACTAGAAAAGATCAAAGTAAAGATATCAGTATTAATTAAAATCACACATCTATGTATACAAAGTAACATACACAAATGTATTGCCAACAAAAATCTCAAAATTGCGTAAAAAGGCAACACGAACTCTAACTGAACAAAGGGTAACATTAGGTGCTACGGAAGAATGATCATATCCGACATAAATAGGCAAAACCGGTGTATTATTCATATCAAAATAGGTGAAAGTTTTATAACAATAGGAAACTTCTTCTTCTGCCGTGTATGGAGTCTATTTCCAAGGAACGTTATACTCCATTGTGAGAAGTCAGGATAAAAAACTAAGGTGCAATATTACCAGTTACAAACAGGCTGGAAAATGATTACATGTTCAGGCGCTGGGCTGGTGGTACTTTGCCAATGAACTCCCTGAACTCTTCGATGAAACTTGCTCGATGGCAGCTTATTTCATTCCCTGATGGTTCTTGGGAAGAAAGATTGGTGGTAGACCCCTTTCTTCGTAGTTGGTTGCATGATGTTGCTCTTGCCTCTTGTTCTGGAATCAGATGGTAAGAGGTAGACGTCAGCAGGGATCGCTACTAGGCCTTGCTGGATCTTGAAGAGCAATAGGAGGCGGATCTTATTTTTCCTTGACTGTAGTGGTTCCCAGTTGATTCCTGATATCATCTTTGTGACGCTTTACGGTTGTATGTCTGTATAGTTTGTTGTGAATCTAGCAGCTCTACGCTGGAAGTAGGGATTCCAGATAGATGCAGCATATTCCAAGGTTGATCTTCAAAAGCTGTGGCCCGTGCTAATGTTCTGTAACCTCTCATATTTCTTCTGAGGAAACATTAAGTTCTGTTTGCTCATGCAGCAACGTTGTTGATGTGTTCATCCCTCTTCAAATTGTTACTGCGTGTCACCCCCAGGTATTTACTGCTATCCAATATCTTCAGTTGATGGCCATGTAGGGTATAGCTGGCGTTGATTGTATTAAGCTTGAGGTGATCTGGATGACAACACTTCTCCGGGTGAAACTCCATTTGCGATTGTCTTCCCCACTCTTCTAGTGACATCAGATCTTTATAGAGTTCTTCAGGCAGTCATCTGCAAAAAGGCTAGCTTCTGAGTTGATAACTTCTGGTATGTTACGTCGTTTATGAACGTTAGGATGAGGAGGGGACCTATTACGGTTCCTTAAGGCACCCCTGATAGTACTACTGCCGTTTATAAAGTGTAGCAATCAAGGAGGACATGCTGTAGTCTGTTTGGAAGGAAGTCACTCGCCCATTGACGTGTGTGGCATCTTACTCCATAGTAATAAAGTTTGTGCAGGAGTCTCTTGTGTGCTACCATATCAAACGCTTTGGAAAAGTCAATTAGAATTACGTCTTCTTGACCCCCTGGCATCCAGTGCATCCAGTGTGCTGGCAATACTGTCGATGTTTATTGCATGCTGTGTCTCCCAGGGACGTTTGGACCGGAAGCCATGCTGTTTCTCGCTCAGGATGTTGTGCCTGTCATAGTGGTCCATAACCTGGCTGTGGACTGTATGCTCCAGTAACTTACAAAATATGGCTGTTAAGGAAACTGGACGATAGTTGGAGGCCTGATGTCTGTCACCTTTCTTGAAGATTGGTACAATAGAGGCTTGTCGCCAGTTCTCTCGTATGGAGCCAGTGTCGATCGATAGCTGGAATATCTTGGTAAGTACTGGTGCGATGTTGCTGGCATACTTATGTATTTTCTGGGATGACACCTGGTCAAGTTGCCTTGTGACACCTGGTTCAGCTATATGTATCTGGCATGTCAGGATATAGTCTCTGGACTTTGTTTGGTATTGCTGTCAAATCCTCTTTTGTGTAAACCGAGTTTAACTGGTTGTCTAGTATTTCAGCTTTGGTCTCTGTGTCGCTGTGTAGGTATCCATCGCCTTTCTTCAGTAGAGCTACACCTTGTGAGTCTTGTTTTTTTATTGATGTCTCCAAATATGGGCCTTTAGTGTTTTTCTCTGAACTGTGGCCTTTAGAGTTCTATATCTTGCTTGGTTATTTGCCTGTTTTGGTCTGTCTTGCTCGTTTAAACGCCATTGCTATCTTCTAATAAGGCTTTTATCTGAGTATTCATCCAAGTGTTAGACTCTCTCTTACTTGACATCATAGATGGTATCATGACATTGATGATTGTTGTGACTAATGTCTTAAAATCCTGCCAAATTTCGGGGAATGGGGTATAATTTTGGCTCATGATCCTGTTTGTCGTCTGTTGAAGGTTGTTGGCGATTGACTGTTTATCGGCTTTATTCCAGAGTAATATCTTCCTGGATGTTGCTCTCGTGATCGTTTCTGCCTAAGGCTGGTAAGCTTTACACTTTTCGATGATAGTTAGGTAGAACGTGAAGCGTAAATCCAAGATGTTTTGTCATAGAGTTGGAAAAAGTATCATCTGCTCTACTGCTAGATCATTATGAATGTAGATATATTCCTCACGTATCTGGTAGGTTAATGTCGCCGCCAAGGATGAAATATGCTGACTTGTACTTTAATCTGACTGCTGATATAATTCTTCGTTGTATTGTTTATCTGTTGGGTGGTTTATACGTAGCGGAGATGACTAATGATCTGCCATGATGTATGTTAACTTTGACGCTGAGAAATTCTGTGTTTTTGCCAAAATTGGTGGATTCATTAAGTAAGCTGTGTGGTTTAGTGTGTCGTATTTGTTACATAACCAAGATACTGATTTGTTATTGTACATTGACGTTGAAATTCCCATACAAGCTATGTGAAACCACTGATCACATTGATCACATGCTACATATTCCCGATTCCAACGACGTGGTTTACTGCATGAGCCTCAGGGGTACTTAGTGTTCGTTGTACCTGGATTCATCTCGACAAGAGCTATATCTAGTAGTAATAGGTTACATATATACTGAGGACCAGGATAATACAAGTGTTTGCTGGCTGACAAGTCTCGTGACCAAACAAATATCATTAATGTTGGTTGGATTTCGTTAAACGGTGAGCAACGATACATAACCTTCATGTTGTAGGATGAAATTTTCATTCTCCTCTACCCTTTTAAATACATAACTGTTGGTGGTTACAATATACAGCTGAGGGACTATTAAAATTGTCAATAACATGGCTACTTGTTTACAAATTGGCGGAAGCAGAAACTTGTTGAATAAAGTGGAGGCTCTAAAAGGGATATCACAAATCGAATATAAAAAAGTTAGAAAAGTTCAATCGTCTACATTTGGTGGTCTTTGGTTTAGAGAATTAAAGTTTAATATATTGGTACGATCACTGAAGTTTCTCGAGGAGATCAACGTCCTAATATTAATAAAAACTGTAAAAAATATCGCTGTCTGTTTTTCCGATCCTGGCTGCTCACGCAACCGGTTACACACCTGTCTTAACATTCTACATTTTTTAAACGCTTACGATGGTTAAAACAGAACTAATTACGGAATTAATTTTCATTCAAGTTTTTCACAAAAACTGAACAGAATAAAAGATCACAAAAATAATCAATGAATATTAATTGATTATAAAACGGGGTCGTCTATCACGTTTCAGATGCTTACTTAAACTTACTGTGATATACATTTAACTATACTCAGGTGATCAGTTGCAAAAATAATATGTGAATACTACTAGTTTGTTCTGTTTCGGAGCCTCTTCGAATGCAGAAATAAACAATTTAAAATCAACTTTTAAATGATTTACAGTAGGTCTGATCATTTTATTAAATATCAGTGAACAAATGGATGTACTTGTATGGTGAGAGACAATGAAAGAGCACAGTAAACTTGATTTCATTTCTAAAGGCAAAATGAGTATGATACGCTGTTGGAACGATAAATGGATATTCAGCGCATGATTATGCTATCCCCTCTGGAAACTCATTAACACCACATAATGAGTCTTAGATGAAACGCGCGTCTGGCTTAGTCAATTGTATATACGGTATCTTTAATCACATTCCTAGTACAACCATGAGATGTCAGCCGCAGGTGTTTGATGTTAGTCCCCAAGGGTACCACAAGTAATCACACTTCGGTGCTGGCAATAATTTCATCTTCATCGACTGGGACCATACTGGGACGGTTCCCAGTGCCCGACCCACAGAGCAGCCCAGCGCGTCCCCGAGTGGCGGATAGGGAGACCCTCTCGTTGTGGGGTTGTCAGGTCATAGCACGGAAAGACCATAGTGGGTAACGTGTTCGAAGAGTGCCACGCTCCTTGCACGATAAAGATCCCTTTTGTAGATTTCGAAAAAGAGAAGGCTCATTGTAGCCGCTACAAAAGGCTAATTTCTCCGATCCTACCCATTAATTCGTACTTTTCCAGTGGCAGTCAAAATTGTGTTCCCTGTGTCCCTTCCCACCCCTTTTTCAATTAATGCATTGTTGTTAACTTGTTACCGTCAAAACTATAGCTGAAATACTGCTTGCTGGACGTAAAGCAAACATGCAATCAATCAATCAATCAATCAATCATCGTCATCGATTCAATCGGTGGTATAGTAATTGCCAAAATTGAGTGAAGTGCAATTGTGAAAATATTTTTTTTATTAGCAAGATGCAGATGGCCTTAGCAGGATATGTTATAACGTTTTGAAAATGTTAATAAGAAAAGCTCTGCAACATGGTAGTGATTTTGATATACTATATTTTTTATTTAAACCCAGTGATAAGTCTTGAATAAACATAACATGCGTCTGGTGTATTTTGTAAAACCTTGGTACCTTTGATGACAGTTTATACAATATTTGGAATAATTTAAAACGTTGAAATTTCTGATATACCATTTTTCCTGACTTGTCACTAAGTATGAAAACTATTGAATAAATCTAGGTAAATAAATGAGCAGCTGTATCAATAAAAATGCATGTAATGTGAAACATTGCTTGATTATGTTCGTTTGACATTATCGCCGATTAATTAGAAACAGTTAGATGTGTGCTTTATACCTCAAAGGTATAAAGTATGCAGTTATTTATCGTATTTGCATTTACTTAAGCGGATGTTGCCAGCAAAGCTGTTAACTTTTTGACGCACCTGAACTTTCTTCATTTCTGGAGTTCTTGCCATATGTTCGGCTTTGTTACCAGTGTTTTGTAATTTTTTTCTACAATAGACTTTGACTTAGGAATATCTTGCTGGCATTTTTGAAGTTTTCCAATCATCAAAAATAATCGTTCGTATTTCCTCAATTTCAACTAAGATTAGTATGGCTTTTTTCAGCTATCTATAACTCTAGTTCGTGTTTTATGTGTTAAATGTTCTGTTCTTCCCATAACTTCTAGAGCAAATTCATGTGTGGACACGACATAGTACAGTAACCAAAGACAAAAACGAGTTAGCGTGTCCTTACCAAATATGTGAACTTCTTTGCCTCAGACAAGAAAAATTGAATACCTACGAGTAACTCATTGTTACATCCTGAGATCAGTAAAATACAATGCTAAAAATGTGAATTTCAACCTTAACAAAACCAAAACACTATATTTTAATTTATTTTTATATTTTTAATTCAACCGATCGTTTCCTAAAATGATGTCAATATGTAATTGTTTTATTCCTCTTTGCTTTCTTCTTCTTTCTTTTTGTTTTAAATTCTCTTTGAATTGGCGGTAACTGTGTAGATTTTGGTGGCATTATGGTTAGCGAATGCAACCATAATGTTTTGGGAATTTCTTGAGTCGAAGTGTCTCCAATATCTATTTCTGTGGTTTTCTTTTTAGTCTAACAAAATATATATTAAAACAATAATATGAAATTATATGACTGCCATCATGAGTGGGTGGATCACAACGAAATTTCACTTTAACATTTCAGTGAGGAATTGTTTTATGAAACGAACCGCCAAAAACACTTTTCGGGACATGTCAATGTGGGACTTGCATACAGGTAAACAAGGTAGTTACTATCTCAGGAGATGCTTATCCTGGCACCTAATTTCTGTCCTCAAATAGAGGTAGTGGATCCTGCTATACATTACCAGATTTTGTAAAAGATTGTGCCTTCATTTTGTGGTTCGTTATGATGATGTTGGGGTATCAATCACACAGATGGTAAATAATATTCTTTGGCAAATTAAAGGTGTGTTTCTTCTTTCGTTTTGTGGCCTTACATCGAGTCAAACCTTATGTTAAATGACAGGCGTCTCTAATAAAGCATAATATGCTCCCCCTACCATTTCACTTGATACACTTGTTACAATTGTTAGTCATGACATTGAAGTTTTTTAGTTCTATGAGTTCTTTCCATAGAGGCAGCAAAAACTATGTACGTTAACGTTTCAAACATAAAAAATCGTTGCATTTATGTTAAAATATATGAAAGCGTACGTTACGTCAGTTTGAAAGTGAAGTCAATTTTAGTCGTTATTTCAAATTACACGTTTATTTCAGCCAAAGTCAATGGTTTTATCCTATTACCCTCAACAGATCAATCCATAAACATTCCGATAGATATCATTATGTTTTAATTTACCAAACAGTCTAAATATTTATTATTCATTCTATTAAACCATCAATCAAACATAAGAGAATCGATAGTATCAGCATTAAATTGTTACGTATATTTAACGGTGTTGTTATTACCTGGCTAATAATTAATAATTAGCCAACAATAAGTGCTTTATGAGGGACTTACTTTCTTCTTCATGAATATAAATACAGCTATGCATATAATTAATCCACACGAGATAACAGTCGGAAGACACCAATTTAAGATGCCTGCTTCCTGCAATTCAATGGTATTAAATGTAATCATTATTAAAATTTACTGACTATGATGCTTCCAAGGATAGCTGTAAAACTTAAAAAAAAAAATAATTCGATGAAAAAACTATTATGTTTTACTTATTACAGCTCGGAACAACTCCAACGAGATTGAGAAATGTTAAAGTAAACAGTTAGTCCGTATTGACCAAAGTGAAATGGCATTTCTTATATGACTAGTAACGAGTTTCATAGTTCCATTATCTAAAACTGAAACCTAGTTCTCGTTTTCATTATTAAAATATACTCCTTATTTAGGTTGTATGCCTGCCATTCATGCAATTACATTTTTTTACAAAGTGGACAAAAGACTTAACTTTTAAACTTGAGTGATTTTCCTATTTCATTTATTTGTAGATAGTATGAACTGAAAAGCAAACTTGAAAGCATGTCTTATTTTCCTCCTTTTCAAAACTAAAATTGGCAAACGATACTTGAAAAAAAGAAACATATTTCACCTTAAAAATGAAGATTTAAATAGAATACATGGTTAATGGGTGCATGCCAATTTTGTCAAAAGTTATGTGATTTTATTACAGAGCTTATATCTAGCGAGCAATCAAATAACGCAACCAGGAGATTATTTGCTACGAGCATTATTTAACAAAAATAAAGCATTACATAAGGAAAAAAAAACATTTGCTTATAATAGCTCGACGTAAACTACTACACTTTGGGGCATCCTAGCGTCATAAAATAAATAGTTTCTTTAGTGTGTATTTTTAAATTGCTATAATAACTGCTAAAAATAGGAAAATTCTCATGCAAAATATTTCATTTCGCCTGGCCGGTTAGTCTATAAGTAGATTGAAATATTTTTATATACCTCATGAATTGTTGAACTGAGATTTTTCTTCGAATATTTTTAATACGTAACTAGAAACTAAAAATATACTTACTGTATACTAATATACACTGTCATTGGAATGTGACGTTGACGAATATTCAGATGTTAAAACCAGATTATTCTAAAACATAAGTACTGACTATTAGTAGAAATGCCACACATTATTTTTAATTCATTAATATGGCTATCGTGATTCAAATAGAATGAATTGTATTGGTTCTTTTGACCCGTTATCGTTTCATTATTTTGAATTTCGTTTGTGGAAAATAATAATCCGATTAGTATACTCATATAAATTATTCTGCCAGTATCATTTTTATACTATTTTTTTCAAAATCATCTACTGTAGTTTAAATTCTTTGCACAATTTCGTACTTCCTGTAATGAATAGTTCTCGATCACTGAATTAAGTGTTGTCATAATGTCAACACACTAAGCATCATTAAACACAATTACGTTTAATCTACGTAGGACGATAACAAATCTATTAAATCATATTTGCTTTTTTTGGAGATTCGTTAATATGTTAGTTAGATTGGTTTTGTTTTACCGCTTGTTTGTAACAATTTTCAGATGAATAGCAGAAAGAAACAACAGCATTTTCTTTCAACGCACAGAGTGGCCAGCTCTTTCCGAGGCCACATTTTTAAAGCAAGCAGCAGATTAACTTCATGTTTTCAAAATTTGACTTCAAGTTGCAGTTTTTGGCAAACAAGCAGTATTCCCTTATGAGAGTTTATTTGTTAGCGATATAAAGGATTTGTGTTTTAGCTGAAACATTGAGTATGTTTCATTGAAGAATATAATGATTTAATATATAAATTCCGTACACATATCCCTATGTTTTGGGACAGTTAAAGCTCAACCCACACATTTTCCCAGAGGCTCTCAGATTTGCAAATATCGGATGACGTATTCAGTCGAAAGGTGCGGTTGTCGTCAGGTCGCAGAACCGAACGCTTGAATGTGAATACTACTGGGTGACATTTTTAAAAAGTGTAAAGCTCATTGAAAGTTTGACCCTTTTGTTGATTTTCAAAAATAACTAAGACACCAAACATGTGTGTATATCGCACCAATTCATTGTTTTGGATATAAACCTCGGTTAGTTTTATAAAATATTATAAGTACACTTTTTTTAAAGAAAAGCAAAATATTTGTAAGTTGTCTATTGATTAAACACGGTCTCACTTTCTGGACATTTGAAACTACTGAAAATAACAAACAAGAAATTAAAAAACACTTCCTACGAAGAAATTTAATTTAAGCACATATTTATATAATCATTTCAAGGACCTAACAATTTGAAGTATTCTGTAATAAATTTTAAAAAATAATTCTTTTTATTAAATTTGTATGACTTTGCGAATTTGAACCTAAACTGTTATAATCAGTATTGAAAAAAATGTATTCCTGCTTTAATTCCGGGTTTTCACATGATACTCTACACAATGGTTCGAACACCATTATATATAGCTGCAAAATAGAATAAATAATACTTTGTCGGCTATATCAAATAGAAGTAATCTGGTTTACCCGGTAAAACCCCTGACTTTTGGCAGGAACATTGGCAATCACTGTAAATTAAGGTTGTAGATGAGCACGTGCAGTCGTCAGTAAGCCTCAAAATCGCTGCATCAATGCTTGAGCTTACTTCTTTGAAAATGACCAACTTAATTATCCACTGGGTCAACTAGGCCTAGGCCAGTATTGCTTTATCATAAAAAAGGTTATATGCGTGTTAAAACATTAAATATTAAACTTACAGAAATATTGTTTTGAATACCGATGTCTACAGCAAAATGAAACCTGCAATTTCAAAAACGATACTACAAAATAATACAATATATTTCATGGTAGTTTGTTATATTCTGAGATATCATAAACAAACAGTTTCTGCTGCATGCGCTACAAAGCAGCAAAACAATTGAATCGTATCACCTACTATAAATGATTTTAAGTCTTTAATTTATCTTTAGGTTCAAAAGTTACTATAATGCACCAGGTCCTTTATTGTTTGCTTTCTACCACATAAGAACTTCTTACGTATAATTATCAGGTTGATGTACATTTACAATGCAGAGTTTCGCTTTATTGTCCAAACATACTGAATGATCTATGTTGCTTTTCTCGCAGACAACAGTTTCTCCCGGGATATTGAGTTTGTAGACGTTAACCATGAGGATGTCTGGAGTCTAAAACAATAGTATATATAGCATATATGTTTTATAGTTGTTTGAAATAAACCAACTGGTTGAGATCAGCTTCACATAAATTCAAGCTATGCCCCATAATGCGAATGTTCCTTAAAAATGTACATTTTTCCTGTGGTCCAATTTAAAGGTAATCATGCCTATAATTTAATGATATCAGTTATACTATCCAAATGCAATAAACATTGTTATTTACCATCGCATAAGATATATACACACTTTATAAGCTTTTGCTTAGCTGCAGAGGAGTAGCTCATTAGGTCCTTTAACATCTTTTATTTGGTATGCCATAGAGATAAGGATTTCCTTATGAAAAAACCTACTTTTGTGACACAAATTTTGTCGCACCATTCTGACTATTGGACGACAAGCAAGCTTTATCAAACTTGTATAATGTGTTTCTTGCTTATTTTGCCTTCACTGTACCTCTTTATTAATTCACAATAAGGTTTATTACACTGATGAATAATTCTCAACTCTCAATTCCCTCCCAGATGCCTGCCATCTTTGTTATCGTGATTACGTGACCTATAACTTCAGGAACGGATTCCGGTAAAGTAATGTTTATTATTACTGATTTGTTACAAAATAAGCAAAATAATAAACAAACCTCCTTTAATTAATTAAAATGTCTACTATACAAGTTGGTGTAGGATAAAGAACCAAATAATTTGTTATAAAAAGATATAAAATGAAAAAACAAACCCGGGCTGAAATCTTATCTTCACTTTTATCGATGCAGATATTAAATCTTGTTCGCCGAGAACTCGTTTTAAAAACAATGATGGGCGGGATGTGTTCAAATTATTAGATATAAATAGTAGGATAAACGTCATCATGCATTATAACAGAGACAAGTGAAGGAAAAATTATCAATAAACGAAAAAACACGTTTGGTAAAGCTCACTTGTTATCCAATAATCAAAAATGGTGCGAAAAAATTGTCGCATGGGAAAATCCATAGTTCTATGGTCAAATAAAAAAAGACCTAAAGAGCTACGGTATCGGAGCTAGCTTTTGCTGTGAAAATAGATGCAACCGATCTTGGGAAACAAAAAAATGCATAACAACATCAAATTAATTATGTTGATCCTTATGTAGTATTTAAACCGACACAACATTTTAAACAGCCTTGAAAAACATTTGGGGGGGGTTTGTTTGTTTGTTTGATGGTGTTTAACGCCAATTTCAGCAATTTTTCAGCTATATCATGGCGTCCAGTTTTTATTGGGGGAGGAAGCCGGAGTACCCGGAGAAAACCCCCGACCTGCGGTAGGAAAACTGGCAATCCTTGTCAATTAAGATTGGAGTCGAGTACACCCTGCCGGCAGTGAGAATCGAACCCGCAATCTCAGTGTTGACAGACCACGTGATCAATAGTAGACGAACTACCTTGACCACTCGGCCACCGAGGCCCCATTTGGGGGGGGTGGAGAAACACTTCGTCAGTTGGAGTTTAAGTGTGATATACTTAGCTCACCATGGAAACTGATGTAAGCTTTTATAAAAGATCTTTGCTGATATTTTTTGATGATATTGTGCTTTGTTACGAAGCAAAAATCTTACAAAATTACTAAATGCTAAATATATTTATATATCATTTGACGACTAACAGCAGAAATAGTATAAAATTACAAATACATACTAACTTTTTCAGGTAGACTAAATATTTCTGTGTGCCCAACTGTTGGTAGAAATCTCGAAGAACATTGCTGTCCTGTTGTGTTACAATATCTTTAAGCAAAACAGATTGTTCATTGACTCGATTTTTGTTGGAAGAAGTATAGAATATTTCAAATGTAATCTGCATATTCTGTTTAGTGTTTAGCATGCTTTTTCAAATACAATTCATGCCCATGATACAGTATAGTAACTTATACTAATGGCGTAAGTGTAAGTACTAGCATACTTAGTATAAAGAAGTATTGCGATTGGCTTCATTATATAATTATCATAGTAAAAATTCATATTCACTCAACTTTGTGCATAGATTACATAGAATAGATACATGTTTTTAATTGATTTGTTAATTAATTGATTGGTTGAGTGATTGATAAATCTATAGATCGATTGATTAATGAAAGATTGATTGATCATACTTTATCTACTGCTGCTTATTACATTTATTAGCACACTACGCGTGTTTCATTAATTTCAAAAGACTCATAAGCAGCGCACTAACTATAATTAATTAATATGCAAAGATGTCAAAAGGCTTCATTGTTCCAAAAGGTAGTTACAGATAGGACAATATAATAGGTGTTTCTGGCATTCTTCAAATATATATTCATCATAAATGTTGTGACATAAATCAGCGAACAAAATATATAGATCTTGTATTATTTTTCTGTGAGTTATTTGTTTTGTTTGTGTAATGTTTTTCAATTGAAATTGTTGTGATTTTATAAGTGGTTACCTACCGTCCTCTGCAAAGTTCGATGGTTATATTATTGCAGTTTGGAATACAGCTAACTTCTGTTAAATTAAACCCTTCTGTGATCCTCAAATATATTTCTTGGAACATCTTAAATTAAAACCAATGCATACGCACATTTCGAACTAAAACATATATGCCAAGACGTCAATAAGGATGGAAAGACTATAACGTGACCTTTTTTAAACAGACAAAAAATATTAGACTAAACACACACCAAAACTGGATAGTAATGTTAGCATACAACACAGAATGGCAAAGTCTATGTTTTGCTATGGGCAATCTCGAATATTATTCTATTCAAAATAATAAAAATTGGTGCACAATGGCACTACATGATGGAGATTATTTGACATATTCATGAATCGAATTCAGGGTAGTATGTGACATTGTGGGCGCAAGGTGGTGTGGTACTCCAAGTGTAATGAACACACAGGCGAATACACCATCACTATATACCACTAGTTTCAAACAGTATTAACAAACTGAAATAATATACACAACACTCATATCTAATATTGGTGTGGTTATCGATGATTTAGATGCAACGTTAGCCTTTATCAGCAATATTTTTAACATTATCATATGGGAGAGATTTGACGATTTCGACTGCTTATACATATTAACGTATACATAATATTAAAAGTTAGACTATTGTTGGTTTTGAAATAATATTGTTACTATGTATCGGCTTTGTATAATTTTTATTTAAACAAGGAATGTGTATTAATATTTGACCTTATTTTCCTGTTGTATATATGTTTAATATGGATACAGTTTAATATTTAGTTGTAAACAGTTAATTTGCTGAAGAAAATAGATCACACATTTTATAGTTTATTATTAATGGTAAATAGTATCTATGTTATTTTATAGACCTAAAGTAAAGAAGAGACTTTTATCTTGATTTATGTATGTCGTGTGTGTTTTAACATCTTGGTTATCCATACTTCTTTCAATTTTGACAAAAATCATCTGCGTTATTATGCCGTTGAAATGTTACTTCTTCTTAGCCATAAGTATATACTTAAATTGTTCAAAGTGACTAGTCTAAAGTATGACAAAAAATAAAACATTAAAACCGGACTGTAAAACAGTGGAAAAAGAAAGACAGAAAATTAGCATACTCACAAACATTGGAAGATATGTCCATGTATTTATTATCATTTTCAATTCTAACGAAATTTGAAGTATTGATTAATTCTTCATTCTGATTAGATCTTTTATAAATGAAAATCAATAGATAACATCGACAGTTTACTTTTGTCCCTTTAGGTAGATTGAAAAGCCTATCAGATAATAAGTTTATATGACATAATACACCTTATAAAAGAATTCCGTTTATCTAACTTTCCCAGTAACCAGGAAAAACAATAATTTGTTTGATTAGTCCCATAGGGACCAATGTTTGATGGACTTGTTTTGGAGGAGACAACATTTCAAAACTTCTTTAAATACAAGTTAGCTCTTTCCTTCAATTCACGTTATAATGACGTGCTTTATTGAATAATCCAAGTTTAAGTGACCGTGCTAATTGCATCTACCCATTAAATTTACATTTAGATTACCACAGTGAAAGCTTGGCCTAATACCTTGACCTACATTGCCAATGAAGGTCGGTTGAAAACTAAATTTTACAACAAAAAGGATGATTTTTTATTTTTCCAGTGTGAAATATGCAAGTTTGTGTGGCAACATTCCAGCAGCATCTGTACATGTAAAAGGTGTCTATATTTTCAAATTGATCGGGAATTTCGTATCTATATTCCCTTTACAGATGGTGTCTGTTTGCAGAATTGCTTCTTAACCATCGGGTCAAGATGGTAAAATTAAAATCATCACTTAGAAAATGATAATAATGACTACCCCGGATATAATTGATTTTAACCCGATAAGACTGATGACACGCGTGGGGTAGTAGCTTGCTCACACGGATCACCTGGACTCACCGGTGGATTTTAGTGGGATTTGTGAAACTCATTTTTAGATGTTTTGTGTTGTGTGTCTGTTTGTTTTGTTGTTGTCTCATTTTTTGGTTTAACATGGTTTTTCTTTTTTAGACTTATCATTTCCTAAATCTTTGACTTTTTCTCTTTTTTTTGTCTAAATATTAATAATATTCATTCGCTTTATATTGTTAAGGTCACTATGTAATTAATCTGTTGAAAATAATAATACAAAATTTTCACTTCAAATTTCGTAACATTTTGCGTGGTTATATTTTATCAATCAGAACATAACTAGTGGTATTTTTGTTCGACAAACGTTGCATTTAGACACACTTCTTTTCATTTGAACTATCTTTTCCAGATTGCGTGTTTCTTTTTCTTATTAGACGTATTGTCCTATTTGTCATGGTCTGAGTATTTTTATTTTTAGAGTTTAGGTTCATGCTCGTCCTTATAAAATGTAAAGTATCGAAACTGATAAATGATAATTCAAAAGATTTTAAATTATTTGAATGTCTAACGTTTAAAGCGTGATAAGTGATGAAAAGTGTAATGTTTGACAACCCTGATATTAATAATAGTATACACAACTGAAATGTAGGTAATATTTATGTTGTGCTGTTCCAGTGAAAGATAACATACTTGCAAACTTGGCAACAAGAAAACTAACAATGCAGTTTGTTGCATATTTAAATGTTTCAATAACAGAGATGTGTTTACAATAAGGATCAATAGGCATACAATTATTACTGCATAGATACAGGAGCTTCTATCACAATTTACGAACTAAAAAAATAGATATATATCTTTATAAATGGAATGTCAATTGTCATTCTATTAACATATGAATTATTTTAAGCGAGGAGAAGACTGCTATTTAATGATACTATATTAACATTTTCCTTCGATTAGATTTAAGAAAGTCTTAACAAAAAACGCATAAACCAAATTTTTTTTTAATTTAAAACCTTTGTAATGCCACTAAGTTTAGTTCTGACATTTTTAAAAACGATCATAACTTCAAACCTGATTGACTGTTTTATTGAAATAAAATTGTTTAGTAGCAAAACCAGATCCAGACAGACCTTTTTCCAAATTAAATAGGCATTAAAACAACACAAAATAAGTGTGGTCTAAAAGTTAGAAAATATTTTGAAATACATGTAGTAAGTTTATTTAAATAGAGGAATACACCAAACACAATTGTTTTTTTTTGTTTGTTTGAATGGTGTTTAACGCCATATTTCAGCAATTTTTCATCTATTTCATGGCGTCCAGTTTTTATTGGGGGAGGAAGCCGGAGTTCCCGGAGAGAAACCCCGACCTGCGGTAGCACAATCTGTTTGAGTAAACCATATAAACTTTATGACATACAAAGAGGATTTTGAACAGTAACAAAGATAGGATTGGCAATAAGGACGGGTAAATAAAAAAGTCTGGTAGAATAGGTCAACACACACGGACCACCTCGTTTTGAATTTTTTTTTTTTAAGTTTGAAAATTTCTTTTTACAGACGAATCTACCTCTACCGACAAAACCAAAACCGCAATTCATAAATAAAGTTTTATTGTAAAAATAGATGATACAGTGAAAGTATTAATATTCAGCTTTTCTATTTAAATTTTGCAAAAAAGTTGTTTGACAAATGCTGACAAAAACAAGTATCATTGAAAGTAATATTCAATATTCTATTTTGATCTGAAAACATGTGACCGGGTATTGTAGTAAATTAGTTCACCATATTTAACGTATTTGGAGGTTACTTTCTGATGCCCACATCACGTACTTGCTGATTATCCCTAATATTCTGCAAATATAAACGAATTTATGATTTATTAATATTAACTATCTTCTCAAAAATCGAAACAAATAAAGATTCTCTGTTATGAGAAAAAAAACTCTGAATTAGAGATCCAATGAACCACTACTGGTTTTTTTATCCGTTTAGACTTGGAATATATTGGGAGACCACCCACTGAGCTGCCCAGCGAGTACCCAGGTGAAGAATAAGCGAGGCCTTCTGATTTGGGAGGGGCAGGTCATTAAATTTAAGACCTGGCCGGGCACCGTAATGGGTCATAACGAAATTTCTCTACTACAGTTACGTGAAAATTATATTTTTAATCGAACCACATTTCCTGGTGGCACTTGCCCAAAGTTGAAATAATGGTATTGCAATCTAAAGAGAAGCTAATCCTCTTGAGTCACTAAATTTTCGTCTTCAGAGTCTATCTATTAAACGTGATATGCTCACCCTGCCATAACACTTTATATTGTGTTGCCTATGTGTTTTAGGTGTTAGTATGTTTTTGTTTTCGTAAGAAACTTTTAGTCAGGGCTCATGCTCATACGGGCAGAAAAAAACACAAAATACTTTAATAAAAAATGATTATGAATTATAAAACATTTTGCGATTGAGTGAGAATAATTTAGTCCATTTCTTATTTAAGGTATCCGACCCATAATTGACCACGTGATCATATTTGGTGTCCCGGATGTCCGTTGTTTGTCAATGGAGCAGACCTCGGTAATGTTTGGCAAACATCGGAACTACTATTTGAGCAACTAAATTTTTTTCTCAAAACTGTTAACATTGACTCAAAGTAAAACAATATATTTACTTGGTATCATTAATTAGTAATATATTGAGTAAATAAATTAGCATTTCTTGGTCTAAAAATAAAATTAAACGGTGACTTCAATTATGGGTCGGATATCTTAATTTGATTTTTGAACATTTTATGAGATTTGTTTCTGCTATTATACAACGCTCTGCTCTTTCAGATGTATCAATACTTTCAAAATGACAATATTCTTGTTAAGGTTTTATTCCAAGTTTGTGAAACAACATTTCAAAATCATTTTGTTCATGTCAAAAAATCTGAATGATACATGACTTCAGATTTATTGAGAAGTCAATTTTGTTTATTAATTAAACTCTCAAGTCTCTTTCTGCCAAATTTAATAGTTTTATCCTGGTAACCACAAAAAGATTAATCCACATTACAAATCAGACAGATATCCCTATGCTTTAATCTACCAATCAATATATGTATCTATCTTTCATTCTACTAAGCAATTAATCAAACAATCTGTTATGCAGACAACTGATAGTATAAACATTACATTTTTTATCCGATTTTGTGGGGGGTATTTTGTTGAAATATGTGCAAACATTTAATTGAATAATAAGTGTACTTATGAGTGACTTACTTTCTTCATAATGAAAATAAATACAGCGATACCTATAATCAGTCCACATGCAATAACAGTCGGTAGACACCAATTTGATATACTTGTTCCCTGCAATTAATGGAATACAACATACATAATTCAACACTTACTGACTTTAATGTATATAAAAAAGCTAAAATGAACCAGTAAGATTGTTGTTCACAAGACCAGCAATCCGCCAAATAACATCGGTAAAATGTGCAAAGATAACTAGATGAATGAAACTGTTTTATGCTGGTTACAAATTTCAACGTGACAAAAAAAGGTGTAATGGTATACTGTATATGAAACAAATCTGAAACTTTGTTTCATTTCGGAATAAAGTGTTTTGTTGGCTAAACTAATAAATGTGCTATAAAAGTTGGCTGTCGTTTATCGTTTATAGGGTTATTTGTGATATTTTAGTAACATTCCTTTAATTAAAATATGAAACAAGTAGACAAATGGCCTCATTTTGTTTTACTTTAAACTAACTTGAGATAATTTCCTATTCCATTTTTATACCTATTTTGTTCTTAATAGGTATCTAAGAATCTGAAAAAATAACACCTTACAAATTAAGAATTACATAAAATAAATGGTTTAAAGAAATGGAGTTTATGCCAAGTTTACGTATGACTTAATTGCTCAACGAGTACTAATTATCGTATATTTGCGTGGCATCTTAAATTATAAGCTATTTAGTTGTTTTTAATTGTACGGGTTTTATTCGTTATGTTCTACGAGGAACAAACAATGTACCCACTTTTACTTAATACTAAATAACCTTACAAAACCTAATAAAAAATTAGTTTCAGACATTTGTACGTAAACTATAACATACCATCAAAGAGTAATTGGCGTCTTTTTGTTACGCTAGCTACACGAAAGCCAACATATGTAGAAGAAACATCCGTTTTATTCAAGATCCTGGCGTCATAAAAATATATATTTTGTTAAGTTTTAAAATTGTCTCAATTATTATAACTGCAAATGTAAACTTTTGATTGGTTAAAATAGCACTGGCATTATATTTCGAAAAGAAACTTAAGTCAAATCTCCGACGTACGTTTGACTGTTTTCTCAACTCTCATATCAAAATCACCATTTACTACTTCGAGAAATTTTAACTCGAACTCAGCTAAGGGTGTTTTCAAGAAATTTGGTCCAGATATGTCTCTGAAAAGATGATGTGCAACGCTAAACTATTAACCAAATTGAATCACTATACTTACCGCACTGCCATTGGTATCAAGCGTCACCGGTGTCAATATGGTTGATACGAAATGACTCTACAATCATAAGTTCTGAGGGTTATTTTAGAAATGCCACACATAATTTTTGTCTATTGGAGTGTTTGCATCGTTACCACACTTTCTGTTATATGTGATGCTATAAATAAATGAATTCAGTATTTGCCGTTAATTATGCCACCACAATAAGCCATATTTATCCGACATTTGATTATGTATCATATACAAAGAACTACAATAACGATCAACAAATTTACATAATAATATTTGTTATGTTTCAGAGAGATTCGTAAATCTTTGGTTTGTTATAGTTTGTTTTAACATTCGTTTCGATTTTCAAATTTAGAACAAGGGAGGCACAGCTTTCTTTCCACACGTAGTTGCCGCTCTCCTTACCGAAGCCAGTAAACAGCTTTTCTTTTTACAACACTCAACTGCACTACCGACCCATTTTTCAAATATGACATTAGATTGCAGTTATTAGTAAATTAATATAAACAATAGCTTTTAAGAGTAGCATCTTAGTCTGACAAAGAATGGATGTTTCACCGTTGATAATTTTAAATGATGAATGTAATAAATTAATATATTAGTTCCTTACTCCTATCCCTATGTTTTGGGGCAGTTCTCATTGCCACCTCTTTATGGCGTTAACCAAAACTCAATCAATAATTAGTTGTTTGTTTACTATTAACTAGTAACATCTTACGTATAATTATCAGTTGGATGGTCGTTTACAATGCAGAGTTTCGTTTTATTTACCAAACATACTGAATTATCTCCGCTTAGTTTCTCGCAGACAACAGTTTCTCCAGAAATATTGAGTTTGTAGACAGTTACCATAATGATTTCTGAAGTCTAAAAGCATATCTTAATTTTTAGAACATTTGTTTGAAGCTAGATCCAATATTGTGAATGTTACTTAAAAAAGCTGGGTTTTTTCCTGTGGTCAAAAATGTAACGTTTAACCTTATTAATTTAAAATATCTAGATGAAATAAATAGTTTTCCCATATAATATGTTTTTTGGATATAAATAACGATACATCTTAGGGCAAAAGGAATATACATTAATTTCAATCAGGATTAATTATGGTGATTCAAATGCAATATTTAAACCGACGAACAAATTGAATAATGCAGGAGCGTGCAAATAACAGGACAAAACTTTGGATGTTTTTCTCAAATACCATTTGAGTCGGATTTAAAAAAGACAGTTTAGATTCTTAATGGCTTTAATGAAAGATAACTTTTAGTAAACAGAGTGTTCGTGTACTTTTATATAAAAACGTGTACAAGAGTACTAAATTACTTAAATTATTTATAAATTATTTTACGACTTACAATATAAATTGTATAGACTCACAAATACATACTTACGTTTTCAGGTAAATTCAATATTTCTCAGTGCCCAATTGTTTTTTGAAATCTTGGAGAACAATTCTGTCCTATTGGGCTACAACGTCTTTAAACAAAACAGAGTGTTCGATGTTTTAGAAAATAGTATAGAAATAGTAACTGCATAATGTTAAAAGTTCTTAGAATTTTTTTTTCTATAAAATTCATGACTCAGATACCAGCCTATAGAAACTCATGTTTTCAGTGATTCAGGCAATAGATAGGGAAGTATTGCGAATGACTTTATTATATAATTACCGTAGTTAAAAATTCATATTTACTTATAGACACTAGACACTATAGTTTAGTTATTTGATTAAAGGGTTTTTTTAAAAGTCCAGCTAAAAACCTAATGCGCGTTGGAAATGACCGGAAAACTGGATGTCCAGTAAAATCCGACTGTAAATCAGTAGAATAAAGATAGAAAAGTAGCATACTCACATACGCTTAAAGATACTCCCCTATAGTTATTATCATTTTCAATCATACATGAAGGTAATAAAAAAATACCGAACACCAAGGAGAGCAATACTAAGTATTGCCTTATTACTTTTCCGTTACATACTTAAATGAAAATCAATAGATAACTTCGACAGTCTTTCTTTTTTCCTTCAAAGTAGATTAAACCACCTATCAAATAATAAGTAAGTATATGAATTAAATACTCTTCCTCATGGAATTCCCTGGTACCGTATGAAACAAAAAATGAACCAAAAATGATATTATTCCATTATCTTTTTTAACACTTTTGCTTCTGATATGTCAATCATCATTATTATGTTTCATGCACTTGCTTTGTAAGACAAAATTGATATATTTAGCATAAATAAAATCATACAACAAAGTTCCAGGCAATAAATTTTGCAAAAAGTCAGTGGTAGGGCAAAATTAACAAACATTACAGCTCTGATTTAGCTTTTAAAAACAAACTGTTTTTTGTTGTTTATAGATTAATACATCCCCTTGTTCAAACCTGGCTTGTTATTATCCTAGTTCCTGGTTTTTGGAAGAGGTCGTTCTTTTGGTAGTTGATATCATGTAAGGGATGCGAACAAATCTGATTAAAAAGGGATATTTATTAATCTATTTATCAAATGTTTAAAAACTGATAAAATATCACTACGTATATTAACTCAATACAAATGCTATTAGTGTTTGCATGATTCATCGATTCAATGGATGTCGTTCGGTAGGATAGCGATACATATTTATATGTGTGCGTTCACATCGGCATCAATGACGTTGAACAGGTTATTACGCAGAATACCGTCTATTGTGATGAAAACTCATAAGATCATATTACACTACCATTAAGCCACATTGAAAATTATATGCTCCGAAGGACATTATAGCTGTCCATCTGTTTTCATTGCATTTGGAAAATTGACCTAAGTAGAAATAAAGATTTGTTGATTAGGTTCAATGTACGGACGGCGCTAAATTTACCTAGCATATATATAGAGATGTAAAAATAATTTTCACATTTATATCATATCTAGATGCCAACAATTTACTACCGTTGCACTAGCTTTAAACAGCAAACGATTTATACGATTTTATCCTGCTATCTCACACAGACCACATCCAAGAATTTAACGTTTAGATATAATCATGTTTCGAGAGATCGAAATTAAACGTTATGTCCTTAAACTCTTGTATGTTTTAGCTATATTGTTTGAAAATAAAACTGGTAGTTGTAACACGTCGACATTTGAAACGCTTTGTCATCAATTATATTTTAATTTTATTGTATAATTTTCATACTGTTGGAAGAGTGATATAATAAAGGGGTATGGTTTGAGACCCTTTTAACCGATTGAAACCCGCCATTTAATATTTTATATATCTTTTTCCTTTACCAATCCATTTTCCTATCTTATCTTGTTCTCGTCTTGAGTATAGCTGAAATACTGATCAATGAACGTAAAGCAAACATTCAATAAATCAATCCGTAGATGTTGTTGTGTTTGTTCATTGTTTAATCTTGTACAATGTTCTGTTGAATAGCAACGCTTCTTACAATCACATGTTTGTTTAGTACTTACATGGATTGTGATGGTAAGCTACAAGCAGTATTTAAAACCAATACTCTTGTCCAAGTTAAGCAATAATACACGCTTACACGCTTATCATAATAGCCGTGTTTTTGTCGACAATTGAATATTTACGCACGGGTTAGGTGTCTATTAACCTTAGAAATATCACTGTTTAATGTGTTGTCTTAATAATTAAATCATTATGTTTTTTGTGTCTATTCTAATATAATCCCGCTGTACATTATATTACTGGTGAACTGAAAAATTCCCAAGTATAAAAATTTGAAAGGTTTGAAATGTGCTAAATATCGTGATTCTCTTGTGCAAGCACCAGCGCCTTAATGTTTTAATTTTGCTGTATTTTCTATCCATATTCTTTTGAAAGGCGTCTTTTTACAGGAAAGCTTATTAGCCAGGGGTTCACAATGGCAAAATTAAAGTGATCAAAATTTTGCAATCATTAAGTTGACCGTTATGGAATATTTGTGTCACAAATGACAATTAATGTGTCGCAACCACTTTATCTATTCTTACCGGATTATGACCACCCCGAATAATTGCCGTATTTGAAGCCGACAATACAAAAGAACAACGTGTAGCATGAGTTGCATACCCTCAGTGCGCACCTGGACTGACTAAGTATTTCCGATTTTGTTCTTTTTTCTCAAATATTGATATTATTCGTTCACTTAATATTGTGCGATCACTATCATTGTTACTGCCACTTATAACACGCTTGTAAGAGCTCAAGTGAACTTAACATCATACACAAAAATACAACTCGAATTGTGACTTCAAGTTTCGTCAACTTTAGGATATATTTAATCAATTAGAACATAACTAGTTGTAGTATTGTTTGACCAATGTTGCATTTAGATAAACTATTATAATTTGTACATTCAAATGTCAATGTACCTATTTCCCTTAGGCATCAAGTCTTTTACATATGATAATCATTAAAGGTATCTGACCCATAATTGACCACGTGGTCATATTGGGTGTCCCGGATGTCCATTGTTTGTCAATGGAGCAGACCTCGGTAATGTTCGGCAAACATCGGAACTACTATTTGACCAACTAAATTTTTTCTCAAAACTGTTAACATTGACTTAAAGTAAAACAATATATTTACTTTGTATCATTAATTAGTAATATATTGAGTAAATAAATTTGCATTTCTTGGTCTAAAAATAAAATTAAACGGTGACTTCAATTATGGGTCGGATACCTTAATTGGTCTGGTCTTTAATAAGCAAGAACTTTTATCTTTTCCAGAGTACTTGTTCTTTTTCTTATTTGTCCTTTTCAGAGTTTTGTATTTGTAAGAGCATTGGTTTATGCGTGTCAATATTAAATGTATAGTAACAAAACTTTTCAATTACAATAAATATGTTTTACAGTAGTTTAAATGTTCTAAGTTTAGAACGAAAATACTCATAAACATTTAGTGGTGAAAAGTGTAGTGTTTGACAAATGAATTCTGTTATAAATGATGGTATACGTAAATAAAATGTAGGTAACATATATGTTTCAGCAATACTTAACATGCATGCAAACATTGAAACAAGAAAACTAACAATGCAGTTTATTGCATATTTAAATGTTTCTATAATAAGGCTATGTTTACACTACGGATCGATCGGTCCGAAATTATTACTGCATAGATACATGAGCTTCTATCACTATCTACAAGTCTATATATATATATATTTATAAATCGACTCATAGTAGGAATGTCAATTATCTTTCTTCTGAGATATGAATTATTTTATTGGGAGAGGAATGCTAATCAGTGATTTGCCTTTGATTTAAGGACGTATTTAAATAAATATGAACAAATCATGTATGAACCCGAATTCGTCCTTTTACATTTAAAATCCGTTAAAAAAATAGCAGAGAAAACCGACCGACCAACATTAGCTAAAAGCCAAGGGACAGTTACAAATCCGGATATAGACAAAAACAACACAAAAACCAAAAAAACACAAAACACAGAAAGAGAGTAACCCAAACCCAATTAAAACCATGGGTGCACTCAGGTGCTCCAGACGAGTAAGCAGTGCCTGCCTCTAATTAGATACCTGTCGAGTTACTCACTGTCATATCCAGGGAAAAGTCATATCCAGAAATAGGAAACACTACCTATGACTCAGCGGAAATTTGATACACCGATTTCCCATAACGATCAATTAAGTCATGGTGACGACCATAGAACTTGTGGAGAGATAACATCCACCTAGATACAACAAACAAAAATACAACACACTTGATATAAATGTTTTTCAAATTTCATGTGCACATAATCTATAATAAAAAAAATTGATGATGTGTAAGTTAGTCCAGAGAATGAAATATTAAATATATTTGAATAGTGAAGTACAACAAATAACCATTTGTTTGCGAAAAACATATAAACTTGAGAAAATCATCGAGGATTTTGAACAGAGAAAAAAGATTGGCGATGAGGACGGGTACATGGAGCAAGTAAATGGAACCCATACTTACATTATAATTTAGTTTATAGAATTATATATATTATACACATATATTTATGTAAGACATGGAAAAAAATCACCGAACATTTAAGAAGAACAGATAAAATTAACACTAACTAAAAGGGTTTGGCTTGCAGAACGAGAAATCAAAGATGAGAAAAGGATACCACATTAACTAGAAGACCATAAGTCTGGTCGAATAAGTCAAAATACATGGACCAACATCTTATTAGAAACTTTCTGTTTCCAGACAAATCCACCAAAAATAGACACATGCCAAAATTCGTAAACAAGTTTTATTTTAAAAAGAGAGACAGTTGAAGTATAAATATGCAGTTTTTTGTATTTATATAATGCAAAAAAAATATATAACAAATGCATACAAAACCAAATATTATTAAAACAATATACAGCATTGAGTTATTGAAATTTAAAATGGCTACATGTGAGCCGGGTATTTTATGAAAACAGTACTCTCTTTTAACACATTTGAAAGTTACTTTCTGATGTCCGCACTCCATACTTGCCTTTTAGCCTTCTGCAAATATAAACAATTTCTGATTTGTTATTGTCAAATATTTTCTTAATAATCGTAAGAATTCAAGGTACTCTGTTATGATAAAAAACCTCTTAATCTGAGTTTCAATATACGACCCAGTAAACGATCAAAACAATCTTTTGTACAAAGATTAAACACATTCTAGCCTCTACAAACGGTTATATTCTTCAACCTACCTAAATTGTGTTCTGATAGGTCCATCACTTTTGTCCATTGATTAATTGTTTGTAAATTGGTCTCGTCCTAAAAATAGCTGAAATATTGCCCGCTGGATGTTAATCAAACATTCAATCAGTCAATCAATCAAAATATATACACCTACACACTGAACAGTTTATTGTATTTTGAATATTTTGCAACGTTGGCATTAATAAGCATTGCGTTAATTTACTAAAGAAACAGACAAAATACGTGTCTGATAATGTCACAATTATTATCGCCCAATATAAGTCGATTACATTACATCTATCATGTTATGTTGGATATACATGCATATTCATGTTTTGTGTCATTTATTATAACAAGTTACGCTTAATATAAAATAGAAAGTAATAAATCTAGAACAAACTTTTGGGGAAATACGCATGCTAGTACTATATGAAAGGTTCCTTTTATATACAAATATATTATTTCACACATTAATATAATGTACGCAATACTGCATTGACTTCACCGATAGAAATTAAACATATGGTAAATCTATTTGGAACCCAACAATTAATTATATTGTTATTGTCACAATATACTTATCTGCCCATCAAGTGCGTCTGTGTTATAAATAATATTTACCATCTGACCTTTATATTCCAAAGCAATAATATAGTGGCTACTATAAAGATGATGCAGCCTACAACTGTTAAGGCCATTGGTAGTACATGTATATTTGTATTCTGTAAAACAAAGGTTTACACGTTTATTATAAAGTTTAGAAAGTATATAATGATTTATTTTAGTACTATTTTTTCTCCTATTCCTATGTTGTGAATGATTGGCAGAGCTTAGCAAACCAAGCAGCATGGTGTGTTTGTGTAAATATGTGATGTCGTATTGTGGCGAAGAGGTACGATCATCAGGTTGTAGTACGAAGGGAAAGACCACAAACAGTGTTGGGTGATATGATTGAAAAGAACATTTGTAAGGCTTATTTTCCCTTTATAAAATGTCCTGAATACCAAAAATGTATGTGTATCTGATAAAAGTCTTTTTTTTTCATTATGAACCCTCCTTATTCTGTTCAAAAAGGAAAATATAGCAATAAAAGTTCGTATCTTATTTGTATAAACGTTGGTTGCAGCTAAGACAAATAACAAGATAAGATATTAAATAGACAGTGCCTCCATTAACAGACAGTCAAAACCACTTAAACGTCCAAACAAAATTCTAAAACAAAACTTCCTACACAAAGATGGAGGTAAACCGTGTGTTAGAGAAGTGCTTATTGAAGTAACATAGTTAAATCAACATTTTAAGTGCATTGTAACTTAAAGTTTCTATAATCAATTTTCAAAATTTGAAGCTGATCTAAGGCAAGTTATGCGAAGCATTAAACAAAATTATTCATCGTGCGTAATTTGGGGTTTTGACAATGTGGCAAATATCACAATATATATTTGCAAAAAAGATTAAAGGACTTTAATGATATAGCTGTAAGGTTTAACGCACCTTTTAACAATTTTAGACTATATAAAACTAGGAAAGGAAACAGATGCATGGTAAACCCCAATCTTTATCAGTAAAACTTGCAATCCTTGTCAATTTAGGTTGTGCTCAAACACCTTGCCCACAGTATGACTGGAACCCACAATCCTAGTCTAGCCCATCTGAATAAAAGTGACTAAAACATTATAAAAAAACAAACTTAACCAAACTTACAGAAATTATACATTTGATACTATTGTCTACAGCAAAACGAAACCTGCAATACCAAAAATAATAAAACAAAAGAAAATAGTATACAGTCATTAATATTTATATTAAATCGCTATATCCAGGGATGATGTTTAATAACTGTTTAAAAAAATTTAAATACAATGTCATGTAAAAGTAAAATTAATGGGAGAAATATAATCAAAGTGATATTTCTCGGTAAATAGAAATTGTAAGAATGATTGACTGGTCAATTAAAAGTAGTATAATTAAGAAGTATAATTATTCAATGTATTTCATGGTTGAGATAATATACAGTTTTTCTGCTTCGTGCGTTCTGTGATATTAAAGTAAAAAAGAATAGGAACACGATAGAATTATCTTCCGATCTATAATTTATGTGAAATGTTTGCTTCATATTGAAGAATTACTGTAATATTATTTGCTTTACTACTACATAGTAATTCCTTACGTATAATTATCAAGGGGTTGTACATTTATATTGCAGATTTTCGTTTTATTATCCAAACATAGTGTATGATTTGTGCTGCTTTCCTCGCAGACAACAATTACACCAGAAGTGTTTCGTTTGTAGACGTTTACCATAAGAATGTCTGGACTCTAAAATGATAGAATAATATATAGCACATTTGCTTCAAAGTAGTATTGCAATAAACTTATCGATACAGTTCTAGCTAGAACCTATACCCTTAATGTTCATCAAGACATTACTATTTAAGGTTTTCCATAAGGGCAAGCACCTCCTGCATTGCACCGGACACACGTCGTATTGCATACGATATCTAAGAATATTTATTGCCTCTTGTTAAAATATAGTTTACTTGATCTTGGGGCAAAGGAATATAAATGAATAATAACAAAGAATGAATTATGTATATTTCAACTGACAAAAATTATTGAAATGGCTTTGACAAAACATTTAGGACCTTGCGAAATGACAGAAAAACCTAATATGTTTTCCTACAATACCTTTAAAGTTGATTTTATTTATGCAAAAATAAGTCCTTAATGAAACGCATAGTAGATTTTTAACATAAGTGCTTTTGTTTACGTAGTTTTTTATGTTGTTATCCAGGAAAAATCATACAAAAACATTACATTTATAAATATTTATTATATATATATTGACGACTAGCAACAATAATTGTACACTTAAAAATTCATACTTACTTTTTCAGTTAAATTACATATTTCCGTGCGACCAACTTTTGGCTCAAATCTTTCAGAACAACGCTGTCCTGTTGTATTACAATATCTTAAGGCAAAAATAACTTTCATAGACTCAATGTTCGCAAGACGTAATCAAATATACAGTGTCATATAGAATATATAATGTGTAAAGTATCTTTGTTTTTTACATCAAATGCATGACCGTGCCATCCGTATGTGCTGCGATTTAAAGTAAAGATAAAAATGCCATGCATATGTCTTTATTATATAACTGTCAGATTTCCATTTATACCGACTTATGTTTAGGCATACAATAAGATACTATTTTTTTTTCTTTTAAACTAAAGGCTGATAAATAAATAATTGACTGTTCTTCATCATGTCCAATTAACGGCATAATGTGCGCTGCATTGGGTAGATATGCAATCACCTAAAGTCTATTGTATCCTCCCCAAGCAGCAAATTTACATGCGTATAATATAAAATGAGGGCTGAAATAACGCTGAATAATTTAATTATGCTCCTGTCAGTATAACTTTAACCACTTCAAGGTTTACATGGTTTAACGGCAATCAAGCAAACCAAGAAAAGGTTTGTTTTGACTAATTGATTGATTGATTGTCTAAAAATATTTAATGATAAGTGGTTACATACCTTCCTGTGCAAAGTTCGAAGGTAAAATTATTGAAATTTGGAGTACAGCTTACATTTGTTAAAATAAATCCTTCTGTCATCCTTAAAAGTGTGTTAAGGTATATCTTAAATTAAAGAAAATGCATAAAAATGTATTCAGAAAAACAAATAGAATGTCGAGACGTAAATTAATGTACAAACACGAGATCTAATTTCAGTAAACGTATTTGTTTCAGCAATTTTACTGCCCTGTCATAGCTTCCAGTTATTACCAATAAAGTTTTCGAAAAATTCTTTAGTGCTTAGCTTTTGTGTTCTGCTTTCCTGTTTATCCACACGTTGTCAGGTTTAGACGAAATTCTCTTCTTTGTTTTTATACCTATTTAGTTTGATTTGTAATAGACCATTGAAATGCACACATTTTATAAAATGCAATTCAACAACATTCAACAACAAAACACTTAGTTTTTGATTATCTTAACTTGTAAAAAGATACAAATGACAATACTTACTAACTCGCAAACATACTTCCAGGTATTTATAAGCATTTTCAATCATGAGATGATGTTAGGTAGACTATTAATTTTGTATATCGATGTCATTGTTATTTTAACGCAGATCAATAGATAACTGTAAAATTCTTACCTGTGAATCTATTTTAAATAAAATGCATATCAACATTATCTGCACGGATATTACTTTCTATGCAAAATTTATACAAAGTTCTAAATACCATCACGACAAAATAAAACAGGGACTGTTAAAAATGTAAATATCGTATTAAACACATTAAACAATTCTGTCGGTACAAAAACATATCAGCCCATCCCTTAGCTCTCCCAAAAATGAAAATGGTTTGGGCCTAATCTGTGTCTAAACAAGAAGTAACATAAAAAACATTATATTTAACAAGAGGTGGAGCAATATTAAAGGATGAATATATACAGCTGGTGAATTATATGGTATTATTAAGGTTTATTATACATGTATTATACTAAACTATTTACCATAATAAAGTGCATTCCACAATAGCCGTTTGCCGTTTGCCTATCACCCTAAACCAATATACGTGACATGCCATTTCCTATCATATTAGTAAGCAAAACAATTCTACTAAATGCAAAGCCATATTGCACTCTTGTGATATGATCACTAATAATGGCTATACCATAGCAAATTTGATTTCAAATTTCAATCACACTAAAAGTATAATTTACAAAAATTTCAAATTCCAAAAACGCCGTTATCAAGATAGGTATTTATATGTATCTATCAGGTGATTTATATTATTACTTGATTTATTGAGGTACATGTAATTTTCCTCAACAGACGGTCTTTTAACATCCTGGCAAAGGCAAACAACTGTACCTTCTTTCAAAAATTATGTTAACTGTGGGTTTTGTAGCCAGGCACAGCACAGGTTTTGCATCATCTTTCTTTGTAAATGTTGCTGCTTTCAACTGAAATAACCCTAAATGTTAAGGAAATCTAGTGATCAGCACTATAATTCCCCCCTAAACGAGAGTGATAATATCTTGAAAATGACGTATTGAATGACTCAATATGTTATGTAATAAAATATTTACTACACTTCAACTACACTTGAACTTGACCAATATGAGGTTTTATTGAGCAGGGTTCAACAATTTTTAACTGCCATGTGTTTTGTGTTGAAAATTTCTTTCCATAACATGTACCTGTTTATGTCCACTTCAAAAGTCTCCAAAGGGTCAAATTACGACAAAATTGACTACCGAGGAGCTAAAGCAAATTAATTGGAAACGAAATCTTAATTTGATTATTTTATTGAAAAATCTGCTAAACAATGTTCAACCGGGTGATAGTCTTTCTGCGGCTTAATTTGCTGGAGTAGTTATTTCTTACGATCACGTTTTGAATGATCTTAATATTGTTCATGAGTTTTAACAAGTTATACCACAAGTTTTGTATTTCTCCTTCTGACATTGCCTATAAAAAATTTTGTTTTCATTTATATTCAAATTATCACATCATAAGGGTTGATGAAAAAATAACTTTTAATGTAGAATTTATAGGATGTATAATTCCAGACAATTCACATTACTATATGAATTTATTTTGCTCCCTCTTCGCAGATTTTCTTTTTTTACTCGAAGAGGTTTTGAGTTCGATCCCTACTGCGGGCTTGAAGTGTTCGACCCCCAACTTAATTGACAAGGAGGAGTGGCAGTTTTCCTGTCGTAGGTCGAGGATATTACCGTGTAATCCAGCTTGTTTCTCTTATAAAAACTGAACGATATAGCTGAAAAGTTGCTAAAAGCGGAGAAAAACCTATTTAAACAAAAAAAACCAATATCACGGACATTAATGAGAGACATTTTGGTATAAATGCTTAGAAATTTAGGAGACATCCTACATCACAAATTCATTTAAAGTTGAAATATATATTAAAAACAAAAACTATGTTACTTCTATTTTGCTTTCCTTCACAACACCAGTTGCATCCAAAATGTATTACTACACACTAGTATTGCAGAACGTTAGAACTTAAGATTTTAAGTCTAAACCATTTTAGTGTTATAATATTATCCTGCTGACTACATCTTTTAATAATTGTTTCGTTTTGCAATGGACAAAAATACCGAAAGCCCTTAACTTCAAGCTCCTATTGGATGCTGCTGAGAATTGAGCCAGAAAATAGGGTTCGAGAAAGAGATAACAGATAGATTCGAAGAGTAGTTAACGACATGCAAGTCATTGAAGCCCACTAGCAAGATTAACTCACAGTGAGTATAAGTCGGCATTTTTTTATACTTTCCATAATCCCGATTTCAGCAATACATAACAATAGCGTCGTAATAAACTTTTATACATATTAAACCTACATATATTATAAAGTTGAGCTGGGTACATTTCCTGTTTTTATAATACGTAAGTCCCGTTTCCTTTCTAATATATTTTTCTCGCACGTATATGGTTTAATCCAAAAACCTTATAGCTCTGTTAACGTTAGATGGGTTAAACCGTTTGCTAATACATTAAGCAACATGAACGTTAATCTAAAATATGTGTACTAAAGATACAATTTCATTGTATCAGTTTAAACGAAACAGCCAACACGATAGTGACATTACCATTATTCATTTCAATTTCAACTTAAATTTTATGTTTATTTAATTCAAGGTTTGTGGCATATTTCTATGTTAAACTGAAAGGACTAAAATTAAGGACTATATTTTTGAGACGTATAATAACGTGTTTTGTTCGAATACTATGTTATCTTTTTTCTTTGCTTTCAATCGCAATAATTAAAAAATTATTGTAGTTTTAAAAAATGTGCTGATCTGGGCTGGTCAATTTTTATGTCGTCGTCATGAATAGATTGATAGTTTTAGGGTAACTGCTCCGCAGATAGTGATGACGGATATTCTTTGATAACTCTCGTACACGAGAGAGAAAAATAAATCACAAAAGATTAAAAAAAGAACAACTCCAAGGACAAAAGGAAGGATATAGATTGTTTGGACAGTAATATAAACAGTAGAGGACGAAGAAATCTACAAGAAAATGTGATCCAAAACACGTGTGTAGTAGAATGTGTACTGATACAGAGACCCAAATCTTACTGAAGACTCGCAAACTTTCTGTCTGAAAAATATTAACCGGCAACAGAACTAAATAAAATTTGTAATTAATTGTTTATTTAAAAAAGAGATATAACTAATTAATATGACGAATGTGGATAAAAAGTATACCGCATTGAGGTATTCAAATTTGAAACTGCTACTTGTGAGTATTGTTTGGGGGCTGTTGGGGGGTTAAAGTAATTGCTATCCTTAAAACATTCGGGATGTCATTTCTGTCGTCTATATTCTGCACTTGCTGATTGTCCTCAGTGTTCTGGATATCCTCGATCTTCTTGTTATCCTTAATCTTCTGTAAATACCATAAAGGATAGAATGCTGTATACTGAATATTAATGTTATTTATCATCACAATAATGAAAAGAACTAAAGGTTTTCGGTTATAAATAAAAGACTCTTAGCTAAATTTCTTTGGACCATCTCTGCTTTTCTTCATGTAATCCTTTTAGACTTCTAAATACATCTGTAATAATATTCTATGCCTAGAAGCAAATAAATGACCTGATGTAATTGTCAATGTTTATGAATTGAAGAAAAAACCTTTTGATTTAGCAAATGCTTACTGTAGCTGCTACATAATATTTTATACTCCTTTTCAACCAAATACTACAGATTTGTTTCAGTTAGAGTCAAAATTGTGTTTCGGCTGGTTTATGTCTTTTACCGTTTATTTATTGTTTGTAAATGTTCTCGTCAGGCATATAGCTGAAATATATCACTAGCCGGTAATCAAAAATGTATCAATCAATTAAAAAAATTTAACGTCCATTATTAAAAAACATTATTGTATTAGAAAACAAAGTTACTAAAATTTATTATCAAAAAGTTATTGCCTCTCAGGTAAGATCCATAGAAATATTAATCTATTTGGGAGAAAGAATTAAATTTTAATTTTGGGAATAAGATAATAAGACAGCTTAAAATTATCAATTAATAAGTTTTAAAAATTAGAATAGTGTTTTGATAAGTGACCAATGAGTCTTAAACTTATTTTTTAAGAGTCTTTAATCTAGTAGTAACCTAGATGTTGAAGTCAGTAATATATGTGTTGTTGAATCAAATTTAAATGATAATGAAAATGTACCAATGCCATTGTTCGCATGACACTTGGCAATGCACCAGGTTTAGATAATTTACCTGTTGAATTGTATAATAATTACAATCTTTATGGACAGGGATTAAAGGGGTTTTGTTAAAATGTATCATTGATCTTGGCAATTTTAGAAAAAGGCTAACTGAATAGTTATTTATTATGCACAAAAAAATTAATTCAACTAGTTACAGACCTGGGTAACTAGTGGTACACAACATGGAACACCAAGAACAGCATGGATTCCTGGTGCTGATTTTAACACGCATATTTAGAATAAAATATAATTGTGTTGTTTAAAAACTGTAATCTACTAGTATTAAATAATTTTTTGCATGATTAATATTTTATAAAAGAATTTTAACCGCATTATAATCAAATACTCATAATAAACATAATAAACATGTCATGTATTTGCTTAATATTTTTATGGTAAAGTCAGTTAACATCTTTTTTTGGAAGGCACACATTTGATCTATTATGATAGTCAAAAAGCATGTATTCCTTTATGCTGTGATTTCGTGCCATAAATAATATTTTGCATCTAACCTTTATATTCCAAACCAATAAAATGAAGGCTACTATAAAGGTGATAGATCCTATAACTGTTAAGGCAATTGGTAGTATATTGTTATTCTGTAAAATAAATGTCTACACAGTTATAATAGAGTTGAGAAAATATATGTGAACAAAATAACTACACAAAAGATAAACCGTCATTAAATAACTAAAGCCATTGGGTCAACTAAAAAGTGACAATACTATGTCAGAAAAATGCAGCTTCAATTATGGTCGTAGATTTTTCTTTCCATATTTAGTTTCGACGTTAACATGATGTTTTCTTTTGATAATAAATTTGTGATCTGGTTGCACTGATCGCCTTGTCTTGTAATTTTTATAGATTCTCCTTATTTCAGTCATTTATACGAGCTAGTTTTTTTCTGGTCGAAATGATATGTTTTACGTATAAAAAGAACATTTTATAAACTCGTTTTTTTGTGTTTTAATATAACTATATATAAAACTTACGGGACAGCAATCACTTAGCTTTACTTCAAACCAGAATCTACGATGAGAAAATTTATCAACATTACGTTATCAAGGGTCTCATCAAATTATTGATTAATTGATTGATTGATTGATTGATTGATTGATTGATTGATTGATTCTATATGAGGCAAACAATTTAATCATACATAAAGAACTCCTGTCAATCAACAAACTCAATAAATACCTAGGACTATCAAAATTTGAATATACCGAGGTTTCATTTATTTTCTTAGATATATATTTTTTATTATTATTATGGTTTTATTTCTGTATTGAAATTGTCTTTGAAAATTAAAAAAATTAATATTTAAAGATAAATCTCTTCCACTTTGTGGATATTGTATTTTCATTTTGTTTCATGCAGTTAAACAAATCTCTAAATAAAGTTGATACTATTCTATTATCAATGTTTTGATCTGATGTAAATTAGGTAATTTTATTAACAATATGGGGTACCGATATATTTATGTCAAGATGAAAACTAAAATGACCCGCCGATTGATTAATTAATGTACTGCTGTCAAGAAACAGACGCATTAAGATTCAAAGATTATCTTCAGTTTGATTGCTTTTATATACACAATTGAGGATAACTAAAGATCCATTCACGTGTTTTGACATTTCCTGACATTATTTGTTTCTTGCTTCAACGCAACCATTAAGAAAAGCAAAACATATCAGATTTGCATAAGCAGTAGACAAATACAAGGACATGTAAGTGTGCATATGGATATAAAAAATTAAGTCAATACATGATCAAGTTGGTGGATGACATTTATCTTTATTCAGAGATAATTCTTCGTTGAATTCTTAAATTTGTGGTTGTCCTTACCCACGAAAACCATGCAAAGTTGTTTACCACGAATATAAAAATGAAATCACAGTACTTGTTTTCATTTGAGTTGCATGATTACTTTTCATATTAGTGTCAATGTCAATATTAGTGTCAATTAGTGTCAAAGTCTCGTCATCTTCTTACTTTTGAATGCATTTAATTAATGTTTACAAACTTTCGGTACTTTGTATATAAATAAGACTGTTCCTAAAATTTTACCTATATTTCAAATATTGTTTGGTTGTTGTTGCATGTTTTAAGTGTTCATTTGTTTTGTGCTTGCGCGTTTTTTTCTTTGCAATTTCTTTCTTGGATTTTTTTAATGGGGTCTCTGCATCTTTTGATATTCGGAGACTGTCATATTAACGTTTACATGATGTTGAAATCATTAATTATTATGAACATAAAGAAAAAAGGTTCTGCTGTTATGTGTGGAATGTGCAATTTGTGTGTGTTCAATAATTACTTATTGGGACTATAGCCAGGAGCTAACAGGTCATCAAGCCTACAATAGTTGGTTTTGTTTTCTAAACATGTTGAATTTAATCTTTTGGTTGCGTTCTCACAAAGAAAACTCAGAACTCTGTTGTTGACATCAAACACTTTCATCAATACCAGACCTGAAAACTTTACACGAAATTCAATTAAAATTATTAGTCAGATATTAAACAAAATCATACCGAATGTACAAAGATGATCAAAACGCAACTTAAAATCCAAAAAAATTAAGATGTTGTAGAACTGTTATCAAAATTTATACCAAATCCGCCTTAGGACATCGACACCTTGTAAAAGTAAGATCCTTAGATTTTGAAATCTTATCTAAAATTAAGGGAAATTAATTTAGACAATTACTTTATCGTTGACATTTATTTTTAAAAATATTCTGGTCAGCACTGAAGGGTAAACTACTCGGATGGTGATATTACTCATTCTGAGACTAACAATCCACCAGCAGAGGCATCGATCCAGTGGTTGCAAATAAAATTTAACCAAAGATACTATTGTTATAAATTTACTTGGCCAGACACGCATTTCGCCTAACCAAAGTTTATCACTGGCGCTCAACCCAAGACGTATTCACAGTGTTCCAGCTAGGTGAAATAATGGGCGCCGCGCCCAGTCCTAAAATTACCGTGCCCCTGTGCTCCAGTGCCCCTGTGTCCCGATTGGCGCCCCTTTTTTGCTAAAATTAAGAGTAGTTGTAGTGTTTTTATACTTAATTAACTCATTAGACTATTGTATTTTTTCTGATTTTGATTATATAATTAGTGGTAACAGTGGGGACTCATACACAGGTAACATGGTCAGGCTACTTCCAATTATCGAATATCAACATTGCTAAAATTAAGAGTAGTTGTAGTGTTTTTATACCTAATTAACTCATTAGACTATTGTAATGTTTTCTGATTTTGATTATATAATTAGTGGTAACAGTGGGGACTCATACACAGATAACATGGTCAGGCTACTTCCAATTATCGAATATCAACATTGATTCTTTTATAGTCTTAACTATCCTTCACAACCAAAAACACAAGCCGATATATCTTTTAACAGTTTTACATAAATTACCACTGGAGATCAGGGTTTAAAATTATCGGACGTTAAGACGCATTTTGCGTGTACAGTACATTTCAAGTTTTGACTCTGCAAAAATGTTATTACCTAAAAAAAATTGCGTGTTCATAGTTTTTGGTCATTTTTGACGAAATTATGATACAGATCGGCAATAGCTAAAAGCTTTTTTATTGCCCTTTGCGAGTGATATCTTCGAATATTTGTCACAGCGCCATGTTTATCATTAAACGCAATTTTTTAAACAAATGTGAAAGCTGGTACGTTAAGTAAAAACAATCGCGGCAACCAGTACAAACCAGCTGAAATTATGGAAATATCCGGAATGGATATAAACTTAGTTCCGGAACTAGTAAACACAATGCTGCTTGTGTTGAAGTTACAGCCACAAAGATTGAAAGACAGTAACAAATATTATTTTGGCAGTAACTTTTCCATTAAATTAATGTACTAATATATTTAAAATTTACTGTAAAATGAAAACAAAGGAGCAAAACGGGCAAACAAAATACATTCAAATAATAATAAAAACATAAGTGCCACAACCGCAATCACACACAAAAATATGCAAATGCGCTAAAAAGTGCCCTCCTCATGCACCCTCCTATTTTAAAATCCTAGCTGGAACACTAATTCATAATCCAAATAATTAAGAGCTCGTTATAGAGTTTTTATCATCAAAGTTCAAAAACCTTACACCAAATCCACCTATGGTCATCTACAACTTGCAAAATATATTTTTATATTACAGGTAGTTAATTTAGACAATGACTATATAACTGTGAGAATCAGTGGTATTCGTGTCAGCACAGAACACATAAAAATACTGATCCTTTATTATGATATTTTCTTGTACATCACAAGTTTCTTCAATTCACAAAAGTAAATCACAAAAGGTTTAACACGGTTAGTTAACATCACGATTTCGGGTGTTGTGAGAATTCCGGCTTAAATAGACATTCTAGACATAAAGTCTACGTAATTACAACCAATCAATATCATACTTTTGAGTATTTAAGATTTGGTGGTATCGGTTGGTAATTAGATTGTCTATTTAGTTGACATTACAAACAGTTTGATGGATTGAGCAAAGGAGACGTTATTTAAAGCATTCCAATTTCTTTTCATTAAAACCAGCATTTTCAGTTGATCAAAAGTTTGTTAATCTGTGCTCATTATACTTAAATAATGTCTTCACTGCTCAATCCATTTTACAGTTCGTATTTTAAATTTTATAGTATTGTAAATAAATAATAAATAAATTTACAACTATGATATCGTATGTCCGTGGCAAAATGACGGATGGCGTTGGTGGTTATTTTCTTTTTTTTACAAGCAAACTCAAAATACTATCCGCGTATACAAAACTTTGTGTCGTGTACAGCTCATAAAATGTACTATTTACACAATCAGGTCAGAATTTTTAAGGACCACCAAGAAGTTGCATTGCCTTACTTGTGGCTGTTCATCAATATACTTACTTGTTTATCGCAATATTCTTGTGTTTTTCTTTCTGTTGGTGAGATTTTCGGGGGTAAACAATTTGCTGAATTTTCTGTACAGTTATTTCTAAGGTAAAAAATAAACCTAATACTTATTAGATATGAGCTAACAAATACTTTTAATATGTGTAATAAAGGACTTTTAGCGAAGACTCGTTGTCGCAAAAGTGGCGTTAAATACCATTCAAACAAACAAAATCAAAATGTCAAAATATCAAAGTGAAATTGAGTACCATAGAAGTATTTATTCACAGGATTACAATTATGATAACTTTTATTTACATAAAATAGAGTCGATTAAGATATCAATGAACTTTCAGATGTTAAAGTTGTATGGATGTGGTCATTAGTTTTCTTCGATGAGTACATCCAGTTAGATTGTCAAAAATCAAAATTATGTTAAAATATGTATCAGAAAAAGGTATTTTTTAATAGATACCACCATTAGTAATTAATATTATCTTATGTAATATCATATTTACTAGACAATGTGGACATAATGACTTATTTCGTTATTTCACTATCATACCATCATTTTATAATACAAGTAGTAGAAGCGTATCAAATCCGACAACTTCCTGTCTCGTGGCATTAAAGGAATATACATATACCTCTACGAAATATATCATTTATAACAGATCAGAATTAAGTCCTGCTACTTATTTTGCTAGCACTTAGATATGAATCACGTTCATTGCATGATGCAGGTCTATCTACATTCATTCAATAAGTGTTAAGTATTTTTATTATATTAGTCTTTTATTACAAATCTGAACATTAAAACAATCTTTGTTCGTGGTTAACTTTAACATTTGTATTTTCCTTTATTTACTATTATCCTGCTCACCCTGTGCAAACTTCAATTGTATAAAGGGAACAATCTTGTGGACATGATGAGTTTACTATAGTTATACTTGTTCCTTTGGAATAGTTGAGTACCTGAAATGTATTGTGGTGCTAAAATTAATGTTTAGTTTTATGAATACCTTCGAAGCTAATGAAACAAATTGATAGATTAAATGTTTGCTTAACGTCCAGTGAGCAATATTAAAGCTATTTTACGAACAAGAACACATTAGCAAACTATTATAAATCATAGAGTAAAAGGGTTGGAGCAGCGGGAATGCAATTTTGACTCTCAGTGTAATGGGTATTGATGGGGCGGTAATTTAGCCCCTTGTAGGGGCAACAATTATACTACTCCTGAAACTGGAAAAGGGGCTTTGTTCTGCAGCGAGTGCAGCACTTCCACACAAGTCACCCTCTGGTCTGCTTATAGGCTTACCGTATTATGAAATGACACCCCACCGCCACCCCGAAACGAAAGGGTATTTCATTTCCGCCAACTGGGGAAGCGCTTTGTTGAGTACTGGGAGTCGCGCCAGTATGGTTACAAACGAAAGTGTTATCTTGAGCAATGCGCATTTTATTAATAATGAACTCATCAAAGTAAAGAAAAAGCACATTAACTCAAGACATTTTTAGCAAGTTCTAACATTTATTCTGCTTCAATAACATTTTCTGAATAATAAATCAAGAGATAATTTGATGTAATACAAAAAACACTTTAGTTTACCCACCTAGAGATATCCTACGGGCTAAAAATGAGGTGAATGGAAAAATAAAAAAATAAAAAATAAACGGGTATTTATGCAGATAAAACAGTCAAGGTAAATCAATTTTGGGACATGGAACTACTGAACGTAAACTTAAAGATGGTATATGTACCGATCAGCATTTCGTTTGCAGCAAATTTCAAATTGATATTTTTTCCTTGTTCATTCGTTCTTCAAATTTTAACAAACAAGTCGAAAGTTTAATTTATTGGTTGATTAAGATTGATCGTTCAATTTACGAGCAATATTTATGCTATATTCAGTACGAGAACAAGTTAACAAACAATAAATCACATCGCTTACGATTGGCAGGGAAACAGTTGAATGCAATTTGAAAAGTATGGCGTATGAAAAGGGGCGGAAATTTTAGCCTTTTGCAGCTGCTTCAACGAGCATAATCTTATCGACATCAACAAAAGGATTTTTATCGTTCAAGGTGCGTCGCACTCTCTTAATAGTCCTCTCTCAAGTTGTATGTATTGTGACCTGACAACCCCCGACGAGAAGGCATCCACCACATAGAGACGCACTGGGTACCTCTGCGGTTCGATCAATGTCAACCGTCACAGTATGGGCCCAGTGGTACTTGTCGATGATGACGGTTCTCTCCATTCAATATGCTGGTTGCCTCGTTATGCTTGCAACTTGCCGACTCACGCGGAATACAATACATAGAAAACATTGGAGTAATAACGATAGAAACTTTTAAAATAGACCTAAATTTTCTCTTAAAACTCTTGGTGTTTTATTCGGCGTCCAAAGAGATTCATTTTATCTATTAAGAAATAAACAAATTTGCTTATTGCGAACAGTGAAACGTATATTCACGGTGTAAAATATTATAGGGCACTAACGGTTAATATTGTCATTTTAATTGTTTTCTAGTGAAAAAATATACATATTATCTGCTTATATTGACACAAACTGTTATAAAAATACTAACATGCTGTAGATTTTTGTTAAACATATATTCTAATAAAACGAAATTTAAGAAAAAATATACCCTTTTTATTTTTAACAGAACTTTATATATGGCGTACTTACTACAACAAACATAAATTTCGTTAAAACTGGTATTACATCCATTGAAATAAGTCACAACACATAATTGCAAATCAAAAACGTCTGTTTTCATTTTTGTACGTGCATTTTATTTAAACTGATAAACGTGTCAATCTTATCAACAAAATTCATTTTGACTTTGTTAGATCAATACTTTTCCATTACAAAGTAAATATATGTCGATATCTAGAACGACTCTGGTATGCTCATAACTTCCTGATAAATTAGACTTTTAAACTTGTGTATTTTTTCTGTCTTGTTCGTGATATATGTGTCATTTTATTTTCAGATTCAGTTTGTTCTACGACACCTAGTTATCGTTAAAACATAATGCATTTGCATTGGTTGCATTCGTTGATATATGTGTGGTAACTCTAATTCAAAATATAAATTAATTCAATCACGAGTGAATTTGACGACATTTACATGTAATGTTTTTTTTATTATTATTCCAGAATACTCGAAGCATATTTGAATGTTTTTTACCATTCTATTATTTTTTATAAATATCTTTTATATTTGCAAAACATTACATACTTATTTTAAATATTATGCATGTTACAAACTGTGTTTAAAAAATCCTTCGAGACTCAAGTATAGCAAAGGTGAGTTGAAATATTACACATTTCTAAAATATCAGTTGACGATTAAGAAAACTATACATACCGTTCTATTCGAAAAACGTTCTTTGCAAAACAAACGTGACCAATACAGGGTACCTGTTCTAATTAAGGTAATAAAACATACCGAAGATCAATGAAACTGTAAAAAAAGACAATCCACAAGTCAAAGTCCAAAAAACCGTAAACTTTAGAAACAACAACCAACAATAGCATCCACAGCAATGGCCTTGGCATGAAATATAACCTCTATTATATTTGTAAAGAATATTTTCTTACCAATCTTTTTCGCAATTTCCTAATGTTGTACCATATTTCACCTTTGTTATGACAAGGATGTTGAAAAGTTATGGGACCAAATTTTTGCATCTGTCATAACATACTTGTTTTGTTTACTAAATATAAAATAAGCAACTATTGATTTAAAATGCAACCAATCATTTAAAATGATCTCGAACGAACCCCGGGTTATAGAGGCATAGAATAAGCCCTTTCTTCGTTTGGCATGTTTGCGTCCTTAATCGTTCTGGATTTACACATTGAGAGACAATTAAAAAAGACTGAATTTGTGTTACGTTGTGGTTCTGCAAATTTGTGATAAAGCTTTGATTTTTAAATGTGCTAGATGGTTTCAAATTGCAAACATCATGTGATGAGAAAGAAATACAATTCCCAAAACACAAACTTGTGCTGTGTTGTGCCAATTTTTGAAATAGTTTTAATTTTTAAACTTGCTAGATGGTTTCAAACTGCTAACATCAGATTATGGGAAATAACAGAATTTTTATTGGTTGACTATATGTAACACATAGGATCAGATTATCATCAAACTAATTCATGAAAGAAAGCGAGTTTTTTATTGCCTACATTATATTTCTTTAATATAATACTAAAAACTAAATAAGTCAGGGCTTTGTGGACACTTAACCTCTGACTTCAAATTATAGGTGAAATAATATTTCTTCAATCCACGAGTGTCATTGACGTTAATAAATTATGTAAATGTATTAGAACAATATCTCAAACACTTTTTTCTCTAATGGTTACTACATTAAATCCATATATATTTTTTTCTTTTTATGTTACACATTTTTGTATACCACTGTCAAATAGCTTGTGATGTTAAAGATATTTATCAATATAATACAAGTCCAATATGAAAAAACTTATAAAAAATACTAGTGTTTGCAAAGTGAACGCCCCTTTTGATGATTTAGGTACAATGTAGCCACTTCAAACGGCTACATCCTCTCCACTACCCAATACTCTATTTTTCCAGTGGCTGTCTAATTTGTGTTCCGGTCGGTCCATACCTTTTTTCAGTAGATTTAATGTTTGTTGACTTGCTTTCGTTCTGAATATAGCTTCAATATTTCTCGCTTGACGTTAAACAAACATTCAATCTATTTATAAATAGACTGTATTCCACATGAACATATGGAAGTTCTTGTGTAGTCTCATTTGATGAGTGTACGTGGAGTAGAATATTAATAATTGTTTTGCTATTTTCGTTTGTACGACTGTTATGTAAATCAGATTTACGGAATTAAGAAGTTTTTCTTCGCATAAAATTCAACATGTTCTGAGTCTTATCAGACACAATAACCCAGTACAGCCAAATGAGATAAGGTTTTCGAAATTAACATTAGCATAAGGAAACATTTGGCTAGACACCGTCAGTGCTTTGAAAAAGTATCTAGAACTTAGTATGCAGACATTTAATAACATCTTGCTGATTTTTGTCATCCTATGCAGTTGGGGAAATATTGTGAATGCCTACTGCTACTTTCAAATGCCTACCGAACCACGTATGTATTGATTTAAACTTTCAATTACTTATTTTATTATCCAATTTGAATATCATTGCATTTTATCTTTATAATAATACTACTTCAGCACATTTATTGTTCCAATGTTTGATACAGAATTTTCTTTGATTTATTTTACTATTTCAAAGTGTCAACATATTATTCAGGGCAAGCCGAATAGTAATGTTTGTTTTATTTATTTTATACCACTCTTTCAACTATATCAAGGTGTCAAGTCTAACGAGAAAACCGGAATACCTGCCCTGTGAAAACAATCGACCTTGGGCAATAAAACTTGCAATCCTTGTCCATTCGGGTTGGAGTCTATCACAACCTGTACGCAGTAAGACTCGAACGGCAATTTTGGTATTGCCATGTACGTGATCAAAAGAAGACTTGTTACCTTAATTCCCTGGCAACAGTGGCCTCTAGACATTTAAATGATACATATCCAACTTGTTAGCTACAAGCAATTTTGGTCAGTGAAAGTGGTTTTTCACAATATATGTTTTGATTTGTCTTGCATGTGACATTTATTTTCTCAGTATTCTTGTTCATACGAAAGTACAATTTTATGACAATTTAATTGTCCGTCGCACGTTCAGTTCCAATGCTTGAAGGTATAATTTCATTAATTATCAAAGTGGGTTTAGCCGGTTTAATGCATACAAAAGCTTATTGTTGTACAATCTAAAGATTATGTTTTATCTCTATTTCAGATCCCAAACACTGCATTCTCGACACACGTGTGTTTGCTTTGAACAGTACTTATGTTGACTACAAAGCTTGTGAAACATACAGTTGTTCCATTGATGGCTCTTTAAGCGTATGCGGGTATGTACAACCTAGAGGACAAATACTTGTTTTATTCTGAATATATTCTTGTACGTATTACATTGGCATTTTGTATGTAAATTTATGCTAAAGAATTTTTTTATTGCAACACAACTGATCTTGGAGTGTAAAAATTTGTTAAATGTTATTGTTCTGTGTTGCTTGATAGTTGAAAACTCATTTTATGTTTTATTTAATAATTCACATTTTAATTTATATGTCATACTTGAATGTTATAGTCGCCATGTAGATTAAACTAAATAATGACACTTTTATTTGAACAGAATTGGAATCAACGCAGGTGTAGTTCAACCACCAGACGGATGTAAGGTCATGCGCGGAGAGAACTGCACAAGACGATTGGTTGACATCAACGACAATAGTATTGAATGTGAATCGACAATTATCGGATAAGTGTCACACAAAATGTTTAAAATAAAGAATAATCGAGCATTTCATTTGTGTTAAACTGTAAGATTTAAACTTGCACTAATTTGCTGTCAATGTCAATTTATTATATACGCACTCAAGTTATCTGAAGCATGAGTATCTGACCATACAGCACAAAGAGAAATAGATAATACATTAAAATATTTAATTTTTGTGTTTGTTATTTGGGTTTAGTTTATACATCTAAATGACGCCTTAAAAATGATAAATATGCTGTGTCAAATCTTAAGTGATAGTCATTTTGTATGTGCATTTATGCTAAAGAATTGTTTTCTTTGAACAAAACTGATATAAGAGTGTTAAACATTGGTTTTATCAAAATGTACTTGTTTTGTGTTACTTGAAAATCATTTTATGTTTTATTTAATAATTTATATTTACACTCAAATATCAGACTAGAATGTTAAAGTTTCCAAGTAGATTAACCTATAAATAATGACACTTTCATGTAAACAGAATTGGAATCACCGCAGGTGTAGTTCAACGAATAAACTGATGTAAGCTGGCGCGGATAGAACTACTGCATTATAAGAATTCCATTGTGTATATCACATAACTGTCACACATACAGAATTTTCAAACATATCGTCTGTATTAAACTGCTAGTTCTACACTAACACTTGTTTACTGTCAGTGTCAAATTATACACTACGTTGTCTGAGGCTTGATTATCTGACCGCAAGCGCGAAGAATTCTCAGAAATAGATCATACTAAAAACCTTTTGTTTTGGTGATATATTGTTTTATAGTTATTAATTATTTGTGTTTGGTTTATCTCTTATTTATACATTCCAAATGACGCCTTGACAAATCCAGAAAAGCAACATAATTTCGTTAAAGTTTTACAGTATACTAGTTGTCTCTCTAATAAAGAGTGTCGCTTTTGCTATACATATAGAATAAAGCCTGTTTTTTTCTTTTTAGTAAAGGACTTGCATTTATTTCTTTTAATTTATAATATAAATATGGGAACTCATACATCTGTGTAACCAACGAAAGTACCTAGTTATAACTTAAAACTCCATGTTGATAACACATATCAAAAGCTTTGTGCATATAACCCGTAACGGTTCTTCTCGTGCAAGTTACATTCGGTCGTCTCTGACTCCTCTCGTTCGGAATGACCGGTAACTGGTCTGTGGTGCCAGGTAATCTTCGTATCGTTGTTACAGACGTATGGGCAAGACCGATTATAGTTGGATAAATATATATAAATATTTACATATTCATAATTAAAATTCCGTATAGTTATTTGTTGTTAGTTGTTCACTTTGGAAAACAACCAAAATCATTTGTCTGAAGTATATTATAGATACCGTCAAAGGTATCATTCCCGACCAATATATAATGTCTCTTCTTGGCCTATGAAATTGAATATTTCATAAGAATTCAAATGGAACCATGATTAACTACATTAGTTAGTTCGTTTAATTAATGTTATCATCCAGTAAAAATGTTCCTCAACCAATCAAACACGTTATATTACAAATATTTGCATCATTTAAATATGCATGCATATAACAAGATTTTTATTAACAGTCTTTTAACGATTTAGTCACCTTAACACACTGTAATCATCAGTTAATACGGTGCATAAAATGTACCCCAGAGTTGGCTAAAAAAGGAGGTCTAAAAGGAAAATACTTCGAAATTTAATATATATTAAATAATTCCTTACATGTCATTCCCTATAAAGACTACTATACAGATATGCTTATTTTATCCAATTAAACTAAATTGACACTGAACACTGTGATCGTTGGCATCAACTAGAATAACTGAGCATTTTTCTCCTTGTATAATTGTGCATCCTTCTGGCGGAACCATCACTCCTGTGTGTATACCAATGCTGAAATATATATATACATTCATTAAGTGGATAAAAACTTCAAACGTGTGTTTGGAAGATCCATACAGGAAGGGTTGCCAGTACTTGACCCACCGTGCTGCTTATCGCGTCGCCGAGCGTTACATTTGACGGCTCTCACGTTGAGGAAGGGGTGGGTTGTAAGGTCGTATACGGAAATCCTTTGGAAGATAGTTCGGGCCTGTAAGTAGAGTGACAAGCTTTTATTCCGATTTTTTTTGTTTACTTGTTCTCGTCGTACATATAGCTGATTTAGCTTGTTATACTTTAATCAACTATTTAATACATGAAAAGTGGGATTGCTATATCGTTAATTTCTAGTTTGATCAGACCAAGAACAGCCGCATGCTAACTTGTTTGAATAGTGACATGCTTCTTTGTTCCGAGATGGTTTATTGTGTGTTCATTTGTTTTCGTCTATAGCTGACATACTACTAACGGACGTTAAGAAGCCATGAACAAAATCGAAGGTCTGATAAAGCCTTAAACAATTGTCTATGGTTCGATCAGAACAAATGAATGTAAATTACCGTGACAGAACGACAGTAGGGAGTTTTTGGTGCTTGACCCACAGAGCGGCCCTGTGCGACCCCAGGTTGGGATTGGTTATTAAGTCTTTTCGTTTTTAGGTTGTCAGCTTAAAACATGGGAAGCCTGATGGCTAACTTAGATAGTGCATCGCTCCTTGCATGCTACAGACCTCTTTTGTGTATTTCAGATAAACGTAGGCTGAGTGTGTTTGTGCATATGCTAAATTTCGCTATTACTCCATACTTTTCCCAGTGCCAATCAAAAACATTTTCCCGCTGGACCACCCTTTACTGTTTAATTATTGTTGAAAGAATAATGGTGGACATAAATTATCTTGCAAGTACTTACCCACATATCGACATACTTCCGTCTCTTTGGCAATGATATTCTGCACATTTTTCAAAGTCTGTAAAGGATTCGCCCAAGTCTAAGACATGACCATCATACATACACTGGTCGGCATCTGAAATAAAATAAAAGCTAGATTAGATTTTTTTTCTTTTTATGATCCTATCAGAGGTCGGTGGTTGTTATCAGGTACTCCAGCTTCCTCCATCTCCAGTAAAAACTACACGCCAAAAAAAAAATTCAAAAGTGCGGGAAATGTTGTTCCACTTCATTCAAACAAACAACCAAATCATTTGTTGTCAGCAAAATGGTTGTCTGATATCAACAAATTTATGAATTAAGTTTTTGAATCCTCTGATTACACGTGCAAAACAATTTCCCGCAAACAGTCAAATAAGAGATAAAACGGAACCGTTTTTTTGCAAATTACGGGTTAAATTATTACGGATATATGCAAGTTTAATTCCACGAACGAAGAAAGAAAAATGTAACGCCCGCAATTATTGGAGACATTACTTATATATAAATAAATATATATATTATAGATTGATATTGACACTGAAGAAGGCCATCAGTTGGTCGAAAATTTTGTCATATTTATTAATACAATTATTTTATAGTAGAAACATCTTTATATTTGTATCGTTGCATAATTCTCTAGACTTATATATATCAGGAGTTTGTAGCAACGCGGGGGGGAGGGTAAGAGAGGGTCAGGGAGCGGACCCGAATTCCAGCTGTTTTTTTATATTTCATAAATGACAGGCTGTCGTCTCCATCATCTGATATTAAAGTTGAAAAAGTACAGTTGGTCTACAACATTTGGATTCCCGGCAACACAGCAATATTTTTTGTTAAAACGAAATGTGGTGCGATCCCACACAACGCAATCCCAATTTCGTCGGCCTTGAAGCAATTTCCATACTTGTCCCTACCCCACTAGATACTAGCTTTGTACAAGTATTATAGATCTCCAACGCGAATAGGTCGTAGTATTATCGAAATATAGTACAAGGACTTAAGAATTATAATCCGAGTAATTGTACTAAATAAAAAGTAAAGCATACGTCCCACGTGAAAATGAAACGGAATAGTATCGAATATGCCCCAGGTACCTTCAGCACATGAATAAGAAATATTCTAGATACTTACGTGGCTGAGACAGTGTCCGCATGCATGAAGCGCTAGATTGTGACACAAAAAAACTCAAAGATAGATAGAAGAACAGCGCTGTAGCTAAGAATAAAGTTTTTATTTCGAATTCCATGTTCGGGTGAATAAATGGAATTTATCAGTTGACCGATAAGAATGTTAAAGATAAGTCATTTGCCAAGTGTAAGTTAGTGAACATTAATCAGAAGTTTGATATCAGATTTTTTTTCATGTTTTAATCCCGTCAAAGGTTTGGCGTTTCAATAATAGATTTTCTGATATAAAAAATGATGAATTTAGTTTTTATTTTATTTTATTTTTTATTTTTGATCATCTGATGACAGATGTAAAACATTAACTAGCAAACAATCAGATATCAGTTAAAAAGGAGCCAATTATTGTGCAAATTATAGGAAAAATTATTCTGACATTATGTAAAAGTTTAATTCCGCAAAAGAAAAAGTGATAATGCTAAGCTTCAAATTTTAATAACCATTTCAACTGTAAATATATGCCGAAAAGCTAGCTCTGTATTGTGTATAAAAAGAGAATATTGATAAAAACAAAAGATATTTAACTGACGATGGAAAGCTAAAGAATATTCTATAAGAACAAATATCGGTTAGAAGTTTTCAAGTGGGGAGGGTCAGGGAGCGGACCCAAATCCCAGCTGTAAGAATTTTATTTTTGTTTTTTGTTTTTTTTTTTTTTTATATTTCAAAAATGTACAGATGTCGTCTCCATTCTGTGATGATGAAGTTGAAACAATGTATCTGAAAATATTTTGATTCTCACATCAATACTTTTGTATTAATGGGTACGATAACACCCAAGGCCACAACAAAATTTCCTGTCTATTTCCTACTCAATACCAGCTTTATAATAGTATTACAGTTCTACATCGCGCACAGAATGTGGCATTATAATTGAGCATGACATTTGTGTTAAACTGTTAGTTTTAAACTTACTCTAATTTACTGTGAGTGTCAGTTTATTGTGCATGTTATACACGCGTTCAAGTTGTCTGAGACATGGGTATCTGACCACCCAGCATTAAGGGCAGTAAGAAATAGATCATACATAAAATACCGATTAGAATTTCGTTAATTTTCGGGAATTTTTGTCTTCTGATGATTAATTTGTTGTGACATGTTTATCTCTTATTTATGCCTTCTAATGTAATGACGCCATAAATAGAAAGAAAAGCAAGATAATTTGATTTAAGTACTCGTGGCGATCTAACAGCAACCAAATCTCGCTACCGACAAGCCGTTTGAGGATATTTGTAAGTATTACAATTAGTTTTTACTTTTGTGTTCATGTTGTTTTTTGCTTGTTGTTAAGTAAATAACTCATATAATGGTCTATATTTGCGATGTATTGAATTTTTCGTTGACAAGAGCGGTGAGCTCTATAGCATTATGTATAACGTGATTAAAATTAAATCACACGATCAAAATCTGCCTAATTTTGGTGTCGGTTTTTTTCCTGGAAGTTGGTAACGTCAAAAACCAAAGCAAATGGAGAAGTGCAATACAATTAATTTTAAAGGGTAGACTTAACAATAAACTGAACATCCATTAAAAAAATATATTTTTCAACTTACAACAAAAATTTCAACAATTTTTTTTCCAATCTGTGAAACGATCTATTTAAAAACTGACAATCATATGACATTTATGTGACATCACCACTGTGTAGAAATACGTCACATGACCACTGGAATACGATAACTAATGCAGTTTGTCTAATAACCCTTAATGTACATAAACACGATCATCACTAGTAACAGCAAACAGCAACAAATCCCGTTTTCAGTTTAAACCTTAACAACAAACAAAAAACAACATGAACACAAAAGTAAAAACTACCTGTAATACTTACAAATATCAACAAATGGGACAATATTTCTGCCAACATTCAACATCCAACCTGTAACTGATACGGATCCATAATTATTTATCATATTTAGAACTTCTTGACTTTCAAAATTCTAAAACATCCGAAATAAATGGTACAATATTTCTCAAACATAAAACTGAAAATGGAAATGAACAAAAAAACCGAATCTTTATTTAAATGTTATTTCTCCTTAGAACACATTACAATCTCATAATTATTTATCTAATCATGAACTTCTAAGATTCATTCTAAAAAGTTTAAATATAACATACTTTGAATATTTCCCGCAATGCAAACTGCATTTCCACGTGATATTTTTAGGTTATGGCCCTTAATTTTCATTGGTCGTTTAAAAACGGGGTTTCAAATAGGGTGAATGTGGATTAGTATATCAACACTGATCAAGGAGGGATACCAAAGACAATCCACCAGTCCAAGGGTCCAGGAAACCGGTAATCATTAGAACCAACAACCAAAGGTAGCAACTACAGCAATGACCATAGCTTGAGGTATATCCTCCATCGATTCATGAACAAGAAGCTGTACTAAACCGTAACCCTTATTATATTCTAAAGAAAGATTTTTTAAAATAGATTCTTCTTTGTTGTAAAATAATGATAGTGTGAGTACAAATACGCACATTTCAACAGGCTAACTCATAAAATGTACAGGACGGTTCGTCAAACGACCGTTGTATTCGGATGGATATGTAGCATTAGCTGTATATTAATGTAGTTTAGTCAGAATTTTTCAATTTTTTTACGAATCGAATGTAGAGATGTTATGGGACATACAATAAAAAAACAAATTTCTTCATCCTAAATAACGTTATCTTTTTTCACTTAAAGAAAAATAAACAACTTATGATTAGAAATAAACAAAACTGTCATTAAAATGAACTCGTCAGAACCCGTTTATAGAATAAGGCCCTTGCTTCTCCTTGTTGGGGCCTCTGTGGCCGAGTGGTTAAGGAAGTTCGTCTACTATTGATCACGTGGTCTGTAAACACTGAGATTGCGGGTCCGATTCTCACTGCAGGCAGGGTGAAGTCGACAACAATCTTAATTGACAATGATTGATAGTTTTCCTACCGAAGGTCGGGAGTTTTCTCTAGTACTCCGGCTTCCTCCTCCAATAAAAACTGGACGCCATGGTATTGCTGAATAATTCCTGAAAGTGGCGTTAAACAATATTCAAACAAACAAACAAATCCTCTTGCATGTTTGGAAAAAATACCTTGCGTCTTTAATCGTGCGACATTTACAAACAGGGGCTTCGGTAAATGTTTTAACGTAATTATTTACGCCTGTTGTCTGTTATTATGAATAAATAATGGTAAGTAAATAGCGGGAAATGGAACTATTAAACCTCAAATATGGTACCCATCAAACTTTTTAATGTATTGTATATTACGAATGCTGATTGTGTTTATTTTCTTGTTCATTTGCTCATGAACCTCACATAAAAAGTCATTTAAAGGGAACTGGTCAGAACTCGGTTTAAAGAATAAGGCCCTTGCTTTCTTTGGATTGATAATAAAAATCCTCTGCGTCCTTAATCGTGGGAGAATTTGCAAACATCAAATTGTTAGATAAATCTTACGTTAAGAGACATACAATGCAGCCAAAAGAAATAAAGAATTTTGTAATTTTATGATATAAACCCAATTTTAAACTTGGCTAGACGGTGTTAAATTGGAAACATTACATACCGGAAGAAACCAGTGTTTTTTTTCTTTAGAATACATAGGACGTATCGAAGTAAGATATCCTAAAACCAATTCCTAGGTAAGTTACATATACTTTATAACAGAAGTTATATGATCGTGTCTAATCTAGCTTGTTCCGTGTAACTGCGGGGACTATATACATTTGATTTGCGGTATTCGTAAGTACGTCTGATAGGTAAATTTGATTTACGAAATTGTGTGTTCTGTCACTAAAATTACTACATGCCTTGAGTCTTATCAGACACGATAACCGATAACAGCCACATAAGATAAGGCTTTTGAAATTATTATTTGCATAAGGAAACATTTAGGTAGACGTCGTATCAGTGATTTAAAGAATATTTAGAACTTAGTATGCGGACATTCAATAACATCTTGCTGATATTTGTCATCTTATGTAGTTTGAGAAATTTTGTAAATGCCTACTGTTCCTTTCAAATGCCTACCGAACAACGTATGTATTGATTTTTAACTTCCAATTTCTTGTTTTGTTTACCTCATTTGCATGCTCACACCGATTAATCGATTATATCATTTTGTTGAAAAGTATTATGACACGATGAAAAAGGATCTAAACAAGTTTGAAAAGAAAACGCAGGTGAGTTTGTCCAAATTATTCAGGTTTTAACTTTAATAAAAATATTGATAAACGATTAAGCATAGATTTGACAATCGATATATTTAGTTCCTTAATCTCTTTATCCAACTTATTTTATTAACTAAACGGAAAAATGACCTTTTATGACATTATTATTTTAAAATGTACCGTTTTAGTATATAGAATGCTGTCGTTTTGTGCCACAATTGTAATAATCTATTGCATTAACAATATTAATTTGATTTTAATTGCATAGTCAGAGAAAGTACGATACGATATACTCGAGTTTAATGATAGTTTAAAATCAAGAAATATAATATGGTATAATATTATTAAATTATGCTGCTCGCTTGAATAAGTATGCATTTTTTAAAATGAATAATATATTTACAATATTGATTTTCGGGTCTATATAAACCATGAATAGGAGGATATGCAAGTTAATTTTGCTCATTGTACATAAACTATGCAATGTACAAAATACAATACACAATCAAAGTCGCAGAAAAGGTTTTAAACTATGCTTAGTGCATGTATACATTTGAATATATGCACCTCTAGTTTTATTATGTATCTTAAACAAGGCTAGGAGACATATTGTTTCTGTCTGGTATTTAGATTCCTATTTTTCTGTCTTTTTTATTCTTTCGGCTGATATTGTCAGCCAAATGACTATAAGGTCGCAACCTAATACAATTTTAGGATATGTAAGGTATATCTAGTAGTGCATTCCACTCTTTATTTTCATGGAGGTTCATAGTGGGTTTTGGTTGAAAGAGGTAAATAGGGGTCTCTTTATTGTTCAGAGTATGTCCGTCCGTCAATAACAAATTGTTTCCGGGCTATAACTTTTTATCTTTTCCTGTAGGCCTTGATAATTGGCATGTGTGTAGATTATAAGCTATCGATGTGTCACATCATGGATGTTGATGTGTAACTTTTGTCTATAAAGATAGGTCTTTGATTGTTTGCTTGTTTGAATGATTTCAATGCTACTTTCAGAAATTTTTCAGCTGTATCATGGCGTTTTGATTAGGGAGGAATCCAGAGTACACGGAGACCCCTTACTTTCGATGTGATAGGCTTTTGATAATTAACATGGGGGTAGAAAGTTACTACACAATGTGTCTCGTACCACTATCCTGTCTGAAGAGAAAGTTCATGAAAATCACAAATCAGTGTTGGCATCCTGTGGTCTCCATATCAAAGTCAAAGATTGTGATATCCGTTCCTTGTATTGGATACCAAACTTCACAAAAAAATCCATACAAACAGCGTTTTATAGCAAGATAGTTTACGTGTAGCAAGAACACTTTATCGAAAATTCGTCGTAACACTATTTTACCAACAATTAAAATGGAGCTTTAAAAATACAGTGACACATGATACTCCGGGAGCGGCATAAATGCCAGGGTCTCTTCAAAATGGAAAACCACTTTGATTATACACTGCCACTCTTTATATGCCGCTTAAAACCAGGCTTAATATCTTAACGCTGCTTTATCAAGAAAAACAGAATAAGTGCTTGGTTAGTAGCAAGGACAAAATTTAATTCGTCGTCAATGACTAAATCAAATAAAAAATATACAGAAGACCATTTTATTTTAAAGGCAAGATTTTCTGATTGAAAACATATTTTTAATTTTTGGAACATTTTTATAAGATTGGGAGATGGTGAAATGTTTCGACTCCGACCCGTGTCGCAAAATTTACTGTTTTGTCTAATGAATAGCTCTCCGATGTCCAACGCTACCATCAAAGTCTAACAAAGCGTTGGAAGGAAGAGGATTAACTGACTAATATTCAGGATGCTGTCGGATAGAAATGTTTGTTTATTTTAGTGTAGTTTAATGCCACTTTTTCGGCTAATTATGGCTCCCAGTTTATATTGATGGCGAAAGCCTAAGTACCAGGTGAAAATCATCTACCTTAGGCTGGAAAACTGACAATCCTTGTCAATTAAAATTGGAGCCGAATCCTCAATCTCGGTGTGACAGACACATGAATTATAATAGATGACTAACTTGCCACTTATCCACCGAGATCCATTGAAACTGATAAAAATATTTTTTAAATGGTACATTATATCCAACTTGACTACTTGTTAATAAAAAGTAGTTTTTCAAAGCCGTCTATAAAAAGTCGGTTCAACCTGTTTGACGATACAAATGCAAATTGTACATGATAAAGTTTATTTTTGTTTATTTTTTATCTGTGTATCAGATCCCAAACACTGCCTTTACAACGATCGTGAGTTTGCTTTGAACAGCACATATGTTGACTACAAAGTTTGTGAAACATACAGTTGTTCCAGTGCTGGCTCTTTGAGCGTATGTGGGTATGTACAACCAAGAGGACAATTACTTGGGAAATTTGTAATGTAGTCTTCCATAAAATGCTTTTATAATATTGTTATAATGCTAACGTTGTTAAAACTATTTAAGGTCAAAGTCATTCGGTTTATGTAGAAGCGTATCTTTGAAATAAACCTAAAATTAAAATTTTTATGTTTATTTTATTATATATTTTTTGTTTATGCTTTTGTTTTATGTGACTCAATAATAATTTGATTACTATCTAAAGGACTATGAAGTTTGTTGCTACAAATCAACACAAATCTTTTCCTGTTTTTCAATAATTTACATTTGTATTTTAAAATATGACTCTTCTATTAAAGTCGCTAATAATATTAAACTACATTACGAGACTTTCATTTGAACAGAATTGGATACAACGCAGGTGTATTTCATCCACCAGACGGATGTAAGGTAGTACACGGAGTGAACTGCACCATGCGATTGGTTGACGTCAGCGACAACAGTATTGAATGTCAATCGAAAGTTATCGGATAACCATTACACACAAAGAATAAAATGACGAATATTTAGGCAATGCCATTTTGTATTAATAGATTAGGGTAATTGTAACTTTAATCTTTTTTCAGAATACTGTGTTTACTGTAATTTGGTGTCCAACACATCCAAGCCTAAAATCGGGTGTAGTTTATATACAGGGAAGAGTTACATTCGTTCTTTGTACCACTATATCTTGTTCATGGTGAATATTTGATCTGCGCATGATATTCCTTTCCTAAATCCTGGTTGTTCTTTTCGCAATAATTGTTCCGTGATTTCAGCAATTATGTTTACAATTACTTTGCTGAGGACTTCCATGGTGCTTGAGAGCAACATTGTATTCATGTAGTTGTAGATGCAGACGATAGCAAGTGTGTGGGTCTTGAACTTTTCACAATCAAAATTTACGTTCGTACCGTACTGATGTCGATTCCAAAATGACTAATTTCTGAGAAAATCCCATTTCAAATCGGTATCACCAAATAATTCATACATAACACATATAAATCCCAATTTATCTTGGTATCGACTATTTTGACCAGTAATGGCTGCTTGATTTTAGCAAAAGGAGACTATACATGTACCTAAAGACGAGAACTATACCGAATTTCCAAGAGGTTAATAAATAGCCGCGTTGTCAATGCAGCAAAAGTATCTCCCTTAAAATTTTGTCACATGAGATGCATATGTTGGCCAGCAGTGGCAATAGGTTCATAAATGACATTGACCATAATTAAAATATGGTTTCTGATATCTTTTAGTTACCATGCCTTCAATAGTGTTTTATGTACTAAAATATTATGGTCTTCTCACATGGAAGTTTTCCAAAAGAGCACTCTACTTACCAGTCAACACTATGGGTCCCCTCTTCAGTTGTCCGAAAACGAGTATTGCAATTATTTAAACACATTCAAAACATGCGCGCACTTTTTGTTACATACATTTCTAAAAGTCAAAAAAATGTTACGGGAAAAACATAGTTTCCGGTCCGATATTTACTTAATTTAGATTTTCAGAATCCTTTATGACAATTTAAGATCCGCGTATAAATTTTGAAACGACCGGCATTCAGACTCATATATAATTCCCATGTTATCATCCAATAAACATAGTAACAATAATTTAATCATGTGAAGAAATATATTACAAATGATTCGCATAATTTTGCATAAATATTACAAGATTATTTTACATATATGAACAGTATTCTATTTGACACACTAACGATTTAATCAACTTAACATCAGTTACACATATGCATAAAGATGCATAGTTTTCGCTTGAGTTGGCAGAAAAGAAGTTCAAAATCTCATTTTATTTTCATATTTTGCCTCTTACATTTCATTCATTTAAACACATTTCTTCACAAAAGTCTATTTTAGCCAATAAAACCAAATTGACACTGAATACTGTGATCATTGGCATCAACTATTCTAAACGAGCATTTGTCTCCTTTTATAATAATACATTCTTCTGGCACAGCCATCACTCCTGTGTTTATACCAATGCTGAAATATCATAAAAACCTCGACATTGCAATTAGAACCATACAGTGTCGATAAGCGACGATTAGTTATGGCTGTCTCACTGGGGAGAGGGTTGCCAGGTCACGTGACCGTGGTTCATAACGGCCGTAGTGTTTTGGAGAGTCTATTCTCCATTTTCCCAACTGATTTCATTAGTATTCGTCCTGAATATAGCTGAAACACTGCTTGCTTGACATAAGCAAATATTCCGTCTATCGAAAGTGGACCATGATTATCTATGGTTGAATCAAAACAAGTGAATAAATATTGCCGATATAGGTCACAGTTTTTTTCTCATATATTGCAGGAAGTGTTTAGAATTTTAATTTGTTTAAAATCTCCCACAACAAAGCAATTTTATAAGAATGCTAAATTAATCCTGATATGCAGTTTTATTTAAAATAAAAAAATAATTGATGTCAAAATATTGATCACTTGGTCCACTATTCTACTTCAGGGCGGGTAAAACGACTAATGGTGAACATATAATCTGATATACCTACCCACATATCGACATGCTTCCGTCTTCTTGGCAGTGATATTCTGCACAATTTTCAAAGTCTGTGAATGATTCGCCTAAGGCTAGGACATGACCATCATGAGCACAATGGTCAGCAACTGAAAATAAAATGAAGCACGATTAGGTTTATTTAATTTTGTATCTATTAGTGTAGATTTTTTTCCAAAAGATTTGCAGTCCTGGAAACATCGAAATTATGTCATAAATTTGTCATCACTCAACATTTTGTTTTTAGTTTGTATAAAACAAAATCATATTCTTTGAGGCGCCAATTTACGATTTATTGTATAGGTTTTCGATCACTAATTTGATTTAGTAATGTCATAAATACTGCATTATTCTTGATATTAAATCATAAAGATGACTTATTTGAAATCAGAAAATATTTGCCATTAAATTTTTTAGTCTGTTGAAGGTTCGAGTTTTTACCGGTTTCTCCATTTTGCTGCACAGTAAATGCTATACGTCATAATATAACTAAAAACTGAGTAATGTGGTGTAACACTGCATTAAAAAAACAACCAAATCATTGGTTGATTTTCTGATATTAAAAATTAATGAATTCAGCTTTTTTAATTTTTATCATATGATTACACGTGTAAAAATTAGCTTCCAAACACTCAAAAAAAGATAAAAGGAACCTATTATTTTGCAAATTAAAGGACGTTTAACTCCACAAAAGGAGAAAGGAAAATGTTTAGGTCGAAATTTGTATAGCCGTTTCATTTCTTTTTATGAAACAAATTAAGGTGGAAATCATGTATAATCGTTTTCAAACTATTTAAATATACATGTATATACCAATTAAGAAAGTAATGTATCGGGTATATGTTTAAAATATAGCAAGTTATTACAGTATGGTACATATGTGATGACATATTTATTTACAATCACTTGGTCGATGCCTCTGCTGGTGGACTGAGTCCACGAGGGTTTGACCAGCCCAGTAGTCACACTTACGTGCTGAGATGTAAATCATTGATTCTTTTAGTGATAATCATTGACTAAATTTACTGCCATGAAATTTCGACTTTTTTATTTTTTTTTCATTTAGAATTCGAATATTGATGAGTTTTGATTAGACGCAACGCGGGTTTAGCGAATAAATTCTATTAACCTTGGTATCTTTGATGACATTTTATTTATATATAAAAAGGGGAGAGTATTGATCAATACAACAACAATTTAACTACCGCTGGAATGAACACATATCCGTCTGCATTTTTCAACAAAGGGGCTGTAGGGGAAGGTATGTGAAAAGACCCCAATCGCAGAATTTTCTATATTTTGTAAATGACAGGCTGTCGTCTCCTTTCTATATATAGTGAGGTTGAAACAATACATTTGGCTGAAAAATATTTCGAAAATCATTAAGACAGCTTTACTTTGATCTATAAAGAAGGCATGCGATCGCACAACCCTTTCCGACGGCCAAGTAAACACTTTTGTTACTTGTCCCTTACCCACTCGCTACTAGCTTTGTTACAAGTATTATAGTTCTTTAATTCGCACATAACGTGGCATTATCCAAATAGGGTACAGGACATAGTCTTAAGCATTCTTATCAGATGAACGTTTTTTTTAAGTATTTGCACATACCTAAACGAAAAGCAGACGTCCTACATTAAAGTGAAACGGAATATCTCATACTTGGTACCCACAGGACATGAATTTAATATACAAATTCTAGATACTCACGAGACTGAGGCCGTGTCCGCATGCATGAAGCGCTAGATTGTGACACAAAGATGCCCTGGAACAGCGCTATAGCTAAGCATATGGTTTTTATTTTCAGTGCCATGTTCAAGTGTAAAATTTAAATTGATCAGTATATCGATAAGTATATTTGAGATAAGGCATGTGTCAAGTGTAAGTTTGTTAACATTAATCAGAAGTTTGATATCAGACAATATGTCTTTTTTTTCATTTTTGATTATGTCAAGGGCGGAGATTTTCATCAACTGAATTTCTGATATCAAACAATTAATGAATTTAGTTTGTATTATTTTGATCGCGTGTTTACACATGTAAAACAATGACATAAGATACAAATAGGGCATCTAATGGACATTAAATGATACTCCGCCACGATATTCATCAATAGTTAAATATAATTGTATATATACTATACTGTATATACTTTACATTCACTATATACTAGTATATAGAGACATAAAGAAATGAGTTATCTTTCAAAGACCAGAAAATTTCATTATTGAAAAATTTTGAAAATGTTTAAAGTAGCAGAACTTCAATAATATTTTTCAGATCGTCCTGAAAATTGAACTTGACCTGTATTTTATAGTACTGAACAGCTGTGCAAAATATCATTAAAATCCCTTGAGGCGTTTTCAAGTTATCATCTGGAAACCTTCGGGGGACGGACGGACGGACGCACAGCCATCGAACGAAACGGAGGGTATAACATAATACCTCGTGACTTCGTGTGGCGTGGTATAGAAAGGAACCAATTATTTTACAAGTTATATGAAGAATTATACGGGCATTGATATGCAAATTTAATTCCATTACAAAAGAAAGGAAAATGAAAAGCTTAAAATTATCAGAGCAATTTCACTTGCTTTTTTAAACAAATTAAGGTGGATATCTTTTTATAAGTATTTTGAACTGTTTAAATATATACCAACTGAGAGAAAATATATATTTTATTTTTGTAGAGCACACGCTAAATAAAACACGCTATTACAGCATGATACATCTTATATATAAAAAGGAAGCACATTGTTCAATAGGAAAACAATATAACTGCCGCTGAAGAGCGAAAGCATATTACATAACAACACATTTTTGTTTGTTGTTTTCAGCAACATGTGTGTGGGGAAAACTCTGGTAAGGCACCCCAATCACCAAATTTTTTTTTCCAAATATTTCATCTGATATACGCTTTTTACGTATTTGTACAAAACTAATGTTAAAATCTCTAATTATGTAGATTAAACACATGTTAAAAATAAAGAAAATGAAGAAAGCTTGTCATTCGTGTTAAACTGTTAGTGTTAAACTTTCACTTGTTAACTGTCAGTGTCGATTTTTCATACACCCATTCAAGTTGTCTGAGGCATGAGCATCTGACCACCCAGCATAAAAACACTAAGAAATAGATCATACATAATATGTATTTAGCTTTTCTTTAATTTTATGGTGATTTGGGGATTAATTTCTTGTGTTTGGTTTATCATGTTTATCTATGTATTGTAAGCATGCATATCACAAGATTATTAAACATCAATGAACAGTCGTTATATGCAGGCTACTTTTTAACACATCTTAAAACATCTTTTTATACCTTCTAATGTAATGACGCCTTGAATGAACCAAAAAAGCAACATAATTTCGTGAAACAGTACTAGTGGTCCCTCTAGTAGTAGTGTCGTTCTATGTTACACATACAGAATAGGGCGTTTTTTTCCTCCTGATTTATATCTGCATTAAATACTAAAATACTTAGTATAAATATGGCAGCTTGTGTTTATTTGTAACAGAAGTGCCTAGTTCAAACTTCAAACTCCATTGTGATAACCCATAGCAAGAGAGTTGTGCATATAACCCGTAACAGTTCTTCTCGTGCAAATGACCGGTAAAAGGTCTGTGGTGCCAGTTGCTCTTCGTATCGTTTTACAGACGAATGGTCATTACAGATGATGATCGGTTTATTAAAGTGGAATGTTTACCTGTTCATAATTAAAATTGTGTATAGTTATTGATTGTTATTTGTTCATTTTGAATAAAAAAAATCATGCGTCTGAAGTATATAATAGTAAGTTTAATATTTAGCTTTTTCCATATAGTCATAATTATTACATGAGCAATATGTGGTGTCTCGTCTCATCCTTTGTATTTATCTGTATACAGCATAAGCCGTTAAACTCAAACATGCGTTTGTTTCGTTTTATCCATGTTATCACCCAGTAAAAACGGTCCCAACCTTTCAATCAGGTGATCACGTTATATTATATGCATGCATATCCCAAGATTATTAATCATCAATGAACAGTCGTTATATGCACGCTACTTTTTAACGATTAAGTCATCTTAACACACTGTTAATTATCACCAGTAAATAGTATGAATAAAATAAACCCTTGATTGGCCAGCAAAGAGAGTCTAGAAAACACTTCTGAATCTCATTTTATTTCGGATTTTGCACCTTACATTTCATTCTTTTTGCAGACTACAAATATAGTTAACATATTTTAGCCCAATAATCCAAATCTACATTGAATACTGTGATCATTGGAATCAACTAGACTAAATGAGCATTTTTCGCCTTTTATAATTGTACATCCTTCTGGCACGGCCAGCACCCCTCCATTTATACCGATGCTGAAATATATAAATATTCATTTAAGATAATAAAAAAAACATTGACAGTGCAATTAGGACCATATAGGTTGGGGAACAAGTACTCGACCCACATTTCTGCCCAGAGCATATCCTTTCGTCGTTCAGGGATTGCCCTCTCGCTGGTCGAGGCAGTAGGCAGGTCATGATACGGAAATCCGGACCGTGGTTAATAGTAACTGATGTTTGTCTTAGTGACACGTTCCTCTTTCCAAACTGGTGAATTTTTTTGTTCGAGTTGTTTGTTATGCAACTTAAATGATTATATATGATTAAATTAGAGCAGCTACATGCAAATTACTCAATAGCAAACCGACTGTGAGGTTAGCAATGTTGTTTAGGACGTCATAGGATGTGAATATATAATTTTAATTTGTCTATGTTCTTCCGTATAAACGCAATTTTATAAGTTTTATCAAATTTGGCATTTAATTCGTGTTGTAAATGACTAAATGTTCTCATAATAATCGAGAACGCGGTCCACTATTCAACTTACAGACGGGTAGAAAGATTTAATGGTGAACACACAACCTGATATATTTAAATTTTCATTTACTTACCCACAAACCGACATACTTCCGTCTTTTTGACAGCGATATTCTGTACATTTTTCAAAGTCTGTAAAGGATTCGCCCAAGGATAAGACATGACCATCGTAAGTACAATGGTCAGCGTCTGAAATAAAATAAAGAACGAGGCCATTATTAGTTTTAGAGTGTTTAGTTAGACACGATAAGTATAGAATTGATTTTTGTCATCCAAGATTTGCAAACCGAGAACCAACGAGATTATGTAGGTTTCAACGGTGATTACTTAATATTTTGTTTTTAAAGTCGCCGATAACATTTTATTCCAAATTTAATGTAAGGTCATAATACGGAAAGCCTGACCGTGGACCGTAGTGGGTAACGTGTTTGGAGAGTGCCACGCTCCTTGCACGATAAAGACCCCTTTTGTAGATTTCGAAAAAGAGTAGGAGCATTGTAGCCGCTACAAAAGGCTAAATTATCCGCCCCTACCTAAAACTCCATACTTTTCCAGTGGCAGTCAAAATTGTTTGTGACCCATCCCACCCTTATTTCCGTTGATTTATTGTTTGTTAACTTGTTCCCGTCCTGAATATACCTGAAATACTGCTCGCTGGACGTAAAGCAGACATCCAATCAATCAACCTATTTAATGTATAACAAATTTGATTGTGCAATATCATACTGCGTACTTCTTGGTATTAAATAAGACAATTAATTCTTTGATCAGATATATTTTTATTTTTTATTCTGTCGATACGGTCGGTGGCAACTCCGGATGAATAACAGCTGAAAGTGGCTTGAACACAGTTCATTTTTTTGATAGAACCAACCATTTTGAGGATATCAAGAAATGAATTCAGTTTTTACTATTTTGATTATCTAAATACACATGTTAAACAATAACAAATTATTTTATCTGTATTTTAAACAATTATTAAGAGATTATTTTTTAGGTTTGCTAACTTGTGCCAAATCAATTGTTCATATTTTAGCGAATAAAATATGTTTGAAATTAACTTAAACTAATAACTTTTGTTTTATCTGTTTATTTCGTCGCATTGCAGCATGCTTATTTTAAGTAAGGTTGATTTCATGAAAAACGAATAGAAAATGTATAGCAGCTGCTCTAAATTAATGAAAATAAAATAAAATAAAATTTACTTCAGAGAGTAGGGAACAACAGTAAAACAAATGAATGAATTAATTTATTATAAAATGGTAAATCTTAGATATAAAGAGACTACCCTTGGGAAGCTACAGACCTTTCGTATTATACTCTAGTTATAACATTGTCATGAAATCGTATCCCTTTTATTATTTATTAAGTCGAGGGTTTTGGGGGGTTGCATGTGCTTCCAATGCACCCCCTCCCGGTTACGACCTTGTTACAATAGTTCAACGCGTACAGAACGTGGCATTGTCCTAGTACGGTACTCGGACTTGAGTATTCCATTTCCAAAATAAGTGTATCAACTTAAAGAACAGCCGACATCCCCATTTACGTTTTACTCCACAGGAAAGTGAAACGGGATATCATCTACTATATCCTGGTACCCTCGAACATGAATTCTAAATAAAAAAATATAGATACTCACTTGGCTGGGGCTGTATCAACATGCATGCAGCGCTACATTGTGACACAAAAACATTTAGGAACACAGCTAAGAATACGGTTTTAATTTCCAGTGCCATTGCCGGGTTAAGAATTGGAATTGATCGATGATAAGAATATTTAAGATAAGTCGTTTGTCAAGTATACGTTCGTATAAATTAATCAGTACATACCATGCATACTGTGCCATTAACTTAAACAAAAGTACAGATAAAAGAACGATGGCTGGCTGACAGAAATCCCACAAAAACAACAAAACAAACATGCAAAACGAACAAAAAAAATAATTAAGTAACACAATCTCTTAAATCAATGTTAAATCAGCGTTTAATTAACTGATGAGACATAAATTTCTATGGCTACTTAGATTTAGCGTTATTTTATTCTCTTATTGTGCACTGCTAACGCAAATAACTACAAAGAATACTTCACAACATCATGAATATTTCTTTGAATATTTGAATATTTCGTGCAAAGTCGGAACTGCAGTAACTAATTAATTACTTCATCAATTCAACTATTTTGAAGCGGACCTGGTCCACTGTAAATGCACTATTTCATGTAGTTCAACCTCAAGACGGATATAAGGTCTCGGGCAGATAGAGCTGCACAATGCGATTAGTTGACATCTACAATTGCATTGAATGTCAATCGAAAAGTAATCGGATAACTATCACACATTATGTTTAAAATAAAGAACATGAAGAAAGATTGTCATTCTTGTTAAACTGTTAGTTTTAAGCTTGCACTTATTTACTGTCGGTGTGGAGATTTTATACAGCCAGTCAGGTTGTCTGAGGCATGAGTATCTGACCGCCCAGCAATAATAGCAGTACAAAATAGATCATACATAAATATGTATTAGTCACCTTAACATACTGTTATCATCAGTATAGTTTATGCATAAAATGTACCCTTGATTGGCCAGCAAAGAGAGTCTGGAAAACACTCATTTTATTTTATATTTTGCACCTTACATTTCATTCTCTATAACTACTACTATACGAATATGTTTTGCATATTTTAGCCAATTAAACCAAAACTACATTGAATACTGTGATCATTGGAATCAACTAGACTAAATGAGCATTTTTCTCCTTTTATAATTGTACATCCTTCTGGCACAGCCAGCACCCCTCCGTGTATACCAATGAATTCTAAACAACAAATTAATATAAATACTCACTTGGATGGGGCTGTGTCAACAAGCATGCAGCGCTACATTGTAACACAAAAATACTAAGGAACACAGCTAAGAATATGGTTTTAATTTCCAGTGCCATTGCCGGGTTAAGAATTGGAATTGATCGATAAAAGGAATATTTAAGATAAGTCACTTGTCAAGTATACGTTCGTAAAAATTAATCAGTACATACCATGCATACTGTGCCATTAACTTAAACAAAAGTACAGATAAAAGGGCGATGGCTGGCTGACAGAAATCCCACAAAAACAACAAAACAAACAATTACGTAACACAATCTCTTAAATCAATGTTAAATCAGCGTTTAATTAACTGATGAAACATAGATTTCTATGGCTACTTAGATTTAGCGTTAGTTTATTCTCTTACTATGCACTGCTAACGCAAATAACTGAATGCTACCTTTTTGAAGTGTTTTGTTGTATATAAACGGTCACCGTTATCGCATTAATTTTCGTATAAATAGCGGAATTAGCGGAATTTTATACAATATGTGGCAAAAGTTTTTTAGAATCATATTTTTAAAGTCCTCTTTCTGGTCATTTCTTATTTCTTGTTGCATTCGGAAGTTAACATTACATCGTGTATTAATTACAAAGAATACTTCACAACATCATGAATATTTCTTTGAATATTTGAATATTTCGTGCAAAGTCGGAACTGCGATAAAAAGGCGATCATTGTCGAGTTGTCATTTGTGCTTTAGCTTTAATGAAGAATGGAATCTTTAGGTCATATGATTTCTCTTCCGCCAGTGCTATATTGGATAGCAACTATAAATTATAGTATTCGGAACATTTATATATGGTAAGTTGAAAAACATAGAATGCAGTAACTAATTATTAACTTCATCAATTAAACTATTTTGAAGCGGACCTGTTCCACTTTGAATGCGCTATTTCATGTATTTGCTGATTTGCGATTACTTATTTCGCCCAAGGCACTTTTTCTAGCACGGAATCAAAACTGGGCTTCAGGTTGGAATATTGCATGTCTAACATGTCTAAAGAATCTGAGCGTTTACTAACAACATTCGGGGAAACACTTTGCCGTGAATAGAAGTTAAATGAATCGGACCTAACGTCAGTTGTTCGTACTGGTCGCATGTATTGCTGAATTACGTTTTCTTATCTTCAACAAGCCTCTAACAAGTACAAAGACGTGATTACGTTCGGAAACAATAGATAAGTTTGCGCCATTGTGACATATGTACAATTTTGTTACAAACGTTGACCAAATGTATCTGCAATATCTTATCGTTAGTGCACTTTCATGGTCATATTTTTGATTTGGCTATTTGAAACTTTAATCGTTTGGCAAGATTTCTGCGTGCAAGAATTTTTTTTAACTATTATAATAAATTTTGATAATTGAGATACAACCTCAATGTACAGTATAACTACCAAACCACTATTAGAATATATGCATATTCTTTGTAGCACTTATCGTGTGTATTGCATGATGATTCCACCAAATTTCTGTATTCCTTATCCGTAGGAAAATAATGGCAAGGAAATCGACAGAACAAACAAGAGCCGAAAGTCACGTGACACTACAAATCCAGACAAACATATACAACGCAACCCATAAACCGAAAAAAAAAACAGAAAGTGAATAACCCGAACCCAAAAAATCTCATCGGTGCACTCAGGTGCTCCGGACGAGTAAGCAGTTACTTCCTCTAATTAGACACCCGTCGAGTTACTCATGTCTAGGAAAAAGTCAAAATCCAGAAATTGGAAACACTACCTATGACAGCGAAAATGTCCGGTCGTATTTGAGGGATATATTTCCCATTACGATTTATGCAGACGACCATAGAACGTCTGAAGAGATAATTTCAACCAAGATACACAACAAACCTTCGTTTGATTAGTTCAATAGTCAACAGCTGTGAGTGGTCTTTAAAATCGAATACCGATCGCAGGATCTAGAATAACGTATAAGTTGTGAACTGTATATACACACCATACGCTGGGGCCGCTAAAATGATTCAATCGATAAAGAGTCGATGAACGAAGTTAACAATTGAAAAGTTGAAGTCCTCACGTTTGTCGTAGATTATTCCCATCATTTTTTCTAGGCCGACTAAGAGTATTGGTTGTGGTTTCAAGTTCTCTGGTAGATTCATTCAAATCAAAATCCACTTTTTCGGCGTATGATTCACGTATCATATTTATATAACATGTAATCGTTATTGCATATGAAACCCTATTGGATATAGCAATGCATGCACAACGAAATTTCCATGCACATGCATACAAACTTATTAGACAAGTATGAACAACATTATCATTTATCAAAATCGGATAGTATGACCGATATGAGCCTCACGTTCGCGCTTCTAATGATCGCCTTATAAAGTTGAATATATTGGGTAGAATTTCTTTTGTTGGGTTTAGAACAATTTTTTCAAGAGGATATTAAGTATTTAAATTGGCGAATTTTGCTTCCATAAAATTAATGAAAGGTAATCTGATATTCTTACTAATTTTGCAATCAAAGAAAAAAATGCAACTCATCATCAAGAGTTTTACCCGAGTGTATCACTATCCCAGTAGTCACTATTCGGTGCTGACAGGAATATCATTGATTCATGCAGTGATATGATATACTCATTGTCGAACTTTACTGCCCTGAAATTTCGAAAAATGTTTAAATTCTAAGGCTTTTCTAATTTAAATGTGTAGATAGCCTGAGCCGGATTTGGTATAGCATTTTAGTTTGACAATAAAAGCTCTACAACATTTTATTTATTTGGATTTTAAATATAATTTTTGGGGGTTTGAGTGCCACCGATGAGTCTTGATTAGACGAAACGAAGTATATTCTACATGTTCTACTAACCTTGGTATCTTTGGTGACATTAAATTTATTTACAAAATTTACAAAATTTTTGAATGTCTTAGAATTTTGTTTTATACAATTATAGCGTCCAAGTTATATTTCTAAGTAATGGTCACTTAGTCTAAATTTAGTTATTAATTGAAGATTTTTAGTTTCTTTCAGTTTTTAATATTCTTACATGTCTTATTTAATGTTTGTTTTAATGTGACTATAGAAAAGGTTTAGAAAATTTGTTTATTGTAGAAGTTTTTCTGAAAATTTGCGTCGAATTTTATGTTCAAATGCGGACCTTTTTAATGTTTTCTTGATTGAATTTCAGCAACATTTTAAAATGTTCAAAAGTACCTTAATTTTTTAATAATATACAAACTTAATATCTACTACCTATCAACCAATTATCACATGGTAATAGCCTTGACAATGCGAATGAATTTTAATTTTTATACCACCGGTAGTATTATTGGAACACCCGTGGCGGGTGGAGGGCGGGCGACGTCCACGGCGATTTCCGCTATCTACCTCGGACAGTTGTTGTACGATTTTCATGAAACTTGGGGAAAATGTTTATGGGCATAATATCTTGGCAAAGTTCGAAAACCAACAAAATCACTTCAGCCACTTCAGAGTAATAGCCCTTTAAGGATTAACTACAAAAAATATTTTCTCCATCGAGGGATAACAAAATTTCCGTTTTGCACATTGTATAATCCGCGTAGCGGATTATATTAAATGTGCACAACGGAAATTTTGTTATCCCTCGATGGAGAAAATATTTTTTGTAGTTAATACTTATAAATAAATTCAAACAATAGAATAAACTCGACAATTTTATTTTTGAAACTGGACATTTTTGAAAAAAGAGATCAACACAAAAACTGTTAGTTTCCCGTGGAGTAATATATGACGTCAAATAGCGCGTGTCTCCATGACGATCAAATTTGTTTTCCATCCTCTGATAGAAAATATTTTCCAGCCAATCAAAAGTCAGTATTCTCGCAAAATTTATTTATTTATTGATACAAAAAATTGCAAATTCACCTTGTCCATGTTGTCCGCTCTCTAACTCAAACAGTTGTTGTCCGCTCTCTAACTAAAGCAGTTGTTGTCCAAATTACATGAAAGTTGGAGAAAATGTTTATGGGCATAATATCTCGGCCAAGTTCGAAAATCCAGCCAAATCACTTAAGCCACTTCAGAGTTGTGGCCCTTTATTATACGAAAAATGGCAAATTCGTCTTGTCCGCTCTCTAATTTAAACAGTTGTTGTCTGATCTTCATGAAACTTGAGGAAAATGTTTATGGGCATAATATCTCGACCAAGATTGATAACCAGCCGAATTGCTTCAGCCACTTCAGTGTAATGGTCATTTATTTTAAAAGATGGCAATTTTTTCTACGGGCGTATAGCCCTTTGGCATTTGTTTTAAATGTATTGTAAAGATTCTGAATGAAACTTTTCTTACCTATCTTCTGTTGTGCAAACAATACAAGGGAATTCTGTAATCCCAATCTTTTCTTTACTATATTGCCTGAAACTTTGTTGTATTTTTGATTTTACTATTCTAGGTTCCCGTTTTGTATCTGATGTTATACCTATAATTTTACTTCAGATAATCAATATACGGATTGATTATTTTCATATGTGCGAAAAATTAAATTATAGACTGAATTAATTTATGCGTATATCTGTAACTGGTATATGGCTTTGCAAAAGACAAAGATATTTAGACAAAGACAAAGATATTTTATTTAAGTCTCACCTCTTATATACATTTATACATAAAGCAACATTAAAAGATAAACTTATGATAAAAGATAAAACAAAGAGCCACTCTTAAAAGAGTTTTTATAGAATGAAAAAAAAATTAAAATTAACCAGTGTTGCATATTCTATTCTGTCACCTTTCGCTCATATCACACTGTAAAGGATACTGCACAGCGGTTAGATGCATTTGTTTTGGAAATGACAAGATACAGGTTAAAAATGGTTATAAGTGTATCATCAACTGGTCAATTCACATTTGGCTTAGTGTTGTTTCAACAGTCCGATTGAGAAAAATTGTGTAACTGTCCAACAATTTTACTTTGAATGCAAAACTAAAGGAGGCCAAAGCTGTTTCTGTTTGTACATCTCTTAAATTAGGTATAAACAACAAAGTGTAACAATATCCCTTTTATTTATTTATTTATTTATTTATTTATTATGAACAATTAAAATTTCTTCTAACATTTCTATTATGCATCGGGGGGGGGGGGCTAATTAGGAGGACCTAATTAATGACATATATTGAATGATTACATCAGACCTATTCATATATTTATTACTGCACATCCCCATTGACAAAATAGTACATGTACTACCAAAATGATAAATTGATGTTAATGGAACACTTTGTTTGTAAAATCACTGTGGTTTACATAGACCAGGCCAATCTCACGTAACTTTTGCATATGATGTCATTGATTGTTCAAGCTGATCTAAAAAAATATGTTCATCCATCAGTGGACAAAAACGAGGTTTTTCAAAATTCGTCCATTTATGTATGATTTTTTTCAAACATTGTAAACAAACACTATAAGGACACTTTACCAAAAATATCAGCAAATAACGTTAACCTATTTAATTTTATATGTCGCCAGAATTGAATTTTAAAGGACAAATGCTCACTAGCTCTTACTTATTGCAAGAATGGACAAAACTTTTTTTTCCAAAACTCAGCTTATAAATGTAAAACTTAAAAGATATTTCACTTCACGTAAGGCGTGGTAACAAGAAAATAATTGTCATTTAAAAATGTCGCCAAATGTAAGGTGTTTCCGTAACAATGTGGTATTTCTGCCACTATTTTAAGCGTTAATCATTGTTTGCATGCATTGGCGTGTCTACCGGGTTCTATTCATATATATACATCTAAATTATTAAAGCAAATTGAATAAACATGCATAATTTCCACTTACATAGATATTAGAACTTAACTTATTTTAAATGAGAGACGTATTCAAAGCGCTTGTCTAACTGGCTTCTTATATTTGACAAAATTTCACACAGCAAATTAAAAAAATATAGACAAATACGGATGTTACAATCGAAAATGATGTTAGCATGGTATATCCGTAACGAATTTTTCCGTTACGGTTTAAATTTAGGTTAAGGGTTAAACTTCTAAGAACACCGTTAATTTTAACAAATTTTATTGTCATATAAAATCTAAACAGTTTGTGACAAAACTATATAATTAAACAATATAACCGTAGAAATACACAATTAACATATAAAACATAGTATTTTACATGAACAATGTATGTATTGGCTTTGCAAGTATTTAATTAAGAGTCCCCCATCCTCAATACTAATGATTGTTTTATATAGGAACTTATAACATTAACTTGTTTATAGCTTATTGGATTTAGAAGTATTTTTAATTTTTTAATGTCACTATGTTGTTCGTATTGATCAGCATCTTCAAAAAATTCTTTGAGTAAAGTATTTCGCAAAGACTCATTTGTCTTGCAATGCAGCAGAAAATGAGCCTCAACCTCTACTACGTTGCAAACAACACATAGTCTTTGCTCTCTGGGAATTTTTAAGTATCTACCCTTTTCTATGGCTAGATTATGGTCACACATTCTGATTTTTGTAAGGACCCTTCTAGATTCAAAATCTTTAAATAAATAATAGAAGTAACATGTGATAAACAAAGTTTTGGAAGCGGTATGGTTTGAATTATACCAGTCAAAGAGACAATTTCAACAATTGGCCAACAATATTGCTATTTTTGGAACAGAAAATCCAGTAAGTGTGGTTTTATGCATTAAAGTTCAAATAATTTCCAATCCAAAACATTGAAAAAGAAAACAATTTTGTCAAATAAATAGATAATAAAAAAGTAGGTACAGTGTAGAGGAAATAACCGATGAATATGCAATAAATAGGTACCAAAAAAGCGCTTCATTTCGTTACGGAAAAATTAGGATTTGTCCGTAACTTTCAATATCGTATTTGAAATAAAACAATGACATAACAATTGGTTCAACTAGTTTAACAATCATCTAATTAGCATAAAACTAATGAACCACATAAAATAGTGTTAAAAGTTTGGTAGTATTGTTACAATAAAACTCCATTATGACACAAAAGCTAACAATACACGCAAAATATACTGTTAAAAATCAACAAGTATACACTTAGTTATTATTTAATCATACGTATAAAACCCTATCCTGAACAAACGATAATAATACTTATTCTTAAAAAAAAAAAAGAAGAAGCGTTCATGGAAAAAAAACTCAAAAGAAAGAAGAAAGCTTACATACCTTCTAATAAAATTTCTTCCTTCGCCAGGAAAGAACGGAATTTGACACAAAAAATCTTAAACAGAAAGTACAGGGCTAAACCAGATGTAATGTAGGTTTACAGAGAGGACATTCTTTGCAAATTTAGTAAACCTACAGCAAATGACAAAAATGGGAGAACATTTTCGCTTTAAAACAAAGACAATATTGACAAGATTGAGAAAATATTTAAGAAGTGAGATTTCTCCGTAACGAAATGATGTTACTTTTATTGAAAAAAATTGAACTCCAGTACTGATAAATGTGTTTGTATTTGTTTCTTTTATCGTTAAGGTGTATTAAATATTCATAACAGTAGTTATTTTCAAGATCACCAAATTATTGAATTTCCGCTGGATTTTTCTGTAACAAATGATATGCTTTATATTCTTGGTATTTTGAAAGAGTTTCTATAAAATGACTTTATGACAGCGAAGTATCTCAAAATCTACAAAATATCAGTTTTAATTGTAAGCAGATTTTTGAGCATCCATAGTAAATTTATATTTGTTGTCCGATTTGAAATATTGTCATATTTTCTATTATGCAACAAAACCCAAACTGGCAAAGATTTACATACTATTTAGGCAACGACTGTCATTAACGTTGTGGACATCATATGAGAACAAATAGTGTCCGAGTACCTTGGCAATAACCATTTTTGTACAACCATAATTTCTTATTCATTTCTTATATTTGCAGCTTCCTAGCATTATTTATGATATGACATAGAAATGTTACGGAGAAATTCACAGGGGAAAATAATGGATTTAGGCTCCTATTACCAACATTTATAATTTTAAAATGGTTCAAGATTTGAAAGAGATATTTAGGGATATGGTAGGGCTATGTATATATATACTTTATTAAACTGAAGATGTTCATTGGGATTAGTAGTTGTTTAATTTTTCAGTTTTGAATAAGTACCCAATGGTATATTTTTAAATGAAAAAAGCCACCTATTCATATATTTTGGAGAGCTAAAAAAGCGACCCATTCGGGCCGCACATCCGTATTACCCTATATATACCAAGTCCCCCCCCCCCCCCCTTGTGCTATTATGCAAATGCGTTGTTAAATTTAAGGATTAGTATTAAACAGGGACAGTGTATACTAACTAGTATAGACTATCCCTGTATTAAATTTACAGGAAACTAAAACGACAATACTATAGTGTATTGTAATTCTATTTTTATATAATGCATTTTTTATAACCATAAAAAATTAAAATGCATTCAGAAGTATCCGAGTATGTAATGGTCCAAATCGTCCGTTACCCGTCCTTCATACAGTTGTGGAAAATAACCATATACCTTAGAGATGTTTGGAAATCAAAGTATGCTTATGTAATTCATTTTATTTAAGTAGGCCTAGTGGATCGACGTGTGGACTACGTTTAAGTGCGTCCATCCGCTGTTTACTGCTACTTTCTGTTGACATCACAACGCACTCGTAACTACTCGGACATTCTCGCGAAAAATATCGAGAATGACCGAGTAGTCCCGATAGCTCCCTAAACGAGGAATCAAAGATGGTGGGTCACAACACAATTCATTTACAAACAAACATTGAAAAAACTGAAATTTTTTGTATAAGAAATGATTGGGACTCTGTATTAAACAATTAATTTAAATATATACAACAATACTGAACGAAAAATATCAATCGATCTTTAAAAGTAGGTTAACGGTTACCATGGCTAGAAAAAAGAATTCAAAGAAGACATTTGCAAGGCCCGGTCTCGTGGATGTGCAATAATTAATTCAAGTTTGGGAACAGCCAGTGTGATTGTAATCGACTTCATACATATATATATATACAGTAATATAAAACAGCTCTTAAAATTATGGAAATAATAGGGTACTCTTAGTGTACGCGTGGGTATATTGTAATTTGTAAGGGGCAATAAGTACCGATCAATTTGACAGTTGTTCTGATTAAAGAACATTACAAACCAGTTGTGCTCCATGTTATGACTGCATACCTGTAAAAAATGCAGCGGAGGATTTTAAGAGCAGCAATATTTCTATTGATTGTATCTTGTATGTGGTACATTGCTTAATCACAAATGTGGTGAAACTGCGGTCTCCCTATTTACCGACAAGAAGCAATTTTACCGACAAAAAAGAAAAACAAGATCATTTGATGTTATTATTATGAAAAGAAATTAAAAAAAAAAGATATTTAAATTTTTTGTGTAATTTTGTTGTCGTTGTTTTGTTGTACATGAAGTGTAGTATTTACCTATGAAAAGAAAGTTTAATAATAAATTGTAGTCATAATAAATTCACGTCTTTCCATATGCGCGCCACCTACCGGTAACATGTTCGGTAACTCTAGTTTACATGTAAGACTGTAGTTGGTATACAAGCCATAACATAAGTCTGTCACACTATACCTTCAATAAACAATTAATTGGCACCTACGTAGGTGAAAACCCCATTAAATAAAAAGGGATATTAAAATATGTTTCAGATATACAGACTTTGCAAACTTTTGTCGAATAAAAGTGTGTATTTAAAAACTCCTAATTTATAAGTATACACAAAAAGTGTTAACATATGAACTGTGGTTAATAAGCTGCTAATAAATTGTTAGTATAAATTACTTTCACACTTTGTGCCCCAAGGAAATTAATTACCTGTTCATCGGATGCAAGATACCATACCTGGCTGCCGGTTAGATAAAGGTGATTTTTATTGTGGTGTCAACGAATATACGTGGAATGTAAATGACATAAATGTATTACTTGTACATGTAATTACAAGCCTCTGATGTATGTGAGCACAGATTTCAATAGGTTGACAGTTATCAGTTACGGATAATTGAATGATTACATATACCTATAATAAAAAAATATCCCACTGAGAAGCTTCCTGTACAGGTGAATGGTGTTAATTGGAAAAGGTACACGTGCAATTTAGTAATAATTACCATGGGAAAATGTATTGTTTGTTCGGATACGACTTCCAAGGTATATTTTACCCACATGTTTTAGGATAAGCATTTTCCAAATTGCAGTCATAGGTTAAATAGTGGAATATGTCGAAAATAAAATAGCTTAAGATTATTTCCTTTTTTAATTGGAATGTTTAAGAAAATTATTGCAACCCAGAAAGGAGCATCGTTTTATTGCAGTCATGTAGAGATGTATTAACACGTGATTTCAAGCCTATGAAGGAATGCTCCTCCCATCGTTAAGTTTTTCCCGCCACACCTATTGATTGGATTGTAATAGGTGTGTTGCTTTTGATACACGGGGCCACCCACCTGTCAATTAAGTCAATCACATCAGGCGTTCAAAGGAATGAAAATAGACACTGAATACTCGCCTTGTGCACGTCCGATTGTTTTTGAATTTCTAGACAATTTTATTATCTGTCAAATGAACAATTGTGTGAACCCAAAAATAAAACTGGAACGTCACAATAACGAGGTCAAAATATGTTGCAAAACATTGTTTTTATGGTTTTTAATGCATTGGAAATAAGTATTTTCTCACTGAAAGTTAGTGGTAAGCATATACTGCATGTGCGAGTCATACATGTAAATCGCGGTTACCCGCCCCTTTAAGGGAGGTAACACCACTTAATTCGCAATCGGCGAATTAGTAAATTCTTTAAAAATATGCTTAAATATATAATAATTTAAAACAATAATATGCACTTTATAATAATTGATAATCTTAATTGAAGGCACGTGTCGGTAATATTATTTATGGTTGTGTAATCCTTTGGTTGTTTTACAATTAGCAATTACTGCCATAATTGACACACGCCTTGTGATAATTGTTTCTTTTGAAGAACCGTTAAATGCTTATCGTAAAACAACAACTGTAATAAGAGCCAGTTGAAAACGAAATTATAACCTTTGAAGATTTTTTATGGTGTTGTGAAAAAGTCGAAGATTTTGATTTTATTACATTATTTATTATTTTTGTTGTTATTATTAGCGGAATCTGATAACAAATTACAGAAAATTTTAACAAAACAACGTCAACAAAATTACACCGTAAATTACAAAAATCTAATTTTTTTAAATTTCTTTTCATAATAATCAACAAAAAATCTTTTTTTCTTTCTTGTCGGTAAAAAATTGTTTCTTGTCGGTAAAAAAGGCTTCTTGTCGGTAATTATACCTTCTTGTCTGTAAATAGTGGGACCCGTGAAACTGCATTGAGGGAGTATAAATCGTATACAATCAGTACCAATCAGTTTAACAGTTGTCGTCATTAAAGAACATAAGAAACCATACAGTTGTACTCCATGTTATAACTGTATATACTTTAAAAATTGCAAGGGAGGATTTTCAGGGCTGCAATTTTTCTGTAGATTGTTTCTCTATGTCGTACATTGCTAAATAACAAATATGTTGAAACTGCTGAGGGAAAGTGTAATTGTATATTGTAGTCTCTGGATATACACTAACTTTTTTTATCAGGGTAACCACCTGGTCCCCTGACTTTAAAAATGTTGGCGCCCAGTGAAAAGTAAGGTGCCAACACTTTTTCTTACTTTTTTTTTTATTGAAAAAGACACTGCCACAATTAAAACTGTTCAATAAAATAAATGTTTCTTTGTCATTAGTACACTAATTGATTGATTATAAATGAAGGACAGGGATATATACTAACTTTTTTATAATGGTTGCCACCTGGTCTCCTAACTTAAAAAATTTTGGCACCCAGTGGAAAAGGCGCCCACATTTTTTTCATATTTTTTATAATAAAAAAGAATACACTCCCATAAATTAAAACTGTTCAATAAAATGGTAGGATAGAACCAGAAGTAAAAAAAGACCATTGTGAAACAAATAATATTATGTAGTTAACAAAAAATGCACTATTAAAAGTATTTAATGATTTAAATTTACTTTTTTGAAAGTTACTGCCAAAGTACTAATTTGTATTATGTATATATCATTGCAATACTCATTTCAACACTAGCCACATCACAATTGCAATCTCCGGCCCGAAGTTCATACCCAATCCGGAAATTTGCGTATATTCTTTCGCTTGAACTGGTTTCCGGTATTATATTTACTACGCTTTATGTACAAAGTAAAAGCCAGAAGGGACCAGCTAACACTGTGTGGCGCGTAAACAGGATAAACAATGACGCAGAAAGAAAAATATTTAAGATTTCTTACCAATATTGAAATAAAATTAAAAGGAAACATACCGCTACTGCTCAGAATTACAGGGCAAACTTTGTGGAAACGGATATCGACCAAATCATCACAGATCGCCACCTGGACGATCGAAAAGCAAACTTTACTCGCCCATGCAAATATTTAGTCGCCTTGGGCGACTGTTGGTGTAAATCCCTGAAGTACACTACAGCCAAAACGGATAACGCCAAGTCCGTGAGTCCATGATGGACACCGATTGTAGTACGCGGACAAACCTGATGGACAGAAGTTCATCATTCGTGGACACTTCAGTTATGATGTCCACAATGAATCTGGGGTTTCCTTCTTATGTCCGCGAACGTAACATAATTGTCATGGACTGAATTCGATAAATACTTTATTTGAAGATAGTGTTTTGTTCCTGTAATTAAACCATTCAGTTATGTATAAATTCTTTCCAGATTGTCAGTAAAAACATGTTCAAGAAGGGTACTTTTTTAATTATTTTACATAATAAATATTTTCATATTAATTTTAAATAAAGGGGTAACAAAAAACAGATATAGTAAAATTTTATACAATAAAGGTGTGTTTAAACTCTTATAATATAAACAGTAGGTGTTAATAACATGCTGGCGTAAAACACCTTTCCTTATGGTGCCCCGAGGAATTAGGATTTCTGTCGTCCACCGGATGCAAAATAGAACGGTCCATTGATCAAGGAACACCTGCGATTTTATTGTGGGTTCAACTAATATACGCGTGTATAAATGTGTGTAAGAGTTGAATGGTATGAATGACGGTAAGTTTCATAATTATAATAAAAAAATGTCCCGCTGCTGCTTCCTCTTCAGGTGAATGCTGTTAATTGATGAAGGTAACCAACACGTGGACTTTCCATGTAATTAAAATACTATGCCGACCAGAAAGTTTTATTGTCTCAAACACATTGGAGCAATATTTTTTCCCACACGTTTTCAAAACTTTGGCAGTAGTAGGTTTAGTGGAATATTGTTAAAAACACATATTTACTTAAATTTTTTTAAAGGAATTTTGTACAATTAGTAGCAACCTCGAATTTTGATGTCGTCAGCCAGCTACACGTGTCACTTATAGTTTTTTGCTCCTCCCATTCATTTAGTGATTCCCGCTTTACCTATTGATATTTTGGTAATAGATGTGTTAGTTTTGGCACACCTATCTGTCTATTAATCTAATCTCATCAGGTATTCAAAGAGACCAATAATCGACACATGATTTCTCACACCGTGTATGTCCGATTGTTATAGAATTTACACAACAATAGAATCTTGAATGAACAATTATGTAAAACGAACATAAAATAAAGACGTATGAGTAACGAAGTTTCTAAAATACTACTGCCTTTCTGCAACAAATACTTTCATTACGAATTTCTGCAATTACAACATATGCCTTGTACAAGTGCCGTGTTTATCGCAGCAATACCACGAAGTCCATTAATAGACGATTCTGCAGTCATTTTGGTCAAGGAACGTTCGCGGACAATTATCACAAAAAAATCCATCTTGGCCGCAGTGTAGAACTAGAAGTAAAAAATGAAATCATTTTAAAACAAATAATATTATGTATTTAACTTATAATGCACTATTAAAAGTATTTAAACAGATTTAAATTTACTAATGTTTATTATGTTTAAATCAGGGTACTCATTTCAACATTAGCAGCATCATATTTTAAATCTCAGACACATACTGCTTTGGAAATTTTCATTTTTTTTGTTGCTTTAAACTGGTATCCAATCATATTTTGACTCTAAGCTTTATGTACGATGAAAACATCAGACAGGGAGCAGCTTTCACTGGCACGTTTAATTATGAACATGACACGGCAACACAAATATTAAGATTTCTTAGCAATATAGAACTAACTTGAAAGGCGACATATCGCTACTCTTCAGAATGACTGGAAATGGATAAGGATTGACTGGAACCAAATGTCACATATCTGATGGCCACCTAGACAATCGAAAAGCAAACTTTACTCACCCATGCAATTATTTAGTCACCAGGCAACTGTTAGTGTAAATCCCTGTAGTCTGCATGCTGTGATATGACTTGTGCCCAATTATAAACCCCTGGTATATTATTTTTTTGTAAGCACTTAATATTAAAAAGTCTATATCAATACATTGTATTAAAGTGTGGGAAATCGTCTGTTGGACAAACATGGGTAGTAGTTATCATGTTATCCATGTACGTACCACTTCAGGACAGCGGTGCATTGGATTAAATCCCACCCCACTTTTACACCTTAAAAAATTTTTAATGTTACAGAGAACCGAAAATTAAAAATATTTTTAGTCAAATTAAAATATCTTAGAATTGCCATCAACAGCCTGTCATTTATGAAATGTAATGCTCATAAAACATAGTTCAGAAAGCACCATACCTTAGTTTCATATAACTTCTCAAATTGAGATTTTCCTCAAATCCTTGAGTTTTTCCCCAAATTTGAATTTTCAAGCAATCTGATTGGTCAATAAATAATGTGAGGAAATCCTCAAATTTGAGAAGTTTTATGAAACCTGGCCCAGAAATTCCCAAAATTGTTCCATTTTTCTAAAATTTTCTGACATCTGGGAGGGGGCCTCTCATCAGAAACTGTTCACGTGGAGAACTGCAGATGTAAATGTTGATGTCAACTAATCATACACGATTAATTCTGTGTTTTTTTTCTATGACATTATGAATGTTTATGTTTGTTGCATTAAAACTTTTTTTCATTAAGGTAAAATAAACTTTATCTTTTTGCTTGTTCAACTTGTATCAAAGTTGATAAAATTAAATATTTTTCCTACCTAACAACCCACATTTACAGTCAGAAAACACCAAACTAACACATGGTAGTCTGTATTATAATTATATTTATGTTCACTTCTTCATCACTTGGACAATTAGTACCAAGATGAATACGACAGGACACAAAACTCTTTGATGGGAAAACACAGGCAGCATGTTTCAATCAATGATTGCAGTTCAATCATACTCCAGAAGACTGACCAACTTAACCACTACTACTAAAGAATAGCAAGAAATAAAACAAGCCATATTGTACCTTTTTATTACAAGACATCGACTGGATTGTAAATCAAACATCATACTCTAGCTCCATATCCCTATCAAAATAGGACTAAATAATACAGCTGAAAAATATGAAAGGGGCATTAAATATCATTTAAGCAAAATCTTTCACATGCCTTATTATGATTATAATTTAAAAAATTTGCATATGAATTAGCAATTGCTTTTTATAATTAATAAATAATTTCTTTTCATAGGACGTGTTCTTAATGCTGAGGAGGAGAAAGGCAACAATCTTTACAGATGCTAAGGAGTCTACTACAGTGCATGAAGTCAAACGAATAGTTGAAGGTATTCTGAAAGTCAGACCTGAAGATCAAAGATTGTATAAAGATGACCAGGTATGGTATTGTTGCAGGCATCTCAATAATTGGGGACCAATTGCTGGCTGCCCATAAATTGAAGGAGGGCTCCATAACATGGTGTAGTGGTATGTAGTCCAGATCCTTAATTTGTCTGTTTGTCTGTATGTTCTCTGGATGTAAATCTTGTAGGGTGAAAACTTAAGCAGTTTATTTGAAACATTGTTTTGATATTTATAAATTGATGTGAACATTGTTACTGTGCTACAGTGTTTTCTTGCTCCACTTTTCGAAGTGTTTAGGTGCTGTGCTGAGATCTAATTGGTTGAATATGTTGAATTTATTGTCACCCCAATCTGATTCTGATATTATTTGACTTAAATACTCTCATGCACTTGTAAAATATATTTTTTTTCAATTGTAAGACTTAATTATGTGTAATGTGAACAAGGAAATAATTTTTAATAAAACTGTTTTGTAAATCTTGATGTCATTGAACTCTTTTAAGCATCAGTACTTTTTGTCTGAACCAAATTTATCACCTTATTTTTTTGGATTATGTAGTGTAACGACCCTTACCAGTTATCTCAAAATATTCTAGCATCTGCCTATCAGTTTGAACACATCATAAAACACCACAAAATCTCCACCTGCTTAAAATTCATTTTGAAAACCCTGAATGTGAAGGCTAGTGCTTTGGTTGAGTTTGCCAAGTTTTTCTACAACAGACCTACTGACGCATAAATAAATATTGGTAAGCTATTTACAGAGTCAAATCCTTGTCAAATGTACACTTAATATTCCAAATGGTCTGGTGAGATATTGTCATTACCTGTAAACTGATGTGACAAATTGCTGCCTGACACTACCGTAATGTAATGCTATTTTATTGTCATTTTAAATATTTAGCTGGACAACTTCAATACTTTGTCTGACTGAAGCAAAATTTAACTGCCAAGTCCAGTGGTGGGGCAAATTTCGTGAAGATGGAGCATGTATGTTCAATATAATCTGCATCTGGCAAAACTCGTATCTTCATGGGATATGGTTATTTGTGTAGAATTTGTTGAAATATTTGGTAATTTCTCTTTCAGCCTTTAGATGACAACAAAACTTTAGGAGATTACGGATTTACTTTTGCTACAGCCCGGGCCCAGGCACCTGCAACTATCGGTTTAGCTATAAGACAAGATGGTATGTATTTGTTGAAGGCTTGAATCTGATTGTATGTTACACGCAAGATTTGTGGGAAGCACTGCGACATTTGTACTTCAATAAATGCCATTTTTAATCTTACAGAAATTACAATTACATTTTCTCTCACCCTTGTCTACTCTTAAAAAGGACTCCTAGTTAAAATAAATAATTTTAAGCTGAAACAAAGTTTTCTTTTATTTTGTAGTTGAGATAATATTTTCTGATGTTTTGGGTACAATATACTTAAATGAATTCTACAATACACTCTACTGTATAAATGTCAGATATTTACTAAATTTACATGATACAATATGTACACCAATGTTATAAGGTCTAATAATAAATCTGCTTGCTGGTCTGCTAAAGAGGTTTTGGCTCACCTGACTTGTCCAGTGGCAGTTTCTTCAGAATATGCACAAATTTCCACCAGTTAGATTCTCTGATTTAAAGGGTTTAAAAGGTCCCAATGGAATATTTTAAAGATTTTTTACCATGGTTTTTCTGCTGCGAATAGAAGTTTTCTAAAACAAGGATGGTAATTAACATGGTTGCTAGGGATGTTAATGCTTTCTGATTCGCTTAAATTATATAAATCATCTTACAAAATGCTTGCTAGAAATGTACCTCAGGTTGTCCTTTATCTTAAATGGTCACTGACTTGGAACATAGTTTAACATAAACTGATAGGTGGAAAATTTTAGGAAATCATACTAACAGATGATCACCATCATGGAAAATAGTTTGAAATAAAGTTGATGAGAATTGCATGTAACCAGCTTCTCAGGATGTGTCTCGCATATAAACTAAATCATGCAGAAATGATGTTGGGTGGTTTCGAGCATTTGGAAACTGAAGGAGGAAATATAAAAAATGCTTAAAACTTATCGTCAGTACTGTTTATTCATTTAAAAACAAAGTGTTCAGTTGCAGGAAAGTTTAGATTCCTTTAAATAAAAGTTTCTTTTGACAGGTGAGCATTACATTCTGGTAATCCAGGATATGAAATACTTCTGTACTATATTGTTACGTCAATACCACACCAAAACTCTTCTTTTTTACTTATATAAGCTAAGGTTTCTCCACACAATATTATTATAAAGGGGGACATTTCTTTACAGATTAATAAGTAATATTATGTTTCTTGTCTGCTTCGTTTGTCATAATGGAAGATAGATGAATTTGCCTTCACTACTGGGGGCCTCTGTGTCCGAGTGGTTAAGGTAGTTCGTCTACTATTGATCATGTGGTCTGTCAACACTGAGTTGCGGGTTCGAGTTTCACTGCGGGCAGGGTGTACTAGACTCCAATCTTTATTGACAAGGATTGCCAGTTTTCCTACAGCAGGTCAGGAGTTTTCTCCGGGTACTCTGGCTTCCTCTCCCAATAAAAACTGGATGCCATGATATAGCTGAAAAATTGCTGAAATTGGCGTTAAACACCACACAAACAAACAAAGTTGATTAGTTGATTGATTGATTGTTTGTTGGTTAATGTCCAGCAAGCAATATTTCAGCTATATTCAGGACGTGAAAATTACAATTTTTAAATTATACCAGATTAGTATAAGTTTTGTCGATTTGTTCTATTGTAGATGGTGAATTCGAGGCTTTAGAAATAACACCTTTATCAAATCCTCCAGAACTACCAGACGTGATGAAGCCACAGGACACAGCCACACATGCACAAGAACAAACAGCTTCATAGTTTCCTTGTAGTTAATATTTATATGAATTCTCATTGTGTCAACCATCTTTTCTAAGTGGAGACAACTCCTTAAAGTTTTAAAGCCATTGGTACTAGAAATTTTTCACATTTTAACGTTAATTTATTTGTTTTGTACTTTCCTGTACTACTTTTTGTCTTTTATGAGAGAGAATGTTGTTGATTGGGAAGATAAATATTTTGGTTGATTGCATTGCTGAGCATTTCTTTGATGGTAAATAAGCATTTTCATGCTTGCCATTAAAATCCTCTAGAAAATCTAATAGAACAAAAACAGAGTATGTTAATTGTGCAGAATAACTCGCCTGTCATGTCTTTAATATTCTAACTTTTCACAATAGTCGAGCTAAAATTGATAACAATTTCATGTAAATGACAAAAAAAAAATGCCAAAATTTGTGATTATGAACATAAACCTTTCCTTGATCCGACATACATTACTGTGATACATATATGTATGTTACAATGCTCCCTGGATCATTAAAGATAGAAATTCATAGAAGGCATTGTTTCTAATTTTTTTAATAATGCATCTCTGTTAATGTATTCTCAGACATCACAGTCACATAAGATGCATGTTAAATCTCTATATTCTTGCTTTGTATAACACTTTATGGTAGAAAAATATGGGAAATAGTGAATACTGGACAAGAGGAAATATGTTTGCCATCGGGCAGATTGTTGTTCAACTTGTATACTTTTAATTTCATGTGAATTTTGTATTGGATTGAAATGTTATAATTAAAAATTTCAAAACTGTTTTCTGCTTTTATCACCTTGCATGCGTAAGATATGTAAAGTATATCAATAGATAAAATTAGCAGAGCTTGAACATGGTTTTGTAAATTCTGTGGCAATCAGGTTGCACAAGTATCCAGTGTTGTTATCTGCATTCTTTTGAAGATTCAGTCCACATTTCTGTCAAGTTTCGCCTTAGTAGTTTACAACCTTGTATCTTTGATGACATTTGAAAACCAGAAATAGTTATGCCCCTTGATGTTCTTGTGAGATCAACAATAAATTTCTTCAAATAGTCCAAAGTTATGAAAAAACTGAATGTTTACAATAAGTGAACATTTTATTTGGTGAACTAGCCATAAGTTCCCTAACTTATTCAAAAATAATGTATACAAAAATACAAAAGCTGTATATGGTCAATACTTGAGTTCAAACAGCAGAAAACAACAACAAACTGATGGATGAAGATACATGTATAAAAATCATCTGTGAAATAAGAAAAACCAAAAGTGAAAACAATGTTTATTAAAATATCTATGTGCAAAATATTTCTTGTGACCCAAAACAAAAATGAAACACTCCTTCTTAGTTGCAATACATATTTAAGAGGATTCCCCCATCTTGTACGACAACATAAAGATTTGTTCAATGTGGTACCACTTATCAGTAAACTGTTTTGACAGATTTCTGAAATCACATATTTACATGAACAAAGGGACAAACAAAATATTGGATCAATTCTTACTTTACATGTACCTCAACATATTCTTTTTTAACTCCCTGGGGAAGACAATATACTATTGGTCACATGCCTGTAAACACTGAGGAATGAGAGTTAAGAGTCTCACTACGGGAAGGGTGTGCTCAACTCCAATTAATAAGGATTGCCTGCTTTCCAACCATAAGTCAGGGTTTTTCTTCGTTTTTCTTCCTCCCCCCCCTTTTGCAGTTAAAACCCCATTTAAACAATTTAACTAGCTGCAAGTGCATTTTAAGCAGAGCTGTGTTTTCAGCTACAACTACATTATGTCATTGACAGCACAAAATGAATGAAATAAATAGCACTACTAACAGTATATAGCCAGGCATGTTACCTTACACAAACAAATTTGTTTAATTCAGTGCAAAAACATTCATATCCCGAGACAAAAGGCTTTGTAGTGAGCAAACCATGAATCAAATACACTGCATTCAAAATGTCGTGGTTTAGGTAGTTACTCTGTTATTGATCACATGTCTGTCAACTCTGAGATTATGTTCCAAGTCTCGTTTTGAGCAGGGTGTACTTGACTCCAATTCAAATTGACATTATTGCCAGTTTTCCTACTGAAGGTCGGGCATTTCCTCTGGCCTTTCTCTGTGTACTCCAGCTTCCTCCCCAATTAAAAACTGAAAGCCATGAAAGAGATGAAAAATTGTTAAAAGTGGTGTTAAACACCATTCAAACAAAATTTAGTCTCTTGCAATTGACGTAACAAAAAACGAAAGTTCAGGACAGATTTTATATGATAATCATTTTCATCTAAATTACATCTAACACACTTGTGAAAAGTTTGTTAGTAAAATTAGAATTAAAAAAATTGTAAAAAACATAAAAAATATAGGTACTTCCTTCACAAACAGAACAAATTTATTAAAAAAATAATTTGTAAAGACTGCAGTTTATCATTGTTATATTATACACTTAGCAAACAGCAACGGCTAAAATAACCACATAATTGGCTAGGCTCATGGTAAGACAATGATAAACTGGAGTCTCGGTAAATATTCTATTCTAGTATGACATTTATATTCCCAGACCTTTGGATACTAGAGTTAAATTGTCGCCATAAGTGGCTGTTCCATTCAACATTCTTATAGAATGAATGTTATGGCACTATTTCTGTGCAATGCAGAAAAGATACATTGTAAATGTCATTATTTCATGTTGGTTAGATGCATTCAATACATGTTGGTTTGCTTGTGCAAACAAAACATTGTTGAAAATAAAATATGACCAACAAAAAAAAAGTAATTGATTCAACAAGCTACAATTCATTTTATGCTTCTCAAATTTTCAAACATAAAAGAAAGATTAGAAAAAAAAAAACTGAAAACTTGTCAATATAATAAAAAACACCAAAAAAAAAAAAAGAAAAAAAAAAGATTTTTGTATAAATTGCAACTCCTTTCAATATTCTATGATATGTTGTAACATACAGAATACAAGACAACTCGGGTGCATTTCTTTTACCCAAATCAGAAAAATGTTTCATAAAACAGAAACATGATTCGGTGATTAAAAAAACAACATTTAAGAAACTGTAACATGTTTCAGTTTCTATCAAAACAAACATGTTATAATAATATGAATGAATAATATCGGGATCGGTTTCAGTGTTTTCATGTGCCCTGGTTTTTGTTTAGTGAGCCATTTAAAGTGCACCTGAAATAACCATGTGAGAATCCCACTTCCAAAAATACAGCTGCCTTATATTTTGTTTATAAGTAATTGTTGCCAACATTTTATCTTTGATAAATCCATACACAAGTTTTTAAAAAATCAATCTGTATATAAAACAATTTCAAAGGGATTCCTGTTTCAGCACGTTATTAGTCCTGCATACCCTGTAATGAAAAGACATTCTTTTTCTGTATCAGAGTCAGTATTCTGAGACGAGCTATATTGATTGGCACATATCTAATGAAAATGTCACAAATCACTGATTATTTGTGATCTGAAGTAGAATACAATTCTACACCATTTAAACACCACCACCATCTCTCAAAATTTCTATGATCACATTTGATTAAATGTTGAATATGACCACAAGAATTTCGGAAGTTAGCTCAAGCCAAGCTGTTGTGTTGATTTTATAAGTTGAAGTTAGTAATGTAAAGTTTAATGTTGTTCCGTCACCAATCTAAAATCATTTAACAAACATGTCAACTTCAGTAGGTTTGCGCACCCAATTTCCTATACCAATACTAAAACAATGTTTTCTAAATGCTTGTTTGGCTCTCTGATAGTCTTTGTTGATCTGTTTTGCTGTTAAATAATTTGGCACATTAAGGCAATGATTCTGTCTAGTCAGTTTAGCTAGTTCTTTGAACCTGTGTAAAAATCCTGCCTTGCATAATCGACTGGCTTTTGTTGGTCCAGATTTATGTGGTGATCTGAAATGTAATAAAATGCTTAAATCATGGTTTCATCTTGGTTACTTTTGAAATTGTAAAGTATGAATATTCGGACATTTTAAAAGCTAACTAGATTAAAAGTTAATCATGTAATTCGAAATTAAAAGGGTATGCCACTCTCCTGCCAAGGACAGGTATGATTTGAATACACCGAACTGTCAGAGCACAGGATGTATATAAGATTTTGAATACCTTTAGACGCTAGGTCACAGGATACGTGACACAAAATATACAAACAGAAAATTATGGAAGCTATCTTACACACACGCACAATAAATGTTACCAGTAATAAATAATAATAATAATAATAAATGTACTAAACATGATGTGAAATTTTTATGCGCGAAAACAATATATTTAAAAATATTGCATTTAATGACCATTATTTCTTGTATAAAAAAGTTTTGTTCAATAACTTGCATAATCTGATTACATGATAAAAGTTGAAAAAAATAATTTGAATAATTTTCAATTTAATTCATATTTACGGACAAAATTCAAACTAATATTAAAGGGAAAATGAAAAAATGAGGTCACCTAAATGAAGATCACCATTCCATTAAACTATCCTCTATGCAACTGATCGTCGCATACGAAGTTGTTGCCGTTGTGGACATAGTCTTAAGTAGAAATCTTTAAACTGGTAAACCCTGGTAAACATCTCGTTACACAAGCTGGGTTTTTTGCTTAGATCAGGAATACAAAACATACCTTGCCAGGGCCTCATCTTATAGTACATGTAAAACCTTCTGTTATTGACCTTTTTTGCATAATTATCGTACATCGACTTTTAGGTACTTGGCTGTCAAGTGATCTCTAGTATCACCTAGTGACAAGATGGCAGACCGCCATAAGTGCATTTTTTACATCTTAAATTGAATGTAAAAACTCTAATAAAACATCAAGAGGCAAAAGTGTTGCTTTTAATTTGAAGAATAAAATTTTCATTTTTTCCAGAAGTTTGCCTTTAATGAAGTACCGGTATTCTTTCAATTTTTTGTTCAATGTTGCTAAACATGTTTTTTAATGGTGTTTTAATGCCACTTTCAGCAATTTTCAGCTATATTACAGCATTCAGTTTTTATAAGTGAAGGGAGTCAAAGTACCCTGTGAAAGTTCTTGACCATGAGCAGGAAAACTTGCAACATAAAGACCATGAACTTCTATATTTACGGTAACTAAATATATAAATCTGCACTAAACTGAAACAAACTCAATATCCCAAAGCTACACATTGTGTTAAATCTGGTGACCATAATACCAGTACTAGAACTAAAACATGTGCAGACACCCTCTGATGTTACAATTGCTTAATTATACATGTATAACCCCTCCAACAGGTATGTAGAAATATCTCCCTTAGGTAAATTTGAATGGTGCTTAATGCCACTTTCAGCAATTTTTATATCAATAAATATCTAACCACTATGAATTCTGAGATACTCCCTTAACCACCTTGACACAGCAGGAAGATAAACAATAATTCTTGAAATGTTCCCCTCAAACCGGATATCCCATCTACCCCATTTACCTCATTCCATTTCCTGACAACGATTGGCACGATATTTTGCTGCATAGCTAGCGATTTTGGAAGAAAGGTTTATTTGTTGAATTTTAGCAATTTTTCTTGATTATTTGAATTGTTTGTATTGTTTTGTATATTATTGTCAGGTAAGATTTGCATTATTATAGATTTTACCAGCATAATTATTAATGAAACTGAAGGTCGGAGAACTTTTGACGAGAGTGTCATTACAGGTACCGACTGCTTTTGGGATGGGTCTTGCCCAATCCCCTTGTGGGTATTCTGACACCCGTCTCCTCTACTAGCCTTGTAACATCAGTTTGAGGAGCAGGGGTCTAAGTCAGGACCCAGTTCCTAGTAGACCAAGGTCTGTCGGCATACCCACACTGTCTACGGTTACTCACACTTATTCCAGACAGTACTGGTTCCGCATACTCTGCTTCAGGTTCAGCCATGCAATTAAGCTCTGCACCGCCAGTCTGTACTAGTTTTAGTGTACCTAGTACACCTTACACTTCTCATATCTCGGAAGAAGTCAGAGATTCTTCCTGCTCAGAGTTTTCTGTTCTTGAGGGAACATTACAGGACGGACCTCGGACTGATTTTTTCTCCAGAGGAAAAGTTTTTGACCCTGTGTCAGAAAATTCAGATGTTCCACAACTGTTCGTCAGTTACTGCACGACAGTTCTCCAAACTTCTGGGTTATCTGAACTCTCTGGCCGATGTGGTCCCCTTGGGACGTCTTCACATTCGGCCCCTCCAGTTCTATCTCCACGAACATTGGGAAGCAACCTCGGAAGATTGGGAAGCAGCAGTTCCTATTCTTCCAGTGGTTCTTTCTCACCTAGATTGGTGGACTCGCATTGAAAATGTTTTAAAGGGTGTGGCATTGGCTCAACCAATACCCTCCTTAACCCTGTACACAGACGCTTCTCTCCTAGGTTGGGGAGCCTTTCTAGAAGGGAAGTCAGTTTCAGGAGTGTGGTCACTTGCTCATCAGCAAGAACACATCAATCTCCTAGAGATGAGAGCAGTCCTGTTAGCACTTCAGTCTTTCAAGACTTTTCTAGTCTCAAAGACATTAGTACTAGCAATGGACAAAACTACTGTAGTGGCCTACCTGAGAAATCAAAGAGGAACTCACTGCCATGCTCTTTTTCTTCTATGCAAGGAAATTTTGCTTCTTTGTCTTCAGTGGAGCATAGTTCTAATAGTCAGACATATTCCAGGGACATTCCATGTCCTAGCGGATTCCCTTTCTCTGTCTCTTTCTCCGGTGAACACGGAATGGGAATTACTCAAAGTAGTCTTCGATTCCATTGTTCTCCATTGGGACCGTCCTCTTCTGGACCTCTTTGCTACCAGTCTGAATCAGAAGCTGGAAACTTTCGTTTCTCCAGTACCAGACCCCCTGGCATTTGCAGTGGACGCAATGTCCCTGTCTTGGAAAGGAATGTTCGCATATGCATTCCCTCCATTCAGATTTCTCCACCAGGTTCTAGCAAAGATCAGAGTCAAGGACTGCAAGATCATTCTTATTGCGCCAGCTTGGCCAAAACAAGGGTGGTACACAGATCTGCTGCATCTGTCTTGTGCCAGACATCTTCGTCTTCCTCTGAGAAGAGATCTACTATCTCAATTTAGAGGAAAAGTGGTACATCCCAACCCAGAGTCTCTGCACCTTCACGCCTGGTTACTATCAGGGAGGGTCTCAGACAGAAAGGCTTTTCTGAAAGAGCAGCCTCACACATCTCTAGATCTGTTAGAGAGTCCACAGGCACCGTTTATGATGCCAAGTGGTCCATCTTCTGTGATTGGTGTAGTGAACAGGAAATTGATCCTGTCCATGTCACTGTTCAGCAATAAGCAGACTTCCTAGTTTTCCTCTTTGAGGTTAAAAAATTGGTACCTTCGCCTATCAAAGGTTACAGGTCTGCTTTAGGTAGGACTATTTCTCTTCTTGGTTGCTCAGATTTTGGTAACAATGAATATATTTCTTTATAAGTTAGGAACTTTAGTTTAGAAAGACCTAAACAAAATAAGTTAGTTCCACAGTGGGATTTAAGTTTGGTCCTAGCTGCCCTAAATTCTGCCCCTTTTGAGCCAGCAGAGAAAGTTGACCTACGTTTTGTTGCTTACAAATGTTGTTTTTTTACTGCTTTAGCTTCCGGTAGAAAAAGCGAGATTCATGCCTTATCTGTCTCGAACTCTTGTCTTAGTTTTTCTAGAAACAAGTCTTCTGTTACTCTTCTAACAGATCCTTTTTCTTCGGTAAAAATCAGATTCCAGATAGAGGGGCAGAACCCATCTGTATTCCAGCTCTGCCGGACGATGCTTCTTCCAAGCTTCTTTGTCCAGTCAGAATCCTTAGTATTTATTTGGACAGAACTAAGAATACTCGTTCTGTCAAGAATACTAGACTTTTTCTTCCCTTAAAAGGGGTATTTCTGACATCTCTGCAAAGACAATTTCTTCTTGGATTTGTCAGGCTATTATTTTAGCTTACGAGTCTTCAGGAGAAGAACTTCTTACCTGACACTTTGTTAAAGCTCATGAAGTTAGAGCTCTTGCTGCCTCCTGGGCACTTTTTAATTCTGCTTCTATTTCTGAAATTTTATCCGCAGGTTTTTGGAGGTGTCAAAATTCTTTTACATCTTTTTACCTTCGGTCTATGTCTGCCCAAGCAGACAACCTTTTTTCTCTTGGACCTATATTGGCAGCTCAACAAATTATTTTCCTTTGGTTTCCAAGAAACCAGGGGATTCAGCTGTCTGTTAGATTCTGAATTTCTCAGAATTTATAGTGGTAAGCTATTTATTGATATAAAATTAGACATTTTTCTAAGTAAAATTTACTTTTATTAAATAAATACTTACCACTTAAAATTATAGGTCCCACCCTGCCTCCCCTTCATCCCCTAGTCTTTGGGAAATGGAATGAGGTAAATAGGGTATTAGAGATGGGATATCCGGTTTGAGGGGAACATTTCAAGAATTATTGTTTATCTTCCTGCTGTGTCAAGGTCGCTAAGGGAGTATCTCAGAATTTATAGTGGTAAGTATTTATTTAATAAAAGTAAATTTTACTTAGAAAAATTTCTAATTTTAAGCTATATCATGGCATCAGGTTTTATTTGGGAGGAAGCCGGAGTACCTGAAGAAATCCCCTGATCTTGTCAATTAAGATTGGAGTTGAGATCACCCTTCCAGAGATTCAAACCTGCAATATCAGTGTTGGACCACATGGTCAATAGTAGACGAACTACCTTAACCACTCTGCCACCAAGGAAAAGGACAAAGACCAGCAGCACTTACATATCATCTGTTCTGCCTTCTAGTCCATCTACAACCTCAACTTTATCCTCTAAACTCCAATTCATTGATAAATGGCTGAGCGTTTCATCATGGTGTTCATACGGTTTGGATAGAGTTGTCAGGATAGGATGGTTGATATGGAATCCTTTTGGTAATTCTGTTTCTAGAATGTCATACACACGACAACATACTGCACGGGAAAAGTGTCCATGCTCATACTGATTACCTGTATCAAAACAAAATCTATTTTGGAATATGTACATTCAGTTCTGTTCATGTTAGAGTCAAAATCACTTTATGACATATATTGTGTGTATTGTTCTTGATTATTAATGTCAATTTTATTACCCGTTTATTTAAAGTTAAAAAAAATGCAACTAAAGTCCCTTAATTGCTCCGATGCAAAGCGTGTGGCTTAATAACAAGGATATGTAGTAAAAAATGAAGTAGGGTTTGAAATCTTGTTAAAAGGAAGTTAAGGTCTGTGGTGAAAACTGTATGAGAAATACAAGATATTATAATCTACTTAATGCTGTTCTATAAAATAAGTTGCACCCCGCTAGCTGCAATAATGTAGCTCTGTTAAATTTTTTATCTCGGCAGAGTTGGAGTTCTCGTTCCTCATAAAGGAGCAGCCCGGGAGGAATCCACACACTGTTTCCCTGGATTGCAACTTACTTTTCTATGTCTCCACCATTTAATTGATATTTCAACAACACTTAATTATGTGATTTCTTCATATAATTGCTCTCCTCAAAGGAGGTGGAAATTGTAATGCTGATCACATGATTTTGTGAACATTTAGGGCAATTTCATTTGAAAAGCAGCAACATTTAAAACAAATGGGACAGCAAAAGAAAGATGCAACAAAATCAAATTTGTGCTTTGTTGTTCTGGAGAGATAAAAAAAAATTCAAATGAGCTGCATTGTATCCAGTACCCTACAGCATTAATACATGTTATATATTTGATATACAAAGTTTCTCCATTTGACCCTACCACCCACATACACATACAAGTTTTATATTATAAAAGTGTCTTCCAACAGGGACACGGTATTTTTTAAAATAAAAAAAATAAAATATCCAACAAAACAGGTTACCATACATATTTTTAGAATGGTCCACATAATAAACTAGAGTAAAAAAAACTGTGAGCAATGCTCACCATTGATACAACCCGCTTTATGATTTCTTAAAAAATTCATGTGTTCTTACTTATGAACTTGAAACTTAATCTAGTGTAGGAAGAGTTGCAGATAAAACATGGGAACCCCCATCCCTAGCCCACCTCAACGAATAGCAATGTCCATTTTTTTCTGTGGGAAAACCCAAATATCATTCCGATCAAAATGTTAAATATCAGGTGCACAATGGCACTATGTGATAAAGATTCTGTTTAGGTTTCATCAAATTCCATTCAGTGGTGTAGGAGGAGTTGCACATAAGAGATGGGTATCCCCTTATGTCAATGACAATGTCCATGTTATTCTATGGGAAACCCCAAATATCATTCTGATCAAAATGTTACATATCTCCTGCCAATGGCACTATGTGACAAGGATTCTGTGTAAGTTTCATCAAATTCCATTCAGTGGTGTAGGAGGAGTTGCACATAAGAGATAGGTATCCCATTAGGTCAATGACAAAGTCCATGTTTTTCTATGGGAAACCCCAAATATCATTCCGATCAAAATGTTAAATATATCCTGCACAATGGCACTATGTGACAAGGATTCTGTGTAAGTTTCATCAAATTCCATTCAGTGGTGTAGGAGTTGTTGCAAATAAGAGAAAGTACAACGGACGGACGGACAGACGGACACCATGATCACTATATACCCCCGTTCAAGCGGGGGTATAAATATCCAACACACCATAGGTAAAAATACATATTTTTGGAATGGTCCACATAATAATCAACAGGTTAAACACTATAAATATTTCTGACTTGTTCCCTGTTTAGAAGACATACCTACAGTTATAGAAGAGATATATGTTGGGAAAATAAAGTTGGAGAACAATGATCCCTGTACTCCAACGACATTCCACAGTAACAACTTATCACTGCAAGTCATTACTAACAATGACTGGTCTCCTTGGAAATCTGCCATTGTTTGTTGAGGTTCTTGGTGTTCTTCAACTGGTAAAACTTCACCTAAAATATAAAGTGTACTACTTTTAATAATGTTTGTTTATTTGTTTGAATGGATTTCATTGACACTTTCAGCAATTTCTCAACCATATCATGGCATCCAGTTTTTATTTGGGGAGGAAGCTGGAGAATACTCACCTACCTTTTGTAGGAAAACTGGCAATCCTTGTAAATTAAGATTGGAGTCTATTAGACCTTGCCTGCAGTGAGAATCGAACCTGCAACCTCAATGTTTACAGGCCTGTGATTAAGATGAGACTAACTACCGGATCCACTCTGCCACCGAGGCCTCTTTTAAAAATCTGTACTATCTGCTACATTTGATTTTTAACTTATTTTAATTAATTTTTTTATATTATTTTAGTTAAATTTTAGATTTATTTTAATTAAATGTTTAATTTATTTTGTACTAATTTTTCTCAGTGTTTTCCAAAATAATTATAATATGATTTGCATATTTAGAAATATGTCAAAATTACTTTTGGTAGTAGTTTTCAACCAAACTAATTTTTGTTGATAAATGACGTAGACTAAACTACTTTTAGTGTAACCAGCGTAAACAAAGATGGTGGCATTCAATAGCTAAAGCGATAAGATCACACATTATTAGTTTTATGAATTGAAATTAAGGATTTGTTAAATTTAAAAAAAAAAATTTCTTTTTGTCCTTTGAGAAAAAAAATGTTACAGATTTAAGTTAAAGCTTATTATGTATTCATTTTTATTCAAATCAGAAGGTGGTTTATGGAATAACATTTTGTACGTAAAATCAATATTATTTTTTATTTTTTCATATTGTTTGTTTGTTTGTATGGTGTTTAATGCCACTTTCAGCAATTGTTCAGTACTATCATGGCATCAAGTTTTTATTGGAAGAGGAAGCCAGAGTAACCCAGAGAACCCCCCCCCCCCCCCCCCCACTTGCGGTAGGAAACTGGCAATCCTTGTCAATTAAGACTGGACTTGATTTCACCCTGCCCACTGTGAGACTTGAACCCACAACATCAGTGCTGACAGACCATGTGATCAATAGTAGAAGAAATACCATAACCACTTGGCCACCAATGCCCCTAAAATATTTCATACAATAACCATTAACCTATCGCTTGACCACTTACTCCTTTTAATATAAAAACAATCAGTAATTTTTACATCTGCACTACATTATCAATTAATGTACTTTCAAGTTAATGCTTTACATAGTAATGAGACCCTATATCATAATTTTTTTTTTTAAATAAACAGTAAATGAGATATTGTCTTAATCTTAAGTTTTCAGACTCCACATCAAACATATCTAATACGCTTATTTAAAGTGACATAAAGGAAAACCATAGTGTGTAAATGGAAGCCGAAAATAATAGAAAAGTTTGTAAATCTCATCGTATTGTATGTTAGTTAGGGAGATTAATAAGTTGGTACTAAATGACATCTTTTAAGGTATCCAACCCATAATTGAAGCCACCGTTTAATTTTATTTTTCGACCAAGAAATACAGCTTTACTATATCAAGGTATTGCTAATTAATGATACAAATTAAATAGATTGGTTTACTTTTAGTCAATGTTAACAGTTTTGACCAAAAAAAAATTAGTTGCTCATATAGTATTTCCGATGTTTGCCGAACATTACCAAGGTCTGCTCCATTGAAAAACAATGGACATCCAGGACACCAAATACGATCACGTGGTCAATTGTGGTCCGGATACCTTAAATGTTACTTGCATTCAATTTCCAAACAAATAACAATTAAACTGTTGATTATGTCGCTATGTTTACTTTGTAAAACCATCATATGATCAAATCTCATTCATAATTCATATTTTATTTTCAATGGTGCATATGGTTTCTGTAAATATCAAACCATCATGTTGACTTTAATTGTGGTTTGAATCTCATAAATGTATTATCTCTATCAAAAAACAAAAGGTTCTGGAAAAAATTATTGTTAATAAAAATATTTTAGTTTCTATACACCTAAATAAATCTCCATTTATTTCACGATTATATTTTTCTCACTGCTAACCATGTATATTAATAAGAAGTACTAAATAATTAATATGTCAATTTGAAGACATCATCACTTTTGTTAATGGAGAGTGCAGATCACATGATTTCACAAACAATTTATGGCACTTTCAATTGAAAGCTGCAACATTTAAAATGAAATAGGACAGATTAAGAAAGAGGATTCAAAACAAAATCTGTGCTGTGTTGTGAATGGGTGCAAGCCTACACTTAACATAAATTTATGAAAGGGGGGGGGGGGGTCAAGTTTTATGCCTTTCCCACAATGTTAAAAGACTGTGTATTGAGAAATCTCCCCCGAATAAGTCATGTGATAGGATACATCTAACTACCTATCTTGAAAATGGTGTATTCATTAACTCTTTGTTGCCATATTATTGTAATAAATATTTGCCTGAAGACTAAAGTGAACATTAACTTGTGATATTAAACAAACAATTCTGAAATATTTACAAGAATCATTCGTAATACCATGCTTAAAGCTTTGTCTTACCATCTTCATTTTTTGTGTTAAACCAACCAGGTAACTCATCATTAAATTTGGGAAAATGTGCTCCTTGCAAAACTAACTGCTCTTCTTCTTCTGTTAATGGTGTACATGGTCTGAAAATAAAACTTTACTAAATATATTTGTTAAGAAAACAACATTACACCCCCTATAATCTGTTATAGGTGCCTGTTGTCTTACTGAATCATCATTTAATGCAACATGTCATTTGGTCACTTTTAACGATTTCTTGATAGATTTGGTAAAATACGTCAAGAGGTAAGTATTCCAGACACCTTTAATGATTTCTTGACCGATTTGTTAATTCCCGTCCACAGGTAAGTATTCTAGCTATTGTCAAAGTGAATATGTAATCAAACAATACATATTTTGGGCAGTAAAGATGGACCAGTGGACAGAAGTTTTGACTTCTACTGGTTCTGTAGGGATGGAGAATTCAGGCTTGTGCAGTAGACTTACTCTTTTTTTAAATATCCAAAGGGCGACTTCAATGTTCAGGGAAAGTTGCATTCCACAAACATGGCACAAACTAAGGTCTGCGGTCAGGCTTACTTTATTACAACCTGACAACCCTCAATGCGAGAGCACCCCTATCTGCCATCTGGTGACAATATGGGCTGCACAGCTCTGTGGGTAAAGCCCTGGGAATTGTCACCTGCTATATATTAGAGAACTAGAGGTAATAACAAATGTGGCTGTGTAGATAGATTCGAAGGACATGAGTCAAGGGTAATTAATGGCTAAGTCCATTAAATAATGCAGTATTATAAAAAAAATATATATAAGTGAATACCTCTAACCTGTTGTAATATATTTAACTACTGGTAAATTCACAAAAAAACAGAGTGAATTTTCAAAATCAACATAATTTGTTTGTTCATGGACAAAATAGTGCACAGTTAAAGTATTTACTTCAACCCCAATTGTAGTCATATTTATCCCCTTACAGCAGTTTTTCACCTATATCATGGCATCCAGTTTTAATGGGTAAGAAGGCCAGAGTACCTGCAGAAAACCGGGACCTTTTGAGCATTTTAAATTTTAAACTGTATTTATCAAGAGTAGATGAATATTAAAATCAATGAGGTGAAAAGGCAGAATCAGTTTCTCAAATAAACATTGCTAAAATCCAGAGTTCAATTTTTCAAAATAGATTTTAAGGAAAGTTTATCAAAATTTACCAAACTGGTCAGAACCAATTAAATGCCCACAGAGATAACATGTCTACTGAATAACAATCCACACAGCAACTAATGACAAATATATTTATTAAAGTTAGCTGAACACAGGTAGCAAGTGCTTTTTGTTTATAAATATAAACACGTGGATTTAGTTGGGTTGTTTGTATATTTATACATTATTTGCATATGGATTCTTATTGGTTTAAATACAGTAACGTGATTTTGTTTACGGGAAGATGAGTAGTCTCGTGCATTTCATGCACTTTTTGGCGGGACGAGTTGTATTTATACAGATATAGATGAGTTGCATATTTATTCAAAGTTTGCCATTCTACCGGTTAGCAGCTTTCATGTTTGAGATACCCGTCCACCCACCCATTATGATGATTTACTTATGATTGTATATATATTTAATTCGATTAAATTTTCTTTTGTAGATAATTACTGATGTTTTTGTAATGTCATTGATGCTAATGGTGTATAGTGTTTATGAAAGACATTGTTGTTTTGCGTTATTTTGAAAATGTATAAAATAAAAGCTGCTACACCAGATGGCATACTTAATCCTATACATGTGTTGAGTTTATTTAATAAATAATTTATATTCGTTTGAGCTTGACGAATAAGAATATAAAAACATTTCTTCACAGATTACAAGCAGAACAAAGGACCATGTTGTGTGCAATTGGCACCATTAGTTCTCTGAATGCCACCTATAGTGATATATTTTAGACAACACTCACCGCAAAACGAATACCGGTAAAAACTAGATATCAGTGAGATGGTATCTATCTCTGTGGGCCCCAATGACCTTGAAGTTCAATGTCTAGGTCATCAACCATGATGTGTCACATATCTCCTATATATTATCTACTCACATACAAAATATCAAAAGCCTACCTCAAAAGATAAAAAAGTTCTAGGCCGGACACGATTTTGGATGGACAGACTGATCATAATCGGTCAAATGCCACTAAGTGGCAGGACCCTAATAAGAATGTTGTCTCCATGAAAGCAAGTTTTCATTAAGGTGCCTATTAAGACAGGTTACTGTACCTGACCAACATACCTTACATCGGCATGGTAGGCATAATCATCACTCGGTGGATCAGTCAGGCTGTACCTGACCAACATACCTTACATCGGCATGGTAGGCATAATCACCACTCGGTGGATCAGTCAGGCTGTACCTGACCAACATACCTTACATCGGCATGGTAGGCATAATCATCACTCGGTGGATCAGTCAGGCTGTACCTGACCAACATACCTTACATCGGCATGGTAGGCATAATCATCACTCGGTGGATCAGTCAGGCTGTACCAGACCAACATACCTTACATCGGCATGGTAGGCATAATCACCACTCGGTGGATCAGTCAGTGCCTCTGAAGACAGAAGTTACTGTACATGACCAACATACCTTACATCAGCATGGTAGGCATAATCACCACTTGGTGGATCAGTCAGGCTGTACCTGACCAACATACCTTACATCAGCATGGTAGGCATAATCACCACTCGGTGGATCAGTCCGTGCCTCTGAAGACAGAAGTTACTGTACCTGACCAACAAACCTTACATCAGCATGGTAGGCATAATCACCACTCGGTGGATCAGTCCGTGCCTCTGAAGACAGAAGTTACTGTACCTGACCAACATACCTTACATCAGCATGGTAGGCATAATCACCACTCGGTGGATCAGTCTGTGCCTCTGAAGACAGAAGTTACTGTACCTGACCAACATACCTTACATCAGCATGGTAGGCATAATCACCACTCGGTGGATCAGTCCGTGCCTCTGAAGACAGAAGTTACTGTACCTGACCAACATACCTTACATCAGCATGGTAGGCATAATCACCACTCGGTGGATCAGTCCGTGCCTCTGAAGACAGGTTACTGTACCTGACCAACATACCTTACATCAGCATGGTAGGCATAATCACCACTCGGTGGATCAGTCAGGCTGTACCTGACCAACATACCTTACATCAGCATGGTAGGCATAATCACCACTCGGTGGATCAGTCCGAGCCTCTGAAGACAGAAGTTACTGTACCTGACCAACATACCTTACATCAGCATGGTAGGCATAATCACCACTCGGTGGATCAGTTAGTGCCTCTTAAGACAGGTTACTGTACCTGACCAACATTCCTTACATCAGCATGGTAGGCATAATCACCACTCGGTGGATCAGTCACCAACATACCTTACATCAGCATGGTAGGCATAATCACCACTCGGTGGATCAGTCACCAACATTCCTTACATCAGCATGGTAGGCATAATCACCACTCGGTGGATCAGTCCGTGCCTCTGAAGACAGAAGTTACTGTACCTGACCAACATACCTTACATCAGCATGGTAGGCATAATCACCACTCGGTGGATCAGTTAGTGCCTCTGAAGACAGGTTACTGTACCTGACCAACATTCCTTACATCAGCATGGTAGGCATAATCACCACTCGGTGGATCAGTTAGTGCCTATGAAGACAGAAGTTACTGTACCTGACCAACATACCTTACATCAGCATGGTAGGCATAATCACCACTCGGTGGATCAGTTAGTGCCTCTGAAGACAGGTTACTGTACCTGACCAACATTCCTTACATCAGCATGGTAGGCATAATCACCACTCGGTGGATCAGTCCGTGCCTCTGAAGACAGAAGTTACTGTACCTGACCAACATACCTTACATCAGCATGGTAGGCATAATCACCACTCGGTGGATAAGTCAGGCTGTACCTGACCAACATACCTTACATCAGCATGGCAGGCATAATCACCACTCGGTGGATCAGTCAGGCTGTACCAGACCAACATACCTTACATCAGCATGGTAGGCATAATCAGCACTCGGTGGATAAGTCAGGCTGTACCAGACCAACATACCTTACATCAGCATGGTAGGCATAATCACTACTCGGTGGATAAGTCAGGCTGTACCAGACCAACATACCTTACATCAGCATGGTAGGCATAATCACCACTCGGTGGATCAGTCAGGCTGTACCTGACCAACATACCTTACATCAGCATGGTAGGCATAATCACCACTCGGTGGATCAGTCAGGCTGTACCTGACCAACATACCTTACATCAGCATGGTAGGCATAATCACCACTCGGTGGATCAGTTAGTGCCTCTTAAGACAGGTTACTGTACCTGACCAACATTCCTTACATCAGCATGGTAGGCATAATCACCACTCGGTGGATCAGTCACCAACATACCTTACATCAGCATGGTAGGCATAATCACCACTCGGTGGATCAGTCACCAACATTCCTTACATCAGCATGGTAGGCATAATCACCACTCGGTGGATCAGTCCGTGCCTCTGAAGACAGAAGTTACTGTACCTGACCAACATACCTTACATCAGCATGGTAGGCATAATCACCACTCGGTGGATCAGTTAGTGCCTCTTAAGACAGGTTACTGTACCTGACCAACATTCCTTACATCAGCATGGTAGGCATAATCACCACTCGGTGGATCAGTTAGTGCCTATGAAGACAGAAGTTACTGTACCTGACCAACATACCTTACATCAGCATGGTAGGCATAATCACCACTCAGTGGATAAGTCAGGCTGTACCTGACCAACATACCTTACATCAGCATGGCAGGCATAATCACCACTCGGTGGATCAGTCAGGCTGTACCAGACCAACATACCTTACATTAGCATGGCAGGCATAATCACCACTCGGTGGATCAGTCAGGCTGTACCAAACCAACATATCTTACATCAGCATGGTAGGCATAATCACCACTCGGTGGATAAGTCAGGCTGTACCAGACCAACATACCTTACATCAGCATGGTAGGCATAATCACTACTCGGTGGATAAGTCAGGCTGTACCAGACCAACATACCTTACATCAGCATGGTAGGCATAATCACCACTCGGTGGATCAGTCACCAACATTCCTTACATCAGCATGGTAGGCATAATCACCACTCGGTGGATCAGTCCGTGCCTCTGAAGACAGAAGTTACTGTACCTGACCAACATACCTTACATCAGCATGGTAGGCATAATCACCACTCGGTGGATCAGTTAGTGCCTCTTAAGACAGGTTACTGTACCTGACCAACATTCCTTACATCAGCATGGTAGGCATAATCACCACTCGGTGGATCAGTTAGTGCCTATGAAGACAGAAGTTACTGTACCTGACCAACATACCTTACATCAGCATGGTAGGCATAATCACCACTCGGTGGATAAGTCAGGCTGTACCTGACCAACATACCTTACATCAGCATGGCAGGCATAATCACCACTCGGTGGATCAGTCAGGCTGTACCAGACCAACATACCTTACATCAGCATGGCAGGCATAATCACCACTCGGTGGATCAGTCAGGCTGTACCAAACCAACATATCTTACATCAGCATGGTAGGCATAATCACCACTCGGTGGATAAGTCAGGCTGTACCAGACCAACATACCTTACATCAGCATGGTAGGCATAATCACTACTCGGTGGATAAGTCAGGCTGTACCAGACCAACATACCTTACATCAGCATGGTAGGCATAATCACCACTCGGTGGATCAGTTAGTGCCTATGAAGACAGAAGTTACTGTACCTGACCAACATACCTTACATCAGCATGGTAGGCATAATCACCACTCGGTGGATAAGTCAGGCTGTACCTGACCAACATACCTTACATCAGCATGGTAGGCATAATCACCACTCGGTGGATAAGTCAGGCTGTACCAGACCAACATACCTTACATCAGCATGGTAGGCATAATCACCACTCGGTGGATCAGTTAGTGCCTATGAAGACAGAAGTTACTGTACCTGACCAACATACCTTACATCAGCATGGTAGGCATAATCACTACTCGGTGGATAAGTCAGGCTGTACCAGACCAACATACCTTACATCAGCATGGTAGGCATAATCACCACTCGGTGGATCAGTTAGTGCCTATGAAGACAGAAGTTACTGTACCTGACCAACATACCTTACATCAGCATGGTAGGCATAATCACCACTCGGTGGATAAGTCAGGCTGTACCTGACCAACATACCTTACATCAGCATGGTAGGCATAATCACCACTCGGTGGATCAGTTAGTGCCTATGAAGACAGAAGTTACTGTACCTGACCAACATACCTTACATCAGCATGGCAGGCATAATCACCACTCGGTGGATAAGTCAGGCTGTACCTGACCAACATACCTTACATCAGCATGGTAGGCATAATCACCACTCGGTGGATAAGTTAGTGCCTATGAAGACAGAAGTTACTGTACCTGACCAACATACCTTACATCAGCATGGTAGGCATAATCACCACTCGGTGGATAAGTCAGGCTGTACCTGACCAACATACCTTACATCAGCATGGTAGGCATAATCACCACTCGGTGGATAAGTCAGGCTGTACCTGACCAACATACCTTACATCAGCATGGTAGGCATAATCACCACTCGGTGGATAAGTCAGGCTGTACCTGACCAACATACCTTACATCAGCATGGTAGGCATAATCACCACTCGGTGGATAAGTCAGGCTGTACCTGACCAACATACCTTACATCAGCATGGTAGGCATAATCACCACTCGGTGGATCAGTCAGGCTGTACCAGACCAACATACCTTACATCTGCATGGCAGGCATAATCACCACTCGGTGGATCAGTCAGGCTGTACCAGACCAACATACCTTACATCAGCATGGCAGGCATAATCACCACTCGTTGGATCAGTCAGGCTGTACCAGACCAACATACCTTACATCTGCATGGCAGGCATAATCACCACTCGGTGGATCAGTCAGTGCCTCTGAAGACAGAAGTTACTGTACCAGACCAACATACCTTACATCAGCATGGTAGGCATAATCACCACTCGGTGGATCAGTCAGGCTGTACCAGACCAACATACCTTACATCTGCATGGCAGGCATAATCACCACTCCGTGGATCAGTCAGGCTGTACCAGATTAACATACCTTACATCAGCATGGCAGGCATAATCACCACTCGGTGGATCAGTCAGGCTGTACCAGACCAACATACCTTACATCAGCATAGCAGGCATAATCACCACTCGGTGGATCAGTCAGTGCCTCAGAAGACAGAAGTTACTGTACCTGACCAACATACCTTACATCTGCATGGCAGGCATAATCACCACTCGGTGGATCAGTTAGTGCCTATGAAGACAGAAGTTACTGTACCTGACCAACATACCTTACATCTGCATGGCAGGCATAATCACCACTAGGTGGATCAGTCAGGCTGTACCAGACCAACATACCTTACATCAGCATGGCAGGCATAATCACCACTCGGTGGATCAGTCAGGCTGTACCAGACCAACATACCTTACATCTGCATGGCAGGCATAATCACCACTCGGTGGATCAGTCAGTGCCTCTGAAGACAGAAGTTACTGTACCTGACCAACATACCTTACATCAGCATGGTAGGCATAATCACCACTCGGTGGATCAGTCAGGAATAAATGGAGAGTTATGTGATCTTTTAACTTCAGCATATGTGACTGCTCTGTTATCTGTTCAAATATGGACAAAATCTTTGAACCTTCCCAGTAACTCTTTATTTCTTTGAAAAAATATCTGAAACAATAAATAGATAGAAATACATGAAAAGAAGTAAACATTACAATTATTATTACAGCAATAAAAGTTTAGCATGTTTACCTCACTTATCTCAAACATGGAATATTTGTTGTCAGATGTCAATATTTATTTTCAGCATATTAAATACATTTTTTTATAAAGCTTGAAAATTTTATATGACTTATTCCTGCTAAACTTCTATTTGTAGTAGTGCAGACATCTTTTCCACTAGTCAGGGTTCCTGCGTCCACATGTGTCCACGAAACCCTGACAAACTTAGCTAGGATATTCCCAGTAGAAAAGGTTTTCAAATGACATCACACCTTCAAAATATCAACCAATGAAATTGCTAAAAAGTTACAGTGTTTGGAAGTAGAATATAAAACATAGTGGCAAATGGATCAATCGATAAACAAAACTTAAACATATCACAATCATAACAAACTATAACATTTAAAATACACTGATTTTCAAGTGGTTTATGAAACACATCCATTTGTTTATTTACAATCAATCGGGATATCCCCTAACAAAGTCCTGAAAGAAAGCCAGTTTTTGATTGGCTACATGCAGGTATGATGTAGCCAATCAAAATACTGTGGTTTCATTTATTTTCGTGGGTATCAATTTTCGTGTTTGGAGGAAAAAAGACATTTCGTGGGATTCTTAAATTCGTGGTTCTCGGAATCATAAAAAAAATTAAAATAGAAAAATGAGGGACTTGCTTATAAATTTTCAGTATTCACATACAGTGTTAGTCTGTAGATTTTCTAATACGTCATTTTCAAGATATAATCGCTCTAGGGAGGTGACAATTGTAATGCTAATCACCAAATCATATAGAAATTTAGGTACTTTTATTGGAAAGCGGTGACATTAAAACAAAATGGAAAGGCTTAAAAAAAGACGTTGCAAAACGAAACCGGTTTTTATTGCGGCATGGTGCAAAGCCCACACTAAACATAAATTTATGAAAGGGGTTGCATTTTATGTTGTTTGTTTACACAATTTTAAAAGACGGTGCATTGAGTAGAGTACATTAAATAAAATCATGCGATACCGTATATCACAAGATAGTGTACATCTAACTACATATCTTGAAAACGGCGTATCATCTGTTTTGTTTTCAAAGGAACATGAAGTAATAAAGATTAAACAGATTTTGCTTTGTAGCTGTAAACATAATTAACATTATTAATAAAAATGTAATTTTATTAAAACCTACTAAATAAACAGTTCATTGTAAATTCATCATACATTCCCTGGGGCAAAGATTAAATTTGTTTGTTTGACAATAAACTTGATGATATAATTAGTGGTTTTTTAATGACTGAAATCAATATAAAAGGTGTTTAAAATAGATTGCTTTATTGGTCTTTATTTCAAAGAAAGTTACTTTAATATTGATGTATACATCAACACTTTACCATGAAAAGGCACAACAGGCAGGATGTTCATTACTGACGGGATTACGCAATTAAAAAATAACAACGATGTTTTTTTATACATTTTTTTTTCTGTTTACTGTCATAAACACACTAAAATTGTTCATAATGCAAATTGTCATATCTATCGAAAACATATCAATATAACGATGCATCTTGAACATCAGTCGTCATAATGCATGTAAACAACCACCTCATGTCAGTTTCTCATGTCAGCCAGGGACAGTCTATACTAACTATATATATAGACTGTCCCTGTGTCGTTTACCATCATAATAGATTTCTTGAGGTCATTATTCGTTGCATTCTTAATGTCGTGGTATGTCCCCACCCACGAAAAGGACGAAAATTGGTACCCCACGAATAAAAATGAAACCACAGTAGTGATTTCTTGCCAGGGAATTTCATAGCTAAGTTTATCAGGGTTTTGTGGACACAGAAACCCTGACTTGTGAGGATGAACATCTTGGAAGGCACAACAATTGGATATATATTTGTAAGTGGACTGACAAAAGTTTCTTCCTTGTTGGCTTTGTATTTTAAAATAAAATAATTTTCATCAAAATAAGACTACATTTTTGGCTTATTGAGCTCAAGTATATATTTTTTTAGAAAAACAACAGTATTATTTTTTAAACATTACTATATTTGGCTAAAACAATCAAATCAAAATCCATCTAACCGAAACAACAAGTTTATTGCTTTTTACAGCTGTTTCTATTCCTTTTTACCCTAAATAATGTTCTGTATTTATTAACAGGTACCATGTTTTTTGGAAAGCAGGACATTAGATTAAGTCTTGAAGAAGACATTTTAATGATGATTCATGCTGTTGGGTTCTGATCAGCTTAATTGTTTCAGAGAAGATATTTGTTGTTGACTTTAAAAAGTTGTTAAAGTCTTATGGACAATAAGTAATGATAACAATTGCTTACTATGACTTTTAGTCCATCAAAATAAATTTATATAATGCTATTCAGTTGTGCTAATATTTGCAATACACGTGTAGTAGAAAAAAATTAAAACACACTGACTTGAGTAGTGCCCTTCTAGCCGTTGCTACAGCGTAACTGTCAATCAGACATCTTCCATCAGTTGTTAGATGATCCTTGCCAATACAACAATTTCCGGTTCCAAATGCAACCACCTGGCCCTCAGAGTCACCTATGTGTACACATATTGCAGAATACAATAAAACATTGTGTACTGATGAATGATTAAAACTAAAAACTGAATTTTACAGAAATTATAAACACAGAAATAATGGTCTTACAAGTCCACAACTACAGGAAAAAATGTGGCATTAAATTGGTGGCCTGTGGTGGAGTGGACATTTTGGTCATTTGGTGTGACCCTTGGTGAGGAAGTACCATTTTGAGAGAGTGTCCTGATCAGAGTTATAACTGTATCTGAAATACATGTATCACTAACTTAAAGATAAATTAGGGACCCTGGTAGCCGAGTGGTTAAGGTAGGTCATCTACAATTGACCCTGTGGCCTGTCAACACTGAGATTGCAGGTTTCAGTCTTACTGCAGGCAAGGTGCACTCTACTCCAATTTTAATTGACAAGGATTGCCAGTTTTCCTACCGAAGGTCTGGGGTTTTTCTTTGGTTACTCCAGCTTCCTCCCCCAATAAAAACTGGATGCCTTGATCTAGCTGCAAAATTGCTGAAAGTGGCGTTATACAATATTCAAACAAACAAAAATAAACTAGATATCAGTGACATGGTACCCATCTCTGTGGGCCCCACCGACCTTGAGGTCAAAGGTCAAAGGTCATCAACCATGGTATGCAACACATCGCATTGATATTATCTACCAACATTCCAAATATCAAAAGCCTACCTCAAAATATAAAAAGTTACAGCCTGGGCACGATTAGTTCGGACGGATGCATGGACACACAGACTGAAGGACTAATCACTATAGATAAACAGTAACTTGTAAGATGAGTAACACATAATCTTACCTCTTTTGATCAGAAAGGCTGCCAAAGATATTTTACTATGAGCCAAAGCTGGAACTTCTTTCAAACACTCATTCAATGCTTTAAATGATAATTGAGCAATTCTGTCTTCTTCAATGATTTTTGGTGCAGATGAATAATTCTGAAAAATACATTCATTAAAATAAAGATACTAAAATTAAAGTGTAGTTTATCAAACAGAGAAACGATTCTCTTTCTGCCTGTATCTTCGTTTTATTTGTGTTTTGTTCAAGTTTTCAATTACATTAAACAACTAATTATAACAAAATTATATTTGATGCAGTGTTTCTTCATTCCTCTTTTTAAAAGCTATTCCCATTTTCAAAAATGAAGACAACAATTTAATTTTAACATTGAAATTTCATGTGTTGATGGGTACTTAAACAGGAGTAAATTTGATCGATGTCATGTTCTTTTATCTAAAATTAAGTATGTATTTAGTCAGAATCTGAAAAAATATCGATTGATACAAGCTGTGTGATAAAAAGCCTTGTATCATCTATATATGTGATACAAGATGTACTTTTGTCGGAACTACTTCTTGACGTCACAATGAATGGTATAACCAATGATTCGTTGAATGACTTTCATTCTATGAATGAAATATGACGTCATAATGCGTGTGACATTAGGGGCTATATTTTATAAACAAATGCTTCTTTGAATGTTAAATTTTTAATTGTAAACATTCAGTTTTGTTCTGCTCTTTGTATACTTCTTAATTTTAGATAAACTTATTACATACATTTAAGTGTAGGTACAACTACCTGTATCACGTCTTGACAGTTGCATACATTCCGCATCACAACTCGACGCTGCGCGTCTCGTAGTGATACAAATGTACACAACTGTCTCGACGTGATACAGGTAGTTGTACCTACACATAATGTATGTAATGGATATATACCACTCCAACACACCTGGCTCTGTCTCAGAAGAGATAAAGCTTCTGATACAGCTTTATTCTTTGCTTCTTTCTTTGTTTTGGCTGTATCCTGGGCAATCATTTCATCATCCACAAACACATATGCTTCAAACCTGTGTATCAAATTGTAACATCAATTATGTTCTACTTGTCAGTTTCTAATGTCAGTTTTTGATGGTATGTTTCTTTGGTTGATTGACACTTGTTGTACATTTCTTGCAGCCATTTTTCACCTTTATAATGGTTTTTGTTTTTGTCTGTGTGTTTGAATGTTATTTAATGCCACTCAGCAATTTTTCAACTTGGGAGGAAGACGGAGTACCCGGTAGGAAAACTGGCAATTGTTTTGTCAATTAAAATTGGAGTGCACCATGCCCGCAGTGAGACTCAAACTCGCAATCTCAGTGTTGACAGACCAACATGATCAACAGTAGACAAACTACTGAGGCCCTTATCATGGTTTTTATTTTTGAAGGAAATGAGTACTCACTGAGAACCCTTGATTTTTGGGAAGGAAAACTGCCAATCATTGTTGAGGTGAAAAATGAAATTCTGGTGAAAAAAACAACTGATAAAACTATCTACATCACTGGGCAGTAATCTAGCAAGCTTCACTCTATTATATAGGAACTGATGTTTTAAGTGAGGTTTAAGTATATACATCATTTCCCTTCACATTTGTCAGTTCCTATCTCCTCCCCCCCCAAAAAAAAAACACCCCAAAATAAACCAACCCAAAAAAACATATTCATGCATACACACACAACAGATTGCAAGAATGTCTTTTTCAGTTGTTCAGCAGTAAAATCTGTTTATATATTCCATGAGAACAAAAATATTATCACTGATGTTGAACAACACTGTGGATTCAGGACTCAAATACAGATTTTACCATGCCTGTAAAGTATAACTATTAATAACCAAACATTTTAATCAGAAACAAATTTGTATTTCATCAATACCATGACAAGAATTCTTGAGTTGTTGATAACAGCACAGGCCTGCTTTGTAACGGATATATCCTGGGTCCCGTGAATTGTATTTTTAGTACATACATTTGAATAAACACTGTGCCAGACCCATCAATCTCCCACGTGCACTCAATATTTTATCTTGACTAAAAATATTAAAAGAAAGACTTATTGAAGTCCTACCCAAAAGGTCCAGGTGAATCACCAACTTCTATATTGAAAGGCAATCTGCGTTGAGAACAGTATTCTTGGAGCTGTTGTACTGGTGTTTTATTTATCGTTCCCTGAGCTGCTGCCTTTGTCTGTGGAAAAATGTCATGTTTTATAATATACCCTTTTTATTGGCTAGTTTCAGTAGACAAGGGTACAAACAATTTTTATCTTGGTTAAAAGTATTAAAAGAAAATTTAATTTAAATTAAATCTGGGTTATAAATACATGTCTGTGTTAGTAGGGAATTACAATAAAGAGGCATGGTTTTGAATCTTTGTAACAGGTTCGACCAAGCAACATAAATTTTTATGTGACTGTTTCAAGCTGTATTTTTTATGTCTTTGTATATTGTCTTTCGTGTTTTTTGTTAAATTTTGGTGATTTTTTGTTCAGCAGCAGATTTCGCAGAGTAATAAGTGTGAAATCTGTCGTTAGTGTTGGAAGAGATAAGGGAAATGCATTGTGATGTCAGCACTTGCGATAGATTTTATAGTTACGACTCTGAGTGAAAAGCTGTGCTGTCTTTTAGTAATTAATTGAACAGTAAGATTTGTGTTTGGTTTATCTCCTCTTTACATATTGCAATTTAATTTGTTTTAGTACTGACCTCAGCCCGGGTAGATAATGCAGGGATTTTCCTACCTGTCAATTGGGAAAATTATGATGTAAACTCCACAATTGGGAAAAAGTCTTAAATATGAATCAAGTAAAAACATTGCTTTAAACATCAGTTTTTAACGCAAATGTTTCTTGTTTGTTAATTAGTTATGAATGACAAGATGGAATCTATAAGCCTGACAAATTCAAATCAGTTTTCATAAACAGTTTGGAAAAAGTTAACAAAATTTACATATGTAACCAACTGTGCTGACATCATACTTAAAGAGAAAAATTTCCAGGATTCTTGGTGGAATTAACTAGAACTTAATTGCAAACATCAAATTTTACTTTCACTCTCACTCTCGTTTGTTCTGGAGTCTTAATAAATGACTGGATAAGAACTAAATCAGACCTAAACTCTAAAATTTAAACTGCATTGGTTTTTATGTAACCCTGATTCTTATGCTAATCTAATGACAAGGCTATTTTAACCAAAAAACCAGCCCATAACACTGGACATCGTAAATATAAAGAAGTTGTTGTTATTTGCGGGATACAATTATCTTTCATATTATTGAACAAAGTTATGTGACTTACAAAATCAAATGTTTTTAAATATGCGTATATTGGTATAAAACAAGCAAGCTCTAATAAAAAATCGGTTGTCGTTATGATTAAAGATACCAGGAACAGTAATTATAAACCAAGGTTCACAAAATAATCAGCATTTGATGATCTTTGTAATATTTCGGCTTAGCGTGATTGAATTTATTTTAAGATTGGTATTACAAAACCTTCTGAATTGGGAATTTTGACTATTACATAATTTGGAAGAATATCTGCCCCAAAATAAAGGCAGGAAAATCCGTTAAATGGTACAGTTACTGACCTCAGCCTGAGTAGAAAATGGAACAGTTACACACTTTGCTCGTTCATTGCCTTCTCCTATGACCATTTTTCTTCCCATAGAATCAAACATAACTGTTCCATGATCTATAAAATAAAAATGTCAATATTTATAAATTTATCATTAGAAATATAAAAAAATGACAAATATATTAAAATATTATATATAATAAGAGATATTAAAAAGAAATTAATCTGTAGTTGCCTTGTTGGATTAAAATGTAATAACATTGTATGTTTGTTTATATAAGGTTTAATGATAGTTCCTGCAAGTTAAGAGGGGGAGAATGGAGGACCTGTGAAAACCCCGACCTTTTGCAAGATAACTGGCAATCATTGTCAAATAAGGCTCATGTACCTTGCCCAATATCACGATCAAACTGCCAACATTAGTGTATGCATGCCAGAAATTAATGACCCCTTTGCCACCAAGGCCCCTCGGTACTTTTGAAGAAACAGACCTAATGATTCCTTGGTTTTTCTTGATGTTTTATTTATATTTGACAATTATTCAAATCACTCTCTAATTTGTGAATAACCAGTCAAGTCTGCGAAAGAAATATTTGCAAAAGTTTACAACATTTATAACAATAACACAAACCCTCGTCATCTTGATGGTGGTCTCGCAGTCCAAACAGAATACTGAGTGCTATATGTGCTGCGTTTGTTTTAGCTTCTTTTTTAGTTTTCCCAACACCTTGAGGAAACTCTTTTCCATCAACAAAACACTGACTAGCAAATGATACACTTAGTGTAGGTACGGCAACTGCCACTTCTTTTACATCTAGCTGCTTTCTTTGCAAGGCACAGAATTCATTCAAGGCACTGACAGGATGTTTTTTTCCATTTTTAAAATCTTTAACCAGTTCAGGAGGAATCTGTAAATAAACACAGAAATCATTAAAAACAAGGTAAATACGTGAGCTAAGGCTCACTAGTGATACCCCCCTTTCACAATATGTATTTGGTAAACAGGAAGTAGAAGACAGAGAAGCATAAAATGGCTATAAACCATATGGTACTATAGGATAAAGCAATATGCAAAATATCAGGTTTCTGCATCCTATTTTTGCTTAGAAGACTGTGACAGAAAATGTAATTTGTTAAAAGATGTTCGACAAGTCTTTTATTATTTTTTTTTCTTTAATTTTTCAGCTTTATCCTGGCAATAAGTTTTCATTGGAAGAGAAAGTAAGAATAATTGGTTAGAATGTCAGACCTTTTTTATGAAAAACTAGACAGCATTATCAATTTAAGGTTGAAATAAAGCAGACATTGTTCTCATTTAATTTAGAGTCAAAAATCTGCAATTATGTACCATATCTATAGGACACAAATTAAATATAAGCTGATAAGTGGCCCTTTGGCTTTATAGCAAAAATAAGTTTTGTTTGTTTGAATGGTGTTTAATGCCACTTAAAACAATTTTTCAGCTATATCATTATGTCTAGTGTTTATTGGGGGAGGAAGCCATAATACCAGGATAAAACCCAAACATTTAGAAGCAAAACTGGCAATCGTTGTCATTGAGATTGAAGTCTAGCACATCCTACCCACAGTAAAAGTCAAACCTGCATCAACACTGTTGACAGGCACTTATCCATAGTAGATGACCGACTTAATTAACCACTCTGCCACCAAGGCCCAGGGGAATACTGAATATTTACTATGCAGAGGTTATGACTGTATGGTGTTGAACCTTTGGTTTTTTCTGCTCCTAAGTAAATGATAACAAGGCACCAGAAGTAATGCTGAAAATTGCATTGCAAGGATAAATAACCGCCAGAGGAACACCCCATCCCCATTTTTTAAATTAATTTTTTACAATTAAATACATACATCCTTTGGAATTTGGATCTTAGGTATTTGTTGTTCTTGAGGTAAATCTGCAGGTCTCTGATTTAATCCTGGAATATATTTCTGGGCATTCTGGGATGCCTGAAACATGGCCGATTCTGTAAAAAAAAAGACCATATATAATGTAAATGTATTCTTTATCATAATAAATTCTTCAAACTCTACATAAGTTCTTGATTGTATACTGGTATACATTGTGCATGAATAATTTGTATTAAACCACATTGTTCTGAAAAAATTCAAAATTAAATTAAATTAAAGCCTTCAAGTTTTTGCTGATTCACAAAAATATCTGCTACAGTTCATGGTTATAATTTTTTGTGTGTTTATTTGATTGATCGTTGGTCAAGATTACGTCTGGTAGAGGTTTTTATTTTTGATAGATGAAGTGGACTAAATTTATTTTTTTTTAATCATATTGCTGACCTACTTTTAGTGTAACCAGTGTAAACAAATATGGCAGCATTCAATATCCATGATATCTAAGCCGATCAAATTACAAATTGTTTGTTCGATAAATCGACATTACATGTATTTGATTTGTTGTTTTTCTTGTGGTCGTTCAAGAAGAAAAAGTTACAAATTTATGTTAAAACTTGGTTTTGTGTTCATGTTTATTAATGTTTATTATTCAAAACATGGTTTATGGAATAACTTTTGGTACCAAAAAATCAACAAATTATTCATACATTAGACATGTTAGATCTATTCCGTTGACAAAATACACAAGACACATGGACATGATGGAAGGCAAATTAATTTCTTGATGCAATTTTAAAGAATTATAAGGACTGAACACCATTTTCAATGGAGTTGGTCTTGTTGATATATAGATAAATCCATTGAAAACAATACCAACTAACTCACAAACATACCATAAAAGTCCTTCGGACCACACTTTTATTTGTTTATGAGTTGGTCTTGTTGATATACAGATAAATCTAATTAAAACAGTGTTTAATCTTATAATTAATCCTCATAAACTTTAATTCTACAAGCACTTTAACAATGTGTAACAGGAGACCTATCTGGGTTCAGCAGTTAGTATGCAGACAGTCAAAATTGACTAAGCTAAAATAGTACTTCTTCAGCTCACTTGGTTAGAGAGCTGACAGGCAGTACTAAGATCCTGGGATCGATCCCTGGACTTTTGGGATGTCTCAGCCATAGTACCATTTCATACATATCCAATTCGGCCATAGTACACTTCCGCCAAACTTTAATAAGACGTTTCTTCCATGGTTTCATATAACTTGGTTTTTTGAAGAATTGAATGCATTCTTTTGAAGTTTCATTGAGGTATGAAAGTGTTGACCGAAGCACATTTTCAATGAAGCACAGTAGCGCTTAATGATGAAATGTGACTTTTCTAATGTAGGACAAAATGCTATATTAATGTGTTAACAAATGTTAGAAAAAGTAATAAGCATAATGATATATATTTTAGCACTATAATATACTAATTACATCACTACAATATATAATACTGTCAATTAATTTAGCTTTAATACATGTGATGCTGCATCAGTGTTTTGATACATGTCAATTTGTCCTTGTTGAAGTCTCTGTCTCTGCGTGTGGACCAAGTTCTGCTTTTACTTGTGTGTCTATTAGTCTCATGCAAAACAAACGATTACATCTATATTACATTTATTTTCAAAGTTTCATCATGATTGCTAACTAAATACATTAAAGGGAAACTTCGCGAAAAAATGAAAATTTGATATGTTATTCTTCAAATAAAAAAAATATAATTGCCTTTTGAAGTTTTATTGTATTCTTTACCATTACGCTTCTTGAGTGGATTAAAGGTGGTAAAATTGTTTGTATGGGGGTCGCCATATTGACAGTTTTTTATCACGTGACTGCGTTTGTGACGTGATAAATGTAATTATCCAGTAAATATGATAAATAATCCAGATTAAAAATTTGTTTTTCTGCCTTTGCTCATTGAAGAATATATAAACTGTGGCGATGACTAATGACCAGCTGACAACATAAGATTACCAAATACGTCTTATGTTTTAATGATCTTTGTATTAATAAAAGTATTTTTAGACCAAAATTTTAACCTGTCTTTATTTAATCAGATAGAATTTACCTAAATAATAATTGTAATAAAAGATATATTTATATGATTATTTATATATATAAAATATAATTCCGTAGATAATTTTGCACGTCTTGAAACGGCAGCTGTACCTGGACGTGAAAATGTTACAGGTAAATCATTACTCGTTTATCATGTTTATGAAGGGTAATTAACAGAATTTGCAGGTAAACAAACAGGATGTTTATTGCAATTACTAGATCATTTGATGCTGACTTTGAAGTATGAATATTCTGACTTTTTCAAAAGCTAACCTGATTAAAGGTTTATCATGAAATTCGAAATTAGAACGGCACGCCCCCCTTCTGCCAAGGATAGGTATATGATTTAAATACACCAAAGTGTCAGAACACAGGATGTATATAAGATTTTGAATACCTTTAGATGCCAAGTCAGAGGAAACATAAAATTTACACGTTGACTCAAATATACACATGTGAAATTTTGGAAACTGTGTTACGCACACGCACAATAAATGGTAATAATAATAATAATAATAATAATAAATGTACCAAACGTGAAGTGAAATTTTGATGCGCGAAAACAGAGTATTCAAAAATATTTCATTTAATGATCGTTACTTCTTAAAGTCAACTTCGCAAATATTTTGTATAAAAAAGTTTCGTTCGATAAGTTACATACTCCGATTAAGTTGAAAATAATAATACAAATAATTTTCAATTTAATTAATATTTATGGACAAAATTCAAACTAATATTCGAGGAAAAAAATGAAAAATGAGGTCACCTTACCTTAAACTAACATTCTGGAAAATGATATTCGCATACGAAGTTGTTGCTGCTCTGGACATTAAGTACGTAGAAGTCTTTAAATGGGTTAACTACTTGTTACACATGTCGGTGGGGTTTTTTTTTTGTTTTTTTGTTTTTGTTTTTCTTTTTTTTTTTGCTTAGATCAGGAATAGGAAACATAATATTTCCGCAACCTTGTCTAATAGCACAACCTTGTTATTGACCGTTTCGCGTTATTATCATACGACGAAATTTTAAGGTACTTGGATGTCTAGTATCGCCATCTAGTGACGAGATAGTGACATGATGGCGGACCTCCATAAGTGCATTTTTACACAGTAAATTCAATGCAGAAACTTAACCATTGAAAATATAATAAAACATCAAGAGTCAAAGGTGTTTCTTTTTAGTTGAAGAATAACATATCAAATTTTCATTTTTTCACGAAGTTTCCCTTTAATAAAAAAAAACATATTTTAATCATGCTATTTATGATATCCAACAGTAGTGCATGAATATAATATGGCCCAAGTGTACTATGGACGACACAGAGTATGGCTGAGACATCCAGATACCATTCCCCGGAGGTGAAATGTCGTAACCATTCGCCCCACATAAAATATATAAATATATAATATAAATTTATAAATTTGCATATATATTTAATTGCCAGGACTAACAATGACTATGAAGGTTGGTATAACAGACTTAACAGAATGGCAAGAAAAGGCAGCCTCCCCTTCTATCTTCTGACAACTTTACTTTTTCAAGAGGTGCATGAAACTTCCTGTTCACGTAACTTGTGTTCATTGATTAAAATAACCAACACACATGTGGACTTTATATAATATATAAAATTTACCACGTAATTAAAATACTACGCTGACCGGAAAACTTTATGTCTCAAACACATTGGAGAAATATTTTTTCCCACATTTTCAAAACTATTAACTTTTAAGTTTTTTTCATTTTTAAAGGAATCCCACAACTTCGAATTTTGCTGTCGTCAGCCGGAGACACGTGTCACTTATAGTTATATGCTCCTCTCGTATTGCAATCAGACTTGTTTTTTTACTGACTGCGGAATCCATATTGGCGGCAGTGTATAAATTTACTTATTTATATTATAAATTAACTTATTATTTTATAAATTTACTAATTTATATTATTATAAATTTATATTTCAACTTTAATATATAAAAACGGCTTTTACGTGTTATTGAACATGGGCGAATCGTTATTAATATTGGAAGAATCATTATATATATATAGGAATAAATAAATTTTTTGAGAATACTGACTTTTGATTGGCTGGAAAATATTTTCTATCAGTGGATGGAAAACAAATTTTATCGTCATGGGGACACGCGCCATTTGACGTCATATATTACTCCATAGGAAACTAACAGTTTTTGAGTTGATGTCTTTTTTCAAAAATGTCCAGTTACAAAAATAAAATTGTTGAGTTTATTCTATTGTTTGAATTTATTTATAAGTATTAACTACAAAAAATATTTTCTCCATCGAGGGATAACAAAATTTCTGTTGTGCACATTTAATATAATCAGCGTAGCGGATTATACAATCACTCAATCTAATTAAAATTAAATCTTTCACTTGCTATGCAAGGCAGCGACCAATAACAAAAAGGGAGGAGCACGTGAAAGATTTAATTTTAATTAGATTGTGTCGTCACTTGTTGTTTGGGGAAGAATTCATGTTTAGTCAACTTCATCAATACTTATAATTATGACGTCAACAATCAGTCACGTGCTAAAATACCAAGTTAGGTTATACGAAATGGACAATATGTTGCTCAGCTATTGAGTATTTAAAGGAAGTTTAAAAAATATTTATAATTTAGGAGTCATTTGGTAAGAGCAAAAAATGAAAGATATTTTAAAAGTAATTTAGCCTTGAGTTACTGGTTTACGTTGCTGAATATGGGAAAATCGCCGAAATTCGAGTATGGACAAAATTCGAGTGTCTGACCGTAACCGTTTTTCATGCTCTACGACTACAGTTCATGTTTTACTGTTTTATAATGCATGTGTAATATAACAATTTTTTTCTTTAACCTATTAGTATTTCATAATGTACCTGTAGAAACGCTGAAACAGTCAATAAATAATTTGTTAAATTTTAAAAGGAAGAATTTCAATTGCAAAAAGCAGCTGTTCTTCTTTCAGTTTACTGCAGTTTCCTGAAACATTTAAAGCGCCCACTCGAAAAGGGGAGTTAATTTCAACGGGAGATAATGAAATGCAGTTAATAGCAAAACGATGAGGACTGCTGCAAAACTGCGGCCTAAGGAAGAATTTGCAGAGGCGAATAGGCTGAAGGAAGATAAATTAAGAGCGAGAAATTGGAAAAGATGGGGTCCATACTTATCTGAACGACAGTGGGGTACTGTTAGGGAAGATTATTCCACTGATGGAGACTGGTAAAAAAATCACACACATATATAATTTGGCATAACAGTTGACCCAGTTACCGATCCTCGCAAGAATATGAAGCGAAAAATTCACGGGCAATTGACCCATTTCCAGTTTTACGTGATTTATCTCCCTTTTTACTTCCAGTTAAAAAAAACTACGGCTATCATCACTAAAAGACTTGATATTGAAATAAAGATTTTGCATTGTTTTTTTTATTGTTCGTCTATGCCAATTAAATTATCTAATTAACCTCATTAGTAAATGTTACTATAGCCATAGGCAACAGGTGAATCACAGGGGCTCGTAAAAATTGATTTACTTGAGGCTGAGCTTTCGATTGATACTGGGTAAAACCGACCCAGTATCAATCGAAAGCGCAAGTAAATCAATTTTTACGAGCCCCTGTGGGTGAATATTGGAACATGTATGTCACTGATAAGCTTGTTTAATATAGCTATAAAACAGCTGGGGTTCTACCTTTGATTAGCATCAGGTAAATGGGGTAGTAAACATTATGGTTAATTAATTAACAATCATGTTTACACATCATGGGGTTTTAATAACATCTTCAATTAGATTTTGACACCTGTAATTAACATAAAGCATTAAAATTTATCAAAGGTAATTGTCAATTTCATAAGTTTTCAACAGAACAAACTGCGGCTGTAGCGGCAGTTTTTAGGGAGTGGACACTAGATGGCGTTTTTTAAATTGGAAAGTCGTCAATTACAAATCCCAATTCTCATCAGTGAAAAGATTACATGACGTTTCATCCCATAACCAAAACGGTCCATAACCAAATTCATATAAGGCAATATATATGCACCAGATTCAATACATTATGTTTTGTAACTTACATTTCATCCATTGTTACATAAATCCCTAGGCTTTATCAACAGGAACATATCAACTAATAACCAAAAAGTCAAAGAACTAGCATATAAGACCCTAGTCTGGCCCCAGGTAGAGTATGCTTCTACTGTCTGGAACCTATACACCAAAACAAACATTCACAAAGTGGAAATGGTCCAGAGGCGAGCAATAAGATGGATTAACCAAGACTACTCTCCCTCTTTCAAGTGTGACAGATATGCAGAAGAAAATGGGCTGGAGGTCCTTAGAACACCGAAGACTTGATGCCAGAATTATAATGTTTTATAAAATATACCATAATATCATAGCAATAAACCTTCCTTCTTATTAGCTCATCACCTGACCCGAAGGGTCATGTGAGCTATTGCCATCACTTGGCGTCCGTTGTCGTCTGTCGTCGTCGTCGTTAACTTTTCTTCAAAAATCTTCTCCTCCAAAACCACTGAAGGGATTGCTTTGAAACTTTGCATACATCATCAGTAAAATGCCCTCTATCAAGTTTGCCCAAATCATGGCCTCAGACCAACCAACATGGCCGCCATGGCTAAAAATAGAACAGAGGGGTCAAAATACAGTTTTTTGCTTTTAGTTCAAAAAGTATAACACATACAGGAAAAACGAAGAGACTATCCTTCTTCAGCATCTAAAGCTCTACAAAACACTCAATTGGGTCAAAGTTGCATGATGACTCCTTGTAGAGTTATTGCCCTTTAATTGTCAAAATTGATGATTTTTGCCATTTTTGCCTCAAAATCTTGAAAATTATTAGAACTAGAGAAAAAGTTAGCATTGCTTAATTGTTCTGCTCTATGAGGGCTACAAAAATGACTTAAGGGTCAAGATTGTCTGATTAACCGTTTAAGAATTATTCCCCTTGAACTTTTTTTTTAATCGGTTTTAATTGATTTTTTAAAATCTTCTCCTCTGAAACAACTGAAAGTACTGCTTTGAAACTTTGTACACATCATCCGTAAAATGTCATCAACCAAGTTTGCACCAACCATGGCTGCAGATTAACCAACATGGCCACCATGGCTAAAAATAGGATTGGGGGGGGGGGGGGTAAAATACAGTTTTTGGCTTATATTTAAAAAAGTGTAACAGATACAGGAAAATTGAAGAGACATGCCTTCATCTGCATCAAAAGCTCTACGAAACACTCCATTGGGTTGAAGTTGTATGATGACTCCTTATAGGAGTTATTGCCCTTTAATTGTCGAAATTGATTATTTTTGACATTTTTGCCTCAAAATCTTGAAAATTATTAGAACTAGAGAAAAAGTTAGCATTGCTTAATTGTTCTGCTCTATGAGGGCTACAGAAATGACTTTAGGGTCAAGATTGTCTGATGAACCGTTTAGGAATTATTCTCCTTGAACATTGTTTTAATCAATTTTACTTGATTTTAAAAAATCTTCTCCTCTTTAACCAATGAAAGGACTGCTTTGAAACATTGCACACATCATCTTTAGGACGTCCTCTACCAAAATTGTGCAATCATGACACCTGACTACCTACATAGCTATGTTGGCTTAAAATAGAAAAAATGAAAAAGGGGGGGGGGGGGGGGGAGTCAAGAGAGTTTTCGACTGATAGTTAAAAAAGTATAACAGGTACAGCAAATTTGAAGTGAACCTCCCTTCTCCCTCTAAGCATCAAAAGATCCTCCTTATAGGAGTTATTTCCCTTAAAAGGTCAAAATTAATGATTTTTGCAGAAGTGTTGGGCAATACCTTACAGCAAAGAAAAGCTGGATAAAAAACGGGTTGTTTGGTTTGAGGTTCAGGTGAGCGATACAGGCTCCTGGGAGCCTCTGGTATATAAAATCAAAACAGACAAACCAGACACATGCATCCTCTTTGTTTAAGACAAATTCAGGTCACATCAGATTACCATAAGTTCTCATATTTTCCTCATAGTATTACCCTTTGGAACAGACTGCCAGTTAATATTGTAACGCTGCCTGATCTTGAGCATTTCAAGCAGGCAGTGGCTGGGATCCAATACTAGTCATGTAGTCTTTGTTTTTATCTCTTTTACTTTTAATCTCTAACCTAGCACTCACTAATATTTTAACATTTTTCTTGGCATCGAAGTTCACAATTCTCGAATTTATTTCTTCACAATCTTACTAACTCTTCTGACGTGCATCACGTCCTGTCATAAACACTCGAAAGAGGAGTAGACAGTATCCAGAGATAGATAGATAGATAGATAGATAGGTTACATGGTTTACATACATGGAGCAGTCATAAAATACTGTTGCATCAATATATATATATATTTAAATGACAGCGTGTTTGTAACTTGCCTTTCTACAATGGTTACATATAGTTACAATTGGTTACACATATGGCTGATTTGCCATACTAATAGTATCTAACCAAATCTGTCTGATAATAAATAAATGTGTTATTATATTTTTGTTTAGTTTGTCTCTATAATTTGTGTATCATCAATATTAGTAAATTGGAGGAGGTTTTTTGCCTGACAAAAAATAAAAACTGCTGACTGGGTATTGGTTATATAGAGTTTATGCTCCTCACACAGATCCCAAAAATTATATTCTATAATCAACAATTATTTCCCCAAAATATTGAACGTTGACAAATGCAGTGGTTTTTTCATTTGTATGATCACTGACTATAAACATTTAGATTTGTTTTTGAGTAAATTTGTGTAATCTATTCAGTGTAATTTTTATCTTAATTGGTTATTAACACATCATTATCTAATTGGTTTATAACAGTTTAATTGGATTATCAAGTGATTGTATATTGCCAAAGGAAATGTATATATTAAAAAAAACATGAAGACAGCGTAGAGAATTTTTATTTTTCAATGACATTTCACATGGTTAACAAAACAACAAAGTAAACAGAGTCAACTGCATGAAATGAAAATACAATAATTATAGGATAATTAATTGGGCGGAGTGAATATCCAAAATATGATCACGAGTGCTGCATAACGCATCTGATTAAACGAGTGCACGGAACTTGTTCCGCGCATGAGTTTAATTTGATGATTTATGCGGCACAAGTGATCATATTTTAGATATTTACGATGCCCAATTGATTATCTTATTTATTATATAGATCAAAATTGTTTTCGTAAAATTTTAATGCTTAATCCTAAATTTTATGATTGGCTGATGAATATCTGTATAGTACAAAACCAACTGCAACTTTGACGGGAAAAAACCTGAGAGTGAAAATAAACGATAATTTTCACATGTGATTTACCGTGATTTCTGTCACTCGGAAAATTCGATATTTCATCTCTATCTATATAATAAACATGATAAAAACATAAGTCACAAGTACATATAATTACACAATAACACACAATAATAAACTTTAAATTTCAAAATCTTTAAAACATTTGTTAGACATGCAGTATATAAGAACATGGTAAGACCATATATTTGTCTTAATTTTATAAAATATAAAACATAATAGGACCTAATCGCTACTGGGTCCATATATACCACCACATTATCCTAAAAGCTGATATGCTGTCATATGGTCTTCCGAATAGCTTGACCTTATATTGTTGAGGCGCTGAATACTGAGCACTTGCTCTACAGATACCAATCTTATGGTAAGATCTGGCCTGTTAATCTTATGGTAAGATCTGTCCTGTTAATCTTATGGTAAGATCTGGCCTGTTAATCTTATGGTAAGATCTGGCCTGTGTTCTTGCTCTACAGATACCAATCTTATGGTAAGATCTGGCCTGTGTTCTTGCTCTACAGATACCAATCTTATGGTAAGATCTGGCCTGTGTTCTGTTTCTACAGTGTTGTCTGATATAGTGTTAATTTAATCACCTGCCGATGGTACATATTACTACAGAAGTTGTGTTAAGGCTGCTTGCAGGTGTATACATACGTTACCATTTTCTTCTCTATATATATTGATAGCTTAGTAACAAAGCACTTTTTGTTTAAAAAATTAGATATATATATTTGTCAGGCAAAAAATTATTGACATTCAATGCCTAAGGCCATTCGTTGGTCAGTCTTTGTCTAAATTTTTGACAAGAAACACCGTCATTTGTATCGTTGCATAATCTTATAGACTTGTATATAAATAGAAAAAAGTCTGTTATAAACAATGAGCAGCGTTATATAACATAAAACAATTACACAAAATAAGTGTCACATAATTACGAAAATCTAGCGCTTTCATCCATCATGGCACTTTTCAAGAGTCTGTTTTTGTTACTAAGCGTAACGTTGTTAATGGGGCATATATGTGACTTAACGTCATTGTTTATAGTCATTTAGTTTCGGTTGGAACAGTTTTAAAAATTTTCTTTCTGTTTCTTTTCTGTATTCCTCATTATCTTGTTGGCATTTATAAAAAGGGAAAATTTTTAATTTTCATCCGCGCATACTTCTAAATGTTCGCTTAATGGAATTACAAGACCTGAAGATTTTATATATATATATATATATATGTGTGTAAAATGTTGATGTGAAATATCCACAAGTCACATAATATATGAAAATAAAGTTGAAAAATCCACTAAAGTATCTATTTATTACACTTTTGGCATTAAAAAAACCCATTTTAATAAATCCATCAATCAATTAATCACAGTTCTATCCGACCAGTTTCATCTCTCTGATATTCATTGCTGAACTAGAGATACAAGATGTTATGATTTAGTCTTAGTTACGTAATGTCATAGAGTAATTGTTGAACGTCATAGTAACATAACGTCATAGAACAACTTAAGAATGCATGAAATACTGGAATTTGTTCTATTTAAAACAGGATTATACTTTGAATTAAATAGTTTTTCTTTATTTATACATTGGTCTGTTGTTTTAGGTGCACACTGGTATATCGGGGAAAATGTAATAGTTTGGTATTGTTGATCTGGCACAATTTGAAATTTGTTCTTTCTCTAATTTTGACGTAATATTTCAAGCGGTTGACCGGTGTGGAAAATATAGTTCTTGTCACTAGTGAATTTGTTGTTCTCAGCAGCTGATTTGTTTAAAATAATAATGTCATAAAGAGAACTCATGACGTCATAAACAAACACTTTACATTTACTGCTTATTCAAGTCATGAACGTAAAATTGAGGTTGGGAGAATTTGTACTTCATTTCGCAAATTTACTACTTTTTAAAATTAGAGAAACAGAATCTTACATTAGTACTCTTGGATTATCGGATTTCTCCAATCTCGATAGTTAAATTATGGAAATTTCAAGTCCTCGCCAAGGCTCCGACTTAAAATTCCATAATTTAACTATCGAGATTGGAGAAATCCGATAATCCACTATTACCAATGTAAGATCCTATATATCCGACCGGTTTTATCTCTCTGAGATATTCATAGCTGAACTGATACAAGAGATACAAGACGTTATGATTTAGTCTAGTTACGTAATGTCATAGATTAATTGTTGAACGTCATAGTAACGTAACGTCATAGAATAACTTAAGAACGCATTAAATACTGGAATTTGTTCTATTTAAAACCGGATTATACTTCGAAATAAATAGTTTTTCTTTATTTATGCGTTGGTCTTCTGTTGTTTTAGATGCACACTGGTATATCGGGGAAATGTAATAGTTTGGTATTGTTGATCCTGCACAATTTGAAATTTGTGTTCGCTTAGTGAAATCATCCTTGTGTAAGGCACTCTAATTTGTTGCCTATGTAAAATCATTCACTGTCTCAATGTGCTACCTGTTTGTCCAATATAATGCTAAATTATCTTAATTTCTCTTTAATTATGTTAGACCACACTCTTATAAATCATTTAATATTAATTTATAGGTAATACTAAATCATCATTGTAACATTTTAATAATTGTAATTATTGTTCTTAATTTTAAAATGCATTAATTAAATAAATGATTATTTGATGATACATAATAATGATTCATCAACTATCAACTTATTTACTATTTTATATTTTCGGTGGTCAGTTTTGGTTATGGTCCATTTTGATAATGGTCCAATTTGGTTATGGTCCGTTTTGGCTATGGGATTAAACGTTCTGCAGCGAGTCAAACAAACAATACACAAAACAGAACAGCTCAACCATTTTTTTTTCAGCTAAATTCTTCATTTTTATATTGTCTTTAAAATATACAAATGAAGACACATTTTCCATGATGTGAATTATTTTGCTGACCTCCCTACCCAGAAAGTTGGTAATAATATACAATGGAACAGATCTAATAGCATTTGATTTTTGGCCGGATTTCACACAATGACAATCCGGGTTATAATATGGTGAATGTCGGGTGGGCCGGCATGCAGGGAAACAATTTTCTTAACAGTTTTCTCGGCAACTACTAATCACATTCTCTATAAATTTGGTATGCAGCATCAGCATGGCCTCCCATTACGTGGGATTCGATTTCAGGTCTGTCACTCACCTACTTTCTGTTTAACGAAATCCGGCCATTTCTGTCTTTGAAGGATTTTTGTTTGTTTGTTTATGTGTAATGTTATGTGTGTGTGTACGGGTGGTGGGGTGTCAGGGAATATGGGTTACCCATTGAAAACTCCCTATATTTAAGAAGATGATCATTGTCGTGGTTGGACGTTGACTCAAGAACACCCTGCTTGAAGTCTTTCTCAAAGTTGCAACCGCAGTGTTCGACTTGCCATTGATCAACAGTGGATAAACAAACTACCTTAACCACTCAGTTACAGCCATTGTAATATATAACCGAGCAGAACTTAGCTATGGTATGTAACCCATGGATAGAATCAGCTGTACATTTTATGTCAGATTTATCTTTGGAACCTGTTCGATCTGCAATCTATAACAACACCAGTGCTTATAAACAAAAACCATCAAGTCTTAAACGCCACAAGGTCTAACAGCACCTTTGCCTAATAAATACTTAAAATCAACAGAATCTCTTAATCAACCTTGCTAAAATGACACCAAGTCATTGCTAAACCTTTCAAGGTCAGATAGCACCTTGCTAAATGACACAAGTCAAATATCACTAGTGCTCATGCCTAAAGACAAAAACATCACTTGAGCACATAATAGTATATGCCTATTGTCAGCTATGAGCTATTAAAAAAATTACTTGTTATGCTGTACAACTTCAACAGCGTAACTTTGAATCAGTTGATCCCCAAAGATCGGTGGTCAAGAACGGAATTAAACAATATACAGGCTTGCACGGCTTTTTCAACAAAATTCTATGATGTGATATTTAACAAAAGGAGTACTTTCACAATCAATATGGTAGTATAAGCTATTATCACTATTTTGCCGTGTTTTCCCTTGATCTTTATGTGGGCTATAATATCCCATCTCAATCTATTAGCGTGAGATGGGACCATCCCACCTCGCTGTCAAGGCGTCGTTAAGTAAACACTGTGATGTCACAATGTTACAAAACAGTGATAAACAGATGACTTACATTTTTTGAAACTCAATGCATTTTCTCATCATCTCATCTAAGAGCTGTTGTCCTTCGATGAGATACGGACGAAAAAATGCATCTTGTTTAAATAAAGGTAAATAATCTATAATTCCCAGTTACTCTAGTAAGATAAGTCCACAAAGTTATTATAGTTTATAATGTTAATAAATGATAGTAACTAAATTAAAGTATGATTAGAACTTCAATATTTTTTTATTGTATAGAAAGGAGATTTTTAATACAAATCAAGATAGAACAGTTTATTAGTAGTTTATATTTCTAAAATGGATATATTTTGGTCTATTATATGTACATATAAATTGAGTCAGAAGATCTTTTGTTTCATACATAAAACTGCACACAATTCTAAATGTATATGAATTCATATAATTGAAGTAAAACATCAATTTGTTGGGCAGCCAAATGTATAAGATTTATATTGTAAAATGTATAAGATTTATATTGTAAAATGTATAAGATTTATATTGTAAAATCGATGAATAAAGCATGTTTTTTCTTGATTTTTTTCTAAAGCTGGAGGTATTTTACACATGATAATGCTAGGTCCAGGGCCTACAGATGGGGAGAAGATGGATTAATGGGTATTTGTGACAGACAAGGGAGGTTATGTTTGGGACTGGCATTATGGAATACCAAAGATCCCATTTTGAAGGAAAGACTATTTGGCTTGACTGGCCACCAGGTAACATGCAACCAACATGTTTACTGATTTACAATGTTATACACTTGACTAAAAATTACTGTACATTTAGCAATAAAACAATTGATGAAATAGAAAAAATGTGCATCAAATATTGTTCAGCATTCTAGCATCTTCATTCACTTACAAGGGGCATCAGTGGCAGAGTGGTTAAAGTAGTTTGTTTACTATTGATCATGTGGTCTGTTAAAACTGAGGTTGCAGGTTTGAGGTTCAATGCAGGCAGGATTGTTCTTGACTCTAATCTTAATTAAGATTGCCAGTTTTTCTACTGAAGGTCGGGTGTTTTCTTCCGGTAATCAGGCTTCCTCCCCCAATAATAACTGGGCGCCATGATATAACTGAAAAATTGGTGAAAGTGGCGTTAAACATCATTCATATAATACATACATGTATATTCATTCTCTTGCAGCAATATTGAAAAATTATATGCTGTATATTCATGATATTGGCAATGTCTCGCTCAACATTAAAAAATAACATTTGTTTTACAAATTAATGCAGTTATATGCCCTTGAAGATATAAGTAGTATTCTTGCTAAGGGTCAGGCAGTGGGCGGCACATCAAAAATTATGTTTTTAGCTTTTTTGGCTCAGATGCATTCATTTTGATATAAAAACAAATTCTAACGAGATTTTACATTTTTTAAAATGTCAATTGCCTAGATAATTTTTGACTAGTTACATAGAGAAAAATTTGGCGGGAAAATTTCCCGGCATTTTTCACTGTACAATTCAACTAAATTTCAAATGCTTATCTTAAAAAAGCAAAATAATTCAGAACTTTTATAAATTAGAATGTTGTTATATTGGATAGTTTTATCAAATTCCATCATCAAAAGTTTGCGTTTTTTTCCTTCATGTGCCATCACATGTATGCATATGTGGACTAATACTTAAATAAGGTAAATGGCTAGGCCAGAAAATTATTGAGCAGATTGAACCAAAATTTATACAAAAGCTTTATAGTCTGAGTTTTTCACTTGTCTTGAAAACACTTAAATACAAGGTTTATGGTTTGCCCCAATAAAATGAAAAAAAAAGGGAAAATCTTGTTAGCTCAATATAGACAAATTAAACTAAAGTCAAAATATACAATCCTATCCATCCAACCAAGGGCATTAAGTTGTCGGTGTAGGGCATAAAAAACTCCCAAAACCAACCTACAATCCTATTTTTACAAGCAATATATCAACAAACTATAGCAGTTTAGTTCTAAATAATATGACAAAACTCAGCTTGTGATTGTTTAGGTGTTGCTTTTTATACCCCCGCTCGACAGAGTCTGGTATAGTGGTTCTCATGTCCGTCCGTCCGTCCCTCTGTTCGTCCGCCCACATTTGGTTTCCGGATAATAATTCAAAAAGTTTGCATCCGATTTGAATGAAACTTTGGGATATTGTTATATACCAGGTTGGTAAAAAGCCTATCGATTTTGGGGGATATCCGTCAAATTTCTAGGTCACAATCTATAAAATCTTTAAACATTTTAGAAAAAAGTTGTTTCTGGAAAATTACACAAAAAGTTTGCATCCACTTTGAATGAAACTCTGGGATATTGTTATATATTATGTTGATAAGAAGCCTATCAATTTTGTCAAGTGAGTCAGAGGGAACACACTAGACTGCTCAGTAAGTTCAGCTCTGGGAACCCATTCTGTATTGTCCCAGTCAAGTGAGTCAGAGGGAACACACTGGGCAGCTCAGTAAGTTCAGCTCTGGGAACCCATTCTGTATTGTCCCAGTCAAGTGAGTCAGAGGGAACACACTGGGCTGCTCAGTAAGTTCAGCACTGGGAACTCATTCTGTATGGTCCCAGTCAAGTAAGTCTGGGGGAACACACTGGGCTGCTCAGAAAGTTCAGCACTGGGAACCCATTCTGTATGGTCCCAGTCAAGTGAGTCAGAGGGAACACACTGGGCTGCTCAGTAAGTTGAGCACTGGGAACCCATTCTGTATTGTCCCAGTCAAGTAAGTCTGGGGGAACACACTGGGCTGCTCAGTAAGTTCAGCACTGGGAACCCATTCTGTATTGTCCCAGTCAACTGAGTCTGACATATTTATGAAATTGATGTGTTTTGTGGCAGTATAATAAGAGGGCCTACCCTATCCTCCACCTGGGAAGACACTGGGCTGCTCAGTAAGTTCAGCACTGGGAACCCATTCTGTATTGTCCCAGTCAAGTGAGTCAGGGGGAACACACTGGGCTGCTCAGTAAGTTCAGCACTTGGAGCTCATTCTGTATTGTCCCAGTCAAGTGAGTCAGAGGGAACACACTGGGCTGCTCAGTAAGTTCAGCACTGGGAACCCATTCTGTATTGTCCCAGTCAAGTGAGTCAGGTGGAACACACTGTGTAACACAGTAAGTTCAGCTCTGGGAACCCATTCCGTATTGTCCCAGTCAAGTGAGTCAGAGGGAACACACTGGGCTGCTCAGTAAGTTCAGCACTTGGAGCTCATTCTGTATTGTCCCAGTCAAGTGAGTCAGAGGGAACACCCTAGGCTGCTCAGTAAGTTCAGCACTGGGAACCCATTCTGTATTGTCCCAGTCAAGTGAGTCTGAGGGAACACACTGGGCTGCTCAGTAAGTTCAGCACTGGGAGCTCATTCTGTATTGTCCCAGTCAAGTGAGTCTGAGGGAACACACTGGTCTCCTCAGTAAGTTCAGCACTGGGAACCCATTCTGTATTGTCCCAGTCAAGTGAGTCTGAGGGAACACACTGGGCTGCTCAGTAAGTTCAGCACTGGGAACCCATTCTGTATGGTCCCAGTCAAGTGAGTCAGGGGGAACACACTGGGCTGCTCAGTAAGTTCAGCACTTGGAGCTCATTCTGTATTGTCCCAGTCAAGTGAGTCTGAGGGAACACACTGGGCTGCTCAGTAAGTTCAGCACTGGGAACCCATTCTGTATGGTTCCAGTCAAGCGAGTCTGAGGGAACACACTGGGCTGCTCAGTAAGTTCAGCACTGGGAACCCATTCTGTATTGTCCCAGTCAAGTGAGTCTGAGGGAACACACTGGGCTGCTCAGTAAGTTCAGCACTGGGAACCCATTCTGTATTGTCCCAGTCAAGTGAGTCTGAGGGAACACACTGGGCTGCTCAGTAAGTTCAGCACTGGGAACTCATTCTGTATGGTCCCAGTCAAGTGAGTCTGGGGGAACACACTGGGCTGCTCAGAAAGTTCAGCACTGGGAACCCATTCTGTCTGTTCCCAGTCAAGTGAGTCAGAGGGAACACACTGGGCAACACAGTAAGTTCAGCTCTGGGAACCCATTCCGTATTGTCCCAGTCAAATGAGTCAGAGGGAACACACTGGGCAGCTCAGTAAGTTCAGCTCTGGGAACCCATTCTGTATTGTCCCAGTCAAGTGAGTCAGAGGGAACACACTGGGCTGCTCAGTAAGTTCAGCACTGGGAACCCATTCTGTATTGTCCCAGTCAAGTGAGTCAGAGGGAACACACTGGGCTGCTCAGTAAGTTAGCACTGGGAACCCATTCTGTATTGTCCCAGTCAAGTGAGTCAGAGGGAACACACGGGGCTGCTCAGTAAGTTCAGCACTGGGAACCCATTCTGTATTGTCCCAGTCAAGTGAGTCAGAGGGAACACACTGGGCAGCTCAGTAAGTTCAGCACTGGGAACCCATTCTGTATTGTCCCAGTCAAGTGAGTCAGAGGGAACACACTGGGCTGCTCAGTAAGTTGAGCACTGGGAACCCATTCTGTATTGTCCCAGTCAAGTGAGTCTGACATATTTATGACATTGATGTGTTTTGTGGCAGTATAATAAGAGGGCCTACCCTATCCTCCACCTGGGAAGACACTGGGCTGCTCAGTAAGTTCAGCACTGGGAACCCATTCTGTATTGTCCCAGTCAAGTGAGTCAGGGGGAACACACTGGGCTGCTCAGTAAGTTCAGCACTTGGAGCTAATTCTGTATTGTCCCAGTCAAGTGAGTCAGAGGGAACACACTGGGCTGCTCAGTAAGTTCAGCACTGGGAACCCATTCTGTATTGTCCCAGTCAAGTGAGTCAGGTGGAACACACTGTGTAACACAGTAAGTTCAGCTCTGGGAACCCATTCCGTATTGTCCCAGTCAAGTGAGTCAGAGGGAACACACTGGGCTGCTCAGTAAGTTCAGCACTGGGAGCTCATTCTGTATTGTCCCAGTCAAGTGAGTCTGAGGGAACACACTGGTCTCCTCAGTAAGTTCAGCACTGGGAACCCATTCTGTATTGTCCCAGTCAAGTGAGTCTGAGGGAACACACTGGGCTGCTCAGTAAGTTCAGCACTGGGAACCCATTCTGTATGGTCCCAGTCAAGTGAGTCAGGGGAACACACTGGGCTGCTCAGTAAGTTCAGCACTTGGAGCTCATTCTGTATTGTCCCAGTCAAGTGAGTCTGAGGGAACACACTGGGCTGCTCAGTAAGTTCAGCACTGGGAACCCATTCTGTATGGTTCCAGTCAAGTGAGTCTGAGGGAACACACTGGGCTGCTCAGTAAGTTCAGCACTGGGAACCCATTCTGTATTGTCCCAGTCAAGTGAGTCTGAGGGAACACACTGGGCTGCTCAGTAAGTTCAGCACTGGGAACCCATTCTGTATTGTCCCAGTCAAGTGAGTCTGAGGGAACACACTGGGCTGCTCAGTAAGTTCAGCACTGGGAACCCATTCTGTATTGTCCCAGTCAAATGAGTCTGAGGGAACACACTGGGCTGCTCAGTAAGTTCAGCACTGGGAACTCATTCTGTATTGTCCCAGTCAAGTGAGTCTGAGGGAACACACTGGGCTGCTCAGTAAGTTCAGCACTGGGAACCCATTCTGTATGGTTCCAGTCAAGTGAGTCTGAGGGAACACACTGGGCTGCTCAGTAAGTTCAGCACTGGGAACCCATTCTGTATGGTCCCAGTCAAGTGAGTCAGGGGGAACACACTGGGTAACACAGTAAGTTCAGCACTGGGAACCCATTCTGTATTGTCCCAGTCAAGTGAGTCAGGTGGAACACACTGTGTAACACAGTAAGTTCAGCTCTGGGAACCCATTCCGTATTGTCCCAGTCAAGTGAGTCAGAGGGAACACACTGGGCTGCTCAGTAAGTTCAGCACTTGGAGCTCATTCTGTATTGTCCCAGTCAAGTGAGTCTGAGGGAACACACTGGTCTCCTCAGTAAGTTCAGCACTGGGAACCCATTCTGTATTGTCCCAGTCAAGTGAGTCTGAGGGAACACACTGGGCTGCTCAGTAAGTTCAGCACTGGGAGCTCATTCTGTATTGTCCCAGTCAAGTGAGTCTGAGGGAACACACTGGTCTCCTCAGTAAGTTCAGCACTGGGAACCCATTCTGTATTGTCCCAGTCAAGTGAGTCTGAGGGAACACACTGGGCTGCTCAGTAAGTTCAGCACTGGGAACCCATTCTGTATTGTCCCAGTCAAGTGAGTCTGAGGGAACACACTGGGCTGCTCAGTAAGTTCAGCACTGGGAACCCATTCTGTATTGTCCCAGTCAAATGAGTCTGAGGGAACACACTGGGCTGCTCAGTAAGTTCAGCACTGGGAACCCATTCTGTATGGTCCCAGTCAAGTGAGTCTGAGGGAACACACTGGGCTGCTCAGTAAGTTCAGCACTGGGAACTCATTCTGTATTGTCCCAGTCAAGTGAGTCTGAGGGAACACACTGGGCTGCTCAGTAAGTTCAGCACTGGGAACCCATTCTGTATGGTTCCAGTCAAGTGAGTCTGAGGGAACACACTGGGCTGCTCAGTAAGTTCAGCACTGGGAACCCATTCTGTATGGTCCCAGTCAAGTGAGTCAGGGGGAACACACTGGGTAACACAGTAAGTTCAGCACTGGGAACCCATTCTGTATTGTCCCAGTCAAGTGAGTCTGAGGGAACACACTGGGCTGCTCAGTAAGTTCAGCACTGAGAACCCATTCTGTATGGTCCCAGTCAAGTGAGTCAGGGGGAACACACTGGGCAGCTCAGTAAGTTCAGCACTTGGAGCTCATTCTGTATTGTCCCAGTCAAGTGAGTCAGAGGGAACACACTGGGCTCCTCAGTAAGTTCAGCACTGGGAACCCATTCTGTATGGTCCCAGTCAAGTGAGTCACTGGGCTGCTCAGTAAGTTCAGCTCTGGGAACCCATTCTGTATTGTCCCAGTCAAGTGAGTCAGAGGGAACACACTGGGCAGCTCAGTAAGTTCAGCTCTGGGAACCCATTCTGTATTGTCCCAGTCAAGTGAGTCAGAGGGAACACACTGGGCAGCTCAGTAAGTTCAGCACTTGGAGCTCATTCTGTATTGTCCCTGTCAAATGAGTCAGAGGGAACACACTGGGCTCCTCAGTAAGTTCAGCACTGGGAACCCATTCTGTATGGTCCCAGTCAAGTGAGTCTGAGGGAACACACTGGGCTGCTCAGTAAGTTCAGCACTGGGAACTCATTCTGTATGGTCCCAGTCAAGTGAGTCAGAGGGAACACACTGGGCTGCTCAGTAAGTTCAGCACTGGGAACCCATTCTGTATTGTCACAGTCAAGTGAGTCTGACATATTTATGATATTGATGTGTTTTATGGCAGTATAATAAGAGGGCCTACCCTATCCTCCACCTGGGAAGACACTGGGCTGCTCAGTAAGTTCAGCACTGGGAACCCATTCTGTATTGTCCCAGTCAAGTGAGTCAGGGGGAACACACTGGGCTGCTCAGTAAGTTCAGCAGTGGGAACCCATTCTGTATTGTCCCAGTCAAGTGAGTCAGGGGGAACACACTGGGCTGGTCAGTAAGTTCAGCACTTGGAGCTCATTCTGTATTGTCCCAGTCAAGTGAGTCAGAGGGAACACACTGGGCTGCTCAGTAAGTTCAGCACTGGGAACCCATTCTGTATTGTCCCAGTCAAGTGAGTCTGGGGGAACACACTGCGCAACTCAGTAAGTTCAGCACTGGGAACCCATTCTGTATGGTCCCAGTCAAGTGAGTTTGGGGGAACACACTGCGCAGCTCAGTAAGTTCAGCACTGGGACCCCATTCTGTATGGTCCCAGTCAAGTGAGTCAGAGGGAACAAACTGGACAACTCAGTAAGTTCAGCACTGGGAACCCATTCTGTATGGTCCCAGTCAAGTGAGTCTGTGGGAACACACTAGACAACTCAGTAAGTTCAGCACTGGGACCCAGTCAACTGAGTCCGACATATTTATGATATTGATGTGTTTTGTGCCAGTATATCTACAGGATATAGATGTCCATGAATTATTATGTCTTGAAACAGTCAACATCATGATTCAGGTCTGCTATTGACTCTCCTTTGTGAATTATTTATTTCCAGGGGAATCATGGAGAAGATGTAAAGGAGTTATATTACTATTTAGATAGTACTCCAACCCATTCTTATATGAAGGCCCTTTATAAGTATCCACAGGCGGAGTTTCCGTACCAGAAGCTGGTTGAAGAGAATTCTAGACGCTGGGTCGATCAGCCAGAATATGAATTACTTGACACAGGTATTATGTAGGTAATGCTGTTCTTTGTCTCTCAGTGTTGTGTAAGTTATTGTAATATCACACCTTTGATCTGTATTAACAAATACCATATTTTTCTGAACTTCATAAAAAATAAAACAGATATATTTCTAGTCATAGTCCTATTGTAAAAAATATATAATTAGACCTGTGTTCCACTTTATTTATTTTTTACTTGATTGTATTTTTTTTTTTCATTTTTTGTAGTTTTTTTTTAAAGACGATAAGCTTCTATGCAGATGTAAATTTTTGGGTTATTGTCTAACAATGAACAGATAGGATTGGGATCACTGCGACGAGCTCAAACCTGTCACAGTTTTCTGTTGCAAAACCCAGTAGTTTATTCCCATTTCTTTCCTGTGTTTTCAGTTAATTGTGAATGATTTGTTGCTGTCTTTTGTAATTAATACAACTTTGAGGTGTATCTGTTGTTTATCTTCTATGTACAACTTTGAGGTGTATCTGTTGTTTATCTTCTATGTACTTGTATCTATTATAGGGGCCTTCAACGGATTAGTGGTTAAGGTAGTAAATCATACACTATTGATCATGTGACTGTCAAATCTAAGGTAGTGGATTCCAGTAACACAGCAGTCACGTGGTGCTCAACTCCAGTCTTAATTGACAACAATTGCTGGTATCGTTCTGAAGGTTTCCACCAGGTTCTCGGGTTCCTCTCACAGCTGGACGTTGTTTGAAACTAATTTTTGGTCCATGGTTGTCGTTCCGACTACTAGGGCAAGATTTCAGGTAGTCGGAACTGAACTTCATTGTCGGATAATAAAATGTGCAGGTTTTCCTTAAGACTTAATCCCAGTTAAAATAACACGTGTATCAATTTAAAAATGGGAAATCCTTTGTGTTGAAATCAAAGATAAAATCTGAACCAATACTGGACTTCAAACTGCACTGTGTAGGAGTTTTTGGGGATTACATTAGCATCAAGGGTCAGGAAACGGTCATATTTGCCGGACATGACTGAAATTTACACTAAAATCACCGACTAAGATTTGCTCAATTTTGACATCTAAAAAGTAATATTTTACATGGTTAGTAATTCATTTGTTGGTTTTAATACATTTCATTTCCACTATTATTAAAAAATGAACCTTAAGGATATTTCCTCATACTGACATGTGTTTATAATTGACCACCGACTGGTAAATACATAATAACAAAAGTGTTCGCATATGACAAATAGACAAAGATGATTTTGGATAAGATGATAGGTGACAAGGCCAGACTCTTTAAAAAAAACAGTGGTCACCTTTTGGACAAATGGGATAGAACTTGTGGTTGTCCAAGGTCAACCTAGGTTGGTAATAATGATCAGCAGCCATATTCTCAAAAAATCGTAAATTTACACTTACGTGTAAAGATAAGATATTAGTAACTTTACGTTTACGTCTGGGATTGTTCGTAATCTCGAAAGTATTGCAGTTTCTTACGTTTTGCACGTAGCGTCATCACGCATGCTCAGTTACTTCTTTCACTTTGGAAATAAACGTATTGAAAGAGATAATAACCTCAAAGTACTTAAATTATAACAGTTTTTTTAATTGCATGTTAAATAAAACAGTATGATGTAAAATCGCAAACATATCGACAAATTTTTATTTCCGGAACATTTGTTCATGAATACGGTTGTTGTTTCTTTCTTTTAAAATTATAAATTTTGTGAGAGTAATTCCCCCTGGGTAAAACATTGTTTCAAAATATTTGCCAATTTTTAAGGTTTTTTTCGTCGTTCTATGTCAAGTGCAACCAAATCAATGATGCTAATTAGTGAATGTCTTGAAAAATGATTTCTCTTGGCAAAATTATGAGGGAAGCTAGGACTTATGAGAGCTCAGGAGCAGACGTAAGTTTACGATCGATTTTACACGTAACTTACAACTACGAATCTTTGAGAATATTAAAACAGACGTAAACTTACGCTACGTTTAAAATTACGTCTACGATTTTTTGAGAATATGGCTGCAGGCTACTGGGAATTTCGAACAGTGGCTGAACACCAGGGTATAGCTGAAAAAATTGTTGAAAGTGGTTTCAAATAAAATCTTCTATAATCTTGAAAATACAGTAGCTTTAAACTATGACATAATTTATGTTTTTCAAAGGTAAATTAGTACATAGTGATATTTGATAATTTAGGGCTATTCCAAAAAAAACCTTTCAGACCCTAGCCCTAGATTCACAATAAGTTGTACAACTGTATAGATGTGTCACATTCCTATTGTTATAGATCCAAACACAACCATAGAACATAACACATGTATCAGAAACTAAATTTAATTGTGGTTTTTGTTGTATTTACTTTATTTATTTGTCATTTTTTTAATCTGTTAAAAACTATAAAACTTAACACTGATTTATGGTACACTAGTAACATTACTGCCAAACAAATTTTATTTATCAGCAATTTATTTTTCTGAATTCTTATGAGGTATAAAAGGTGACAATAAATTGCCATGTTAATTTTTTTTAAACAATCAATTACATTTGTATATCAGTGACAAAAATGAAAGAAGAGAACCTGATAATTATGGAACTAAATCATTGCAGACATGACATTGTGTTTAGTAACATATTATAATTGGTCGCAAAATTCAGTTGCCCTACGTGTTAAAAAAATCTGTTGTTTTGCAGGCCTTTTTGATGATAATCGTTATTTTGATGTCACAGCTGAATACTGTAAGGGTAGTCCTAATGACATCCTTGGGAAATACACCATAGCCAACAGGGGACCAGATCCAGCTGTCATACATGTCCTTCCAACGCTCTGGTTCAGAAATGTCTGGTCCTGGGGTAAGGAGTGCTATGTGAGTACATAAATGAATTATTTTATGAATGAAAGACTGCTCACTGGACACTAAGCAACAGTTCAATAAATAAATACATTAGTCCTTATTTGATGTCTTCTCTCTATAAGAAACTACTAATAATAACATTTTTATACATATACTTGTGACCATGACTTTTCCAAAATTGCACCAGTTACAACCAATCACACTCAGGACTATGCTTTTGTGCTTTTAAATATTTTGTACATCAACAAAACTAATGGACATTATTATTTCATTTTCTAACTATTAATAATAGGTTTTTTAAAGGTATATTGCATGAAAGTTCTGATTATCAATGTTAATATGAATGACATTTAGCAGCTTTGTTGTGAACATGTTGGTTTTAATAAATAAAAATAGTCATAATTAATATTTTTGTGTCAAAATTAGTTGGCTAATGTGATAACAATCTTCATATGTTTTTAAAACACATAAGCCTCTACAGGGACTCTCCAATTTACATTCCTATGACTCCAGCTGATTCAAGGTGTTTTTTCTTTCAAATCTTAATACCTTGTTCACTGTGATCTCCTTTGCAATTTTTTCTGACTAAACACAGATTTGCTTCATTTGTTTTCTGTATTTGTGTTTTTTTTTATTTTCATTTTATGTAACTTTTTTAGGAATATAAACTTCTGCAACCATCAGAGAAGAAACCATACCTGAAGCAAATAGCTCCTAATAAAGTACTGTGCTGTCATCCAACTTTAGGTAAGAAAACAGTGCTCATGTTGGATGGGGACTAGAGCGAATTCACTTGATAGTGGTCCCACTTTGCGATGTTTATCCTCAAAAGTGAAGTGAAGTCGCCCTGTCATTTTAAACTATTGCTCTATGTTGCCTTTCAATTTCATCCCCATTTTTGTAAGAAATCTTCATATCTTTGTTAACATGTTATGTTTATCTTGTTTATGAGTCACTCGGAGGAAGCTGGTTCCTTGTTTTGTACGTAAAGTGTAGCATAAAAATACGACCGGATACCAGTTCAAAGCAAAAGAAAATTTATGAAAATTTCTGGAGCAGATATGAACTCTGTACTGGAGATTGCAAATACAATGCTGTGCTGGGCTTTCATTGATACTTAATCCTCAATAATTCAAACTGCTAAAAATAAACTAATATTAAAATAAATGCACATACCAAAACTTAATGAAAAAATCAAAGCACAAGGCTTTTCTAGCAATAAAATGCAACTTCTTCCCCTTGTCCAATCACTTCTCCCTATCAGCCTCAAAAAGGAGAAGTGACTTCTCCCTATAATTTCAGCCTTGGTTTGCAGATTATACACTTAGACAATATACTTTGTGTTGTAGGTATTAGTCAGTCTCGTCAGAGAGTTCTAAGCTCTGAAGGTTATCAGGAAGAAGAAGATCCAAATAAGACAGCCTGTAAGTACAGTACTTGTGTTGTTACTGTATAATGCATATAAAACCTTAAACTTGTATGCATATGGTTCCTGTTGTAGCCAATGGCTAAGTTGAAAAAGGTTTGATACTCAGCATATTCACTACAAATTCCCAAACCTTAATTTCATAACATTTCCCTTAAGAGTTCAATTTCAATACATTTGACTTTTATATTTAGCACGGTAATTAATTTTACAAGTACATGTACTTAACAGGGTGAAATTAGGATCAATGACCCTAATTATGATTAATAATTGCATAAATGAATAAAGTTAGAATATCCTATCAAAATACTATACGAATTAAAAAGTTGCAAATTTTTGGATCTTGTCCTTTGTTTACCCTTTTAACTACAACACTGTAAAATATACAAATGCAGTTGGCATACAACTGAAAGCAGGTGTGGTAAGTACATTATGAAACAAACTGAAGCTGAATCAGATGAAAAATTAAAATTCTACTTGACCTAACCTAACCATAACTCCTCCCCTAACCCAAACATACCCTAACCCGTCCCCTAACCCAAACCTACCCTAAACCCTCCCCTAACCAAAACCTACCCTAACCACTCCCCTAACCCAAACCTACCCTAACCCTATAACCCTAATTATTATGATGATTTTGGTCCTCTAAATGATATGGGACTCCTTAAAGTAAAATTAGGCCAACACAATTAGTCAAATGGATCAAAATGTTGAGCTTAAAAACGACGCTATCTACAGACAGACAATGCCATCACCTCTGAAAAACTAGTTTCATAATGTGATTGCAAAAACTTTGCAGTCATGTAACTACTATTTTTATTATTGTCATTGACTAAATGCCTTATTTATTACAACAGTATTTATCGATGACCTCTGAACTCTGGATCATGTTTACTTTCAGATCCTTTCTACTTTGAGGTTGATGTTGGACAAGATGACCAGTTACCAACATTGTTATTTACTGAGAATGATACCAACTTCAGAAAGTTATATGGAACAGGGAACAAGTCATCTCATGTCAAAGATGCCTTCCATGAATATGTTGTCAATGGTAAGTACTCAGGTCTAAAATAAAGTTATGTTAGTAAATTGTGTATATTTTGTTCCTTAATTGATATAAATTTCAGTATCAATTTCAAAGGCACACTTTATCCAAGAGATCTATGTATGTACTTTCAAACATTTTGCTGATTTCATTTCCTGAATTAAAAATGTCTGAGTGTGATATTGAAGAAACTTTGCAATGTTGGATAAAATAAAATATTTTGCATACCCACCTACCCAGTCAAAAAATGGTGGGTCGGAGAAGGGCAAACAAACATACTTTAAAGTTTGGCCTAACCATAATCTGAAAATTCTGATACTCAAACTAACTCTAGCTTGTCTATTGCCTATCCTATACATGCTGTTTTTTTGTTTTATTGTAAGTATTAAAAAACAGACGAGCATGTTCAATAAAACTTGTGTAACGTCTGCATTTATATATTGCCCCTCATTCTTTGACCAGACGATGGCAGCAAAATGCAATTGTATGTACATGCATGTACACATGTTTTCACAGAAGATGTCCGAGTCAGACTTTGCAGTACTTTTAAAAAGTTTTACCTTCAGTATGTAATTTATACTCTCTTGATATACTAATTTTGTCTATACTGGTAGTGTTATTTATTTCAAGTGCTGGTAATAAATAGAATAATATATGGTGTATTGCCATATTGTTTATTCTTATTGTTGTTTAAACAAATAATTAACCATCAATAAACATATGTTAAAACTAATAAACTTATTTGTCAACTCATAAATGAACAAAACCAAAGAAACAAATATGATCACACATTTTATTTTAGTCCCTCAATGATTGCAATTAAAACATTGATCTTAAACAACCTAAGGTTAATTGCACTGGCTATTAACAAGGCCATTTGCATTTATGCAAACAGGTAAACATCTGCTTATTTTCGTTCTCATTTTAATTTTTATACCGAAGTAGATGGGATATACTGTTTTACCCTTGTCTGTCCATCAGTCCGTTCTTTCTTCCATTTGTTCATCCATAATCAAAATTTCTGTCACAGTTTTCTAAGCGACTTTAGGATGCAGAAGCCTGAAATTTTGCAAATTGCTGTATCCTATAGTACCATAATATAGTGTATAGCGATTTTATGCTCCTTGGTCATCTACTTCCTGTTTACTGAATACTTAATATTTTTACACATAATTTTTGTGAAAGCGGGAGTATCACTAGTGGGCATTAGTTCACAGTCCACACTTGTTAACCATCTCATATAATTGATTATTATTATGAAAAAAAATTATATAGCCTGGTTCCTGTGCCATCTCACAGAGCTGCCCAGTACATCTTTTTGTTAAGAATAGGGGATGCCCTTTTGTTGATGGTTTGTAAGGTTATAATACAGAAAGCCTTGCATCAGGCCTTAGTGCATAACATGTTTGGATAGTGCCATAAAGACTGGAATTGTAGCTGTTACAAAAAATTATTCTCTGTACCTACCCAACCCTTTATACTTTCCCAGTGGCATCCTATTTCATTGGTCCATCCATCAAATAATACTGTGAATGTTTGTTACAGAACAGTTAATCAATTGACTTTTTATTGCTTGTTTGTTTGAATGGAGTTTAATGCCACTTCTGGCCATTTTTCAGCTATATTGTGGTGTCCAGTTTTTATTGGGTAAGGAGGCCCGAGTATCCGTAGGAAACTCCCAACCATGGTAGGAAAACTGGAAATCCTTGTCATTAAATAATGGAGTTGAGCCCACCCTGCCCACAGGAAGACTCATACCCACAACCATATGTATACCATTGAAATATACCATTAGATCAGAGTCGAGCCCCCTGCAGTGAGACTCGTACCCACAACCATATGTATACCATTGAAATAAACCATTAGATCAGAGTCGAGCCCACCCTGCTTGCAGTGAGACTCGTACCCACAACCATATGTATACCATTGAAATATACCATTAGATCAGAGTCCAGCCCCCTGCAGTGAGACTCAACCCCACAACCATATGTATACCATTGAAATAAACCATTAGATCAGAGTTGTTCCCACCTGCAGTGAGACTCGAACCCACAACCATATGTATACCATTAAAATAAACCATTAGATCAGAGTTGAGCCCACTCTACCTGTTGTGAGACTCGAACCCACAACCATATGTATACCATTGAAATAAACCATTATATCAGAGTTGAGCCCACCTGCAGTGAGACTCGAACCCACAACCATATGTATACCATTGAAATAAACCATTAGATCAGAGTTGAGCCCTCCTGCAGTGAGACTCGTACCCACAACCATATGTATACCATTGAAATAAACCATTAGATCAGAGTCGAGCCCACCTGCAGTGAGACTCATACCCACAACCATATGTATACCATTGAAATAAACCATTAGATCAGAGTCGAGCCCACCCTGCTTGCAGTGAGACTCGTACCCACAACCATATGTATACCATTGAAATAAACCATTAGATCAGAGTTGAGCCCACCTGCAGTGAGACTCGAACCCACAACCATATGTATACCATTGAAGTAAACCATTAGATCAGAGTCGAGCCCACCCTGCCTGCAGTGAGACTCATACCCACAACCATATGTATACCATTGAAATAAACCATTAGATCAGAGTTGAGCCCACCTGCAGTGAGACTCGAACCCACAACCATATGTATGCCATTGAAATAAACCATTAGATCAGAGTTGAGCCCACCTGCAGTGAGACCCAAACCCACAACCATATGTATACCATTGAAATAAACCATTAGATCATAGTGGAGCCCACCTGCAGTGAGACTCGAACCCACAACCATATGTATACCATTGAAGTAAACCATTAGATCAGAGTCGAGCCCACCCTGCCTGCAGTGAGACTCCAACCCACAACCATATGTATACCATTGAAATAAACCATTAGATCAGATTCGAGCCCACCCTGCCTGCAGTGAGACTCCAACCCACAACCATATGTATACCATTGAAATAAACCATTAGATCAGAGTCGAGCCCACCCTGCCTGCAGTGAGACTCCAACCCACAACCATATGTATACCATTGAGGTAAACCATTAGATCAGAGTCGAGCCCACCCTGCCTGCAGTGAGACTCCAACCCACAACCATATGTGTACCATTGAAGTAAACCATTAGATCAGAGTCGAGCCCACCCTGCCTGCAGTGAGACTCCAACCCACAACCATATGTATACCATTGAAGTAAACCATTAGATCAGAGTCGAGCCCACCCTGCCTGCAGTGAGACTCCAACCCACAACCATATGTGTACCATTGAAGTAAACCATTAGATCAGAGTCGAGCCCACCCTGCTTGCATTGAGACTCGTACCCACAACCATATGTATACCATTGAAATAAACCATTAGATCAGAGTCGAGCCCACCCTGCCTGCAGTGAGACTCGTACCCACAGCCATATGTATACCATTGAAATAAACCATTAGATCAGAGTCGAGCCCACCCTGCCTGCAGTGAGACTCATACCCACAACCATATGTATACCATTGAAATAAACCATTAGATCAGAGTCGAGCCCACCCTGCCTGCAGTGAGACTCGTACCCACAACCATATGTATACCATTGAAATAAACCATTAGATCAGAGTCGAGCCCACCCTGCCTGCAGTGAGACTCATACCCACAACCATAGGTATACCATTGAAATGAACCATTGGATCATTGAATAGTAATTTAAGTTTTCTCATAGTTTTACTTTTATAGGCAACACTGATGCCATCAATCCACACAACATTGGAACCAAGTGTGCAGCACATTATATCTTCTATTTAAAAGCTGGTGGGAAAGCCCAGGTCAATGTCAGGTTGTATTATGAACATGAGGCTCCACACGATGAGGTCTTTGGACCAAAAGATTTTGATTATGTGTTTATGCAGAGAAAACGTGAAGCAGATTATTTCTATGACGAGGTATATTATTTGTAGACCTATTTACATCTTTAGTATTGCTCTAAAGGAAAAACATGAACAAAAGGACAGATATGTTTATTTTAATTACACCTCATATAAAAAAATGCAGGCTTTTCAATAGACAGTGTATTTTTCAAACATTTCCTCATTTCTAACGCTAAGAGGGAAATTTCATAGATTTTGTTATCACTGAGGTATTTGGGTAAACTTACCCTCTGTGCTGTGGTATTTTCTAAATCATTACCCTCGCATATAATAATCCCACAAAGATTCATTGGAAGTTTTGACTTTTACCTCGAATTAAATATAACATGAGTAATCGATTTTAAAAACCAGAAATGTTCAGATAGTAAATAGTTAATAAACAGAACTCTAAACCATTATATTCGTTGTAATTAAACAGATAAATTATGTCTAGGAGATATAAATGCAGAGCATTTCTTACAGGCGAGTAAAAAAAAACCAATATATTTTCTTACAATGTACAAATATTATTTTTCTTCTGCAACCAAAAAATACATTTTTTTTTCTAATAAAAAACATGAAAAAGTGCACTTCTAGCTGATTTTTGTCTTGATATTTTCTACGCATATTCAAGTGATAGCCGGACGTCACAAACAAATATAGTATTAGACAACATGCCATAAACCAGAACAGAATACTAAATATCATTAGAAGTAAGGACATCATTAGAAGTAAGGACAAGGGTATGAGAAGCTGACGTCATTATTTACAAATAAATCATTTCTTTATTGGTGGGGTCATATTTGTATAGTTGAAGAGGTAGTTGCAAAATAAAAAGTTTTTTAGTTTCCACTGAAACTAAAGCCAAATTAAATCATAGTTGGCCTATGAAATATGAAAACATAGAGGCAAATTGCATGTAAATGGAGCAAAAATGCTCAGAATACCAAAACCTATCTACCATTCATTTAGACCAAATTTGTGAGAATACATGTTGTAAGGGTTATTTCTCTTTAATTATTATTTTTCTGTGGTTTTATTTGTATTAAAAATAGTCAATGTATTACGTATTCACAGATTATTAAAAACAAACAAAAACAGGAGAAATGTGTGATTAGACAGGCCTACGCTGGGTTGTTATGGAGTAAGCAGTTTTATTGTTACGTTATAGAGGAGTGGTTAGAAGGTGATCATGGTCAACCTCCACCTCCGGCAGGCCGAAAGGCAGGGAGGAATGCAGAGTGGGGACATCTGTTTAACAGGGATGTCCTTTCTATGCCGGACAAGTGGGAATACCCATGGGTGAGTATTTTTTCACAGCCGTTGATGCCTTCATTTTTGGCCGGATTTCATATCCGGGTTATAGTATGGTGTGCGGGCGGGTGGTGTGCGTGCAGGCGGCGGGGAAAAATTTTCTTAACAGTTTTCTCAGCAACTACTAATCACATTCTCTTGAAATTTGGTAATCTGCATGGCCTCCCATAACGTGGGATTCGATTTCACGTCTGTCGCTCACCGACTTCCTGTTTAATGAAATCCGGCCATTTCTGTCTTTGATTTTTTGTTTAAAAAATGTTCTTGGGTGTTTTTATTTATTAAAACAAATTATGTTTATTTTAAATTTGGATGCTTATGTCTAAAGCAGTAAAGCTTTGAATAGTTTGAGAACATTTGACAACTAGCAATTCTTGTTTGTATACCATTGGGGTCTAGAACAACTTGCCAAACAGTTACATGGAACATTATGTGGCATTGTTGTTCAATGGTTTAACGGTCCAAAACCCTTCCTTCTTTGATTTATTTAAATACTTCACAGACATGTAGAAACATCACTCCAAAAATATTAATAAAATATAAGTTCATTGGTTCTACCGAACAAATGAGAGGCTTTCCACTTATTGCATAAATGACCTTGACATTGACTTTGGCTATATGGAAATTGAATCTTCTTTTCAAAATAAACAAAAGAAAGAAAAACCATTCGTATATCTTTTGAAATAAAAAAGGTAAAAAAATAGGACGTTAATTGTGATAAATGACCTTGACTACCAAGTGTTTGATATTTGCATATTCAATGCTTTAAAAACAAATCATTTACTTGTATTTACCATTTTATATACACGAAAAAGCATAATTTCCAAAAAATATTATTTGACCTTGACTGCTGTCAATATGACCTGGACCATGCTGAGGGTCAATAAAGGACCAACAGTGAAGATCCTTTGTCAATATGTCTTATAATTATGAAGAAATGCGTATTTATCATAAATACCCAAATTTATAAGATGACCTTGACCTTTTACCTTGTTTCTATTTTCAAGGTCAAGGGTCACAATGGTCTTTGGTGAAGTCCCCATGCCTCTACTATCAATAGTTAATAAGTAATCAATGAAAAAGTAAATATCAATGGTTGTAATGGGAGATAACTCCTATAAGATGAAGTCAAATCCTTTTCCTTTAAATAGAAAAAAGTTGCGCATTTATGAGGCCGACATTTTATCCGTTATAAGTTATAAGCTATCTTTTACCGTTTCAAAGAAATAGCGATGACAAGATAATGTCAAAATTTCAAACGTGACCTTGACCTTTGACCTTGTGTCCATTTTCAAGGTCAAGGTCAATGATGACTAATGATATAAGGTTTCATATAAATATCTGTCATAGTTACTGAGATAACGCTATATACACTATATTTAATTGATCCAGGGGAGATAACTCTTTCAAAAGTCAAATCATTTATAGTGACCTTTCAAGACCTTAATATGATACACATTTTGGTAAAAGATTTATTTCTGTATCTCTTATGGTTCAGGAGGAGAATCGCACACACCACAGTGTCAAAATTTAGAATGTGACCTTGACCTTTGACCTTGTGACCTTTTTCAAGATCAAGGTCAATGATGACCAACTGTGAAATATCTAGTCACTGTCATCTCTGGTTCATGAGTTACTATGGTACAAAATGTACTTCCAATAAATAAGGGGAAATAACTCCTACAAGGAGTCGTCAAAATACTTTGCGCGATATGTAACAAATTGTCGCGATCAATAGCTGAGCATTTTGCAACAACTTTCATTGCGAAATCTTTTACGGTTTAAAAGTTTATCTGCACACAAGATTTTTATGACAGGGGAAATAACTCCGTAAAGAAAAAGTGTTCGGTGTGCCAGGGTTAACTGCGAATGCGTAATGTCTCATACATTCATAGTACAAAATGTCTTTACGACATGTCGCGAAACAAAATTTATAATGGGATAACAAAACTTGGCGGAAGAATAATAAGAATAAATATAAGTTCATTGGTTCTACCGAACAAATGAGAGGCTTTCCACTTATTGCATAAATGGCCTTGACATTGACTTTGGCTATATGGAAATTGAATCTTCTTTTCAAAATAAACAAAAGAAAGAAAAACCATTCGTATATCTTTTGAAATAAAAAAGGTAAAAAAATAGGACGTTAATTGAGATAAATGACATTGACTACCAAGTGTTTGATTTTTGCATATTCAATGCTTTAAAAACCAATCATTTATTTGTATTTACGATTTTATACACACGAAAAAGCAGAATTTCCAAAAAATATTATTTGACCTTGACTGCTGTCAATATGACCTTGACCATGCTGAGGGTCAATAAAGGACCAACAGTGAAGGTCCTTTGTCAATATGTCTTAAAATTATGAAGAAATGCCTATTTATCATAAATACCCAAATTTATAAGATGACCTTGACCTTTTACCTTGTTTCTATTTTCAAGGTCAAGGGTCATAATGGTCTTTGGTGAAGTCCCCATGCACCTACTATCAATAGTTAATAAGTTATCAATGAAAGAATAAATATCAATGCTTGTAATGGGAGATAACTCCTATAAGATGAAGTCAAATCCTTTTCCTTTAAATAGAAAAAAGTTGCGCATTTATGAGGCCGACATTTTATCCGTTATAAGTTATAAGCTATCTTTTACTGTTTCAAAGAAATAGCGATGACAAGATAATGTCAAAATTTCAAACGTGACCTTGACCTTTGACCTTGTGTCCATTTTCAAGGTCAAGGTCAATGATGACTAATGATATAAGGTTTCATATAAATATCTGTCATAGTTACTAAGATAACGCTATATACACTATATTTTTTTTTTTTTTTTTTTATTGTTTTAACTAACATGATGCAATACATTATACACAATAGCTTATTATACAATAGTATCAATGATATTAATACACCATATTAGATTTATGTTATATGTAAAATTAAAAAAAAAAGGGGGGGGAGGACCAAAAAAAAAAAATAAAAAAATAAAAAAATAAAATAAAATAAAAATGAAAGTAAAGAGGGAGATATACTTTAAATGTATATATGACTGTAATTTAGATGACAAAACCATTTACATTAGGGGAAAAAGCTGATAGTTAATTTAAATCTGGCAATTCATAAACAAAATTCTATGTCAAAAAATCATAAATATTCCACAACTGGTCAAATTTGTCAAAATTCTCATTTTTTACAGCAATAATTTTTTCAAGATTGTACATGTATTTCAGTTTTTCTTTAATACCTGGTATATTGAGAGCAGTATTAAAAATTTTAGCATTGTAAATAAACTGCTTTATCCAGAGCAATATATTATTTTCAGGGTTACCTTTGTAGACATGTGAAGGGTTTCCAAATAAAAAATTCTCTTTTGAAAATAAAATACTAATTCCATTTTCAAGAAACCATACATCTATTGCATCAATAAACTTTTGTACACATTCACAATACCAAAAGAGATGTTCAATTGTCTCTTCGTCTTTTTTACAAAAAGTACATAATGTATTGGAGGCTTTATTAATCTTGTACAAAAATTTGTTTGTAGATATAATTCTATGAATAATTCTATATTGCAACCATTGTAATTTAGAATTCTTTGTTACAATAAAAGGTAATTTACAAAGTTTCCTCCATCTGATTTCTTTATCAACATTTAAAATATCATTCCATCTAACAATACCAGTTGGTATACAACTTTTGTTATTTAAAACACTGTATATCTCTTTTGAACCCTTTGAACTCTTCAAAATAGTTCTTACTACAGAAGGAATAAATGGTGATGATAACTTAAAACTTTGTTTACATACTTGTTTACCACTTTGTGTTACACATGAAATGATACTATTATACTGCATAATACTGACATTAATATTGAATATATTACAAAAATCTACATATTTAAGAAACAAACCATCCTCATCAACAATATCATTAATATATTTTATACCTTTTGAAAGCAAGTCCTGATAAATAAATGGTTTGTTATCAATCTTAAAAATACTATTCATCCAAATAGGACTGGCAAGAAAATAGCTCCAGTCCTGATTTTGTTCTTTTTCTATTAGTAAAAGCAGTGACTCCAGAACGTCCTGCCAGAACCTATTTACAGTTTTAATCTTCAGTTGCTTTATAAATTCATCACCATAAGAAAAAAATTTATCTTTGTCTACCTGAGACATAAAAATATTTTGCCATTTACTATTAGAATTATAAAGTCTTCTAACCCAAGTACATTTCATTGCTGCTATAAAATTATTAATGTTAATCATTTTTAAGCCTCCATCTTCATAATTCATTTCAAGGACATCTATTTTAACTCTATGAACAGGGGAGTTCCAGATAAATGTGTAAAATAAACTGTTAATATATTTTATGGTCTCAGTATCTGGATTTGGAAGGGACATAATTAAATGGTTAAGAATAGGTAACATCAGAGTTTTTACAACAGTAATTTTCCCTATAACAGTAATGTTGCGTTTAGACCATTGGTTGATAATACTCTTTATTTTCTGGATACCATCTTTGTAATTAATTTTTGTCATCTTTCCTAAATCTACGTCAAAATGAATACCCAATAATTTGAAGGATGTAGATCCCCATAAAAGCTTACGCTCTTGACATAATTCCTGATCACTATATTTTTGACTCCCAATCCAAACTACCTGTGTCTTGGAAAAATTAATATTAAGTCCTGATACTTTCCCAAACCAATCTAAATCACATAAAGATTCTCTAAGTGATTCTTCTGTGCCATCCAGAATTAAAGAAGTATCATCTGCGAACTGAGACAGTTTATGTTCAATTTGAGTGACTTTGATTCCACTTATTTTTCTGTTATTTCTAATTTTTAGACCCATTATTTCAGCACACAAAATAAATAAATAGGGGGACAGAGGATCTCCTTGTCGACATCCTCTACCAATTTCAAAAAAAGGGGACAAGTTGCCAGCTTGTATGACTGCTGAGTTAATATTTTTATATAAGACCTTTACCCATTTTTGAATGGACTCTCCAAAATTAAAAAATTTCAAAGTAATATTCAGAAATTCCCATGAGATGGAATCAAATGCCTTTTCAAAATCAATTAGCAGCAAGACACCAGGAATATTGTTTTCCTCTGTATATTGCATAATGTCATAAATCAACCTCAGATTTTCCCCAATATATCTTCCACTAATAAACCCTGTTTGATCTGTGTCTATTAATTTGTTTAAGACAGATTTTACTCTCTTAGCAATCACCCCTGAGCAGATCTTATATACAGTGTTTAATAGGGAAATAGGTCTCCAGTTCTTTAGAAAATGTTTGGCTTATTTCCCTTTGGGAGGCAAGTAATCACTCCTTGTTTTTGTGTAACAGAGAGTTCTCCTTTTTGGTAACCATAGTTAATAGATCTAACAACAAAATGTTTTAGATCTTTCCAGAAAAATTTAAAAAACTCACTGGAAAAGCCATCTGTTCCTGGTGTCTTATTACTTTTCATATTTTTTAGGACTTCACCTGCTTCGCTTACTGATATAGTACCTTCTAAATTTTCTTGTTCTTCGTACCTTAATTTTTTTACATTTACATCTTTTAAACCAGTATTTATTTCACTTATTGTACAATTTGTTGAAACATTATTACATTTGTACAAATTTTCATAAAAAATTTTAACCTGGTTTAAAATCTCATTTTGATTACTAATTATCTTTCCATCATCAATTTGTACTTTTGGTATAATTTTGTTGGTAAAATTCTTAGATTCCAGGCCACAAAAGTAGTTAGTAGGTTTCTCGCCTTCCTCAATCCACTGTGCCCTGGATCTAATCATTTTACCATTCAACTTCTCTTTTCTTAAATTTTCCAGTTCCAAGCGCTTTCTGTCTAGTAAATCCACTGAAGCATTGTCTAGATCTTCTTCAATAACCTGAATTTCTCTATGCAAAACCTTTTCCCTATCAACTCTTTCCTTCTTTTTAAAGCTGGAATAGGAAATAGTTTTTCCTCGTATTTCCATCAGTAAAACTTCCAGAAAAAGTTGATCATTAATTGTGAATTGTACCAAGTCATTATCAACATGGTCTAGATTGTCAAGATCATAAGGCAGAGCTGCGTACTGCCTCCTAATCTCAGCAATCTTTTCCTTTACCAGTGTAATATACTGTATGTCATATAACAAGGAGTTATTGAACTTCCATAACCCTTTACCTCTCACAAATGGAGAAAGTTCTAAGTCTAGCAATATTCTTGAATGATCAGAACGATAGCTAGTTTCTATACAACATTTTTTCAAGTATGGCAGCATATCATCAGTGAACAAAAAGAAATCTAATCTTGCTTGCTTCAGTGGATTTTTTTTGCGCCATGTATATCTACGCAAGTCTGGGTGAAGCTCCCTGAAAGGGTCAATAAGCGATCTATATTCAATCAATTCTAATAGTTTATCTCTAGCGTTAGGATTATTGACATTTAGATAATCACAATAATCAAGTTCAGGAGATAAGACCAGGTTAAAGTCACCACACACAATATAGCTTTCATTCTCAAAGTCATCAATCAATAACATTATCTGTTCGTAAAAACTAGGAGAATCTGTGTTTGGACCGTACACTGTTACTAAGGTCAATCTTACATTGTCAACTATGATATCAAGAGCTAGAAAATTTCCACTGAAATCTTTTTTCTCTCGTAATACTTTATAATCAAAATTACTATTAATCAAAATTGCAACTCCCCTTGAATTTGAGGAAAATGAAGAAAAATAACAATTATCACCCCACATAGAACAAATATCATTTTCTTGTTCTTGTGTAAAGTGTGTGTCTTGTAAACAATAAATGTTGTACCGCTCTGATTTCAGAAAATCAAAAACGTCCCTTCTCTTTGAAAGGTTACCCAGGCCTTGACAATTTACTGATTGTATTTTTAAGGACCCCATAATAGGATTTTCTCAAGACAGTAATTTTCTAACACATATGTAATACAATAATATATATACCAGTTATGTTCTACAGTTCTATACATTTTTGTGCAACAGCTATTACATAACAATATTTTATGTATACTCCACATTTGTGTGTAAAATTTAAAAATTGTCTGACTTATTTTAGAAAAAAAGTAAAAAAAACAGTATAAGGAAAGGGAAAAGAAAAACAAAAAGTGTATTAAAAACAAAAAAAGTAAATTCAATGTGTTCATGCTCAAGCCTTTCGAGCAATTCAAAATTGGTTTGCAGTTTTATACCACATGCTTACTAACTCTTTTTTAATTTGAATCATCTCAATATAATATTAATATTTCTAAAACTTCAGTTGAAAGGGCAATAAAGTAAACACTATATTTAATTGATCCAGGGGAGATAACTCTTTCAAAAGTCAAATTATTTATAGTGACCTTTCAAGACCTTAATATGATACACATTTTGGTAAAAGATTTATTTCTGTATCTCTTATGGTTCAGGAGGAGAATCGCACACACCACAGTGTCAAAATTTAGAATGTGACCTTGACCTTTGACCTTGTGACCTTTTTCAAGGTCAAGGTCAATGATGACCAACTGTGAAATATCTAGTCTCTGTCAACTCTGGTTCATGAGTTACTATGGTACAAAATGTACTTCCAATAAATAAGGGGAAATAACTCCAACAAGGAGTCGTCAAAATACTTTGCGCGATATGTAACAAATTGTCGCAATCAATAGCTGAGCATTTTGCAACAACTTTCATTGCGAAATCTTTTACGGTTTCAAAGTTTATCTGCACACAAGATTTTTATGACAGGGGAAATAACTCCGTAAAGAAAAAGTGTTCGGTGTGACAGGGTTAACTGCGAAAGCGTAATGTCTCATACATTCATAGTACAAAATGTCTTTACGACATGTCGCGAAACAAAATTTATAATGGGAAAAGAAAAAACTTGGCAGAAGAATAATAAGAATAAATATAAGTTCATTGGTTCTACCGAACAAATGAGAGGCTTTCCACTTATTGCATAAATGACCTTGACATTGACTTTGGCTATATGGAAATTGAATCTTCTTTTCAAAATAAACAAAAGAAAGAAAAACCATTCGTATATCTTTTGAAATAAAAAAGGTAAAAAAATAGGACGTTAATTGTGATAAATGACCTTGACTACCAAGTGTTTGATATTTGCATATTCAATGCTTTAAAAACAAATCATTTACTTGTATTTACCATTTTATATACACGAAAAAGCAGAATTTCCAAAAAATATTATTTGACCTTGACTGCTGTCAATATGACCTTGACCATGCTGAGGGTCAATAAAGGACCAACAGTGAAGATCCTTTGTCAATATGTCTTATAATTATGAAGAAATGCGTATTTATCATAAATACCCAAATTTAAAGATGACCTTGACCTTTTACCTTGTTTCTATTTTCAAGGTCAAGGGTCATAATGGTCTTTGGTGAAGTCCCCATGCCTCTACTATCAATAGTTAATAAGTTATCAATGAAAAAGTAAATATCAATGGTTGTAATGGGAGATAACTCCTATAAGATGAAGTCAAATCCTTTTCCTTTAAATAGAAAAAGTTGCGCATTTATGAGGCCGACATTTTATTCGTTATAAGTTATAAGCTATCTTTTACTGTTTCAAAGAAATAGCGATGACAAGATAATGTCAAAATTTCAAACGTGACCTTGACCTTTGACCTTGTGTCCATTTTCAAGGTCAAGGTCAATGATGACTAATGATATAAGGTTTCATATAAATATCTGTCATAGTTACTGAGATAACGCTATATACACTATATTTAATTGATCCAGGGGAGATAACTCTTTCAAAAGTCAAATCATTTATAGTGACCTTTCAAGACCTTAATATGATACACATTTTGGTAAAAGATTTATTTCTGTATCTCTTATGGTTCAGGAGGAGAATCGCACACACCACAGTGTCAAAATTTAGAATGTGACCTTGACCTTTGACCTTGTGACCTTTTTCAAGGTCAAGGTCAATGATGACCAACTGTGAAATATCTAGTCACTGTCATCTCTGGTTCATGAGTTACTATGGTACAAAATGTACTTCCAATAAATAAGGGGAAATAACTCCTACAAGGAGTCGTCAAAATACTTTGCGCGATATGTAACAAATTGTCGCGATCAATAGCTGAGCATTTTGCAACAACTTTCATTGCGAAATCTTTTACGGTTTAAAAGTTTATCTGCACACAAGATTTTTATGACAGGGGAAATAACTCCGTAAAGAAAAAGTGATCAGTGTGACAGGGTTAACTGCGAATGCGTAATGTCTCATACATTCATAGTACAAAGTGTCTTTACGACATGTCGCGAAACAAAATTTATAATGGGATAACAAAACTTCGCGGAAGAATAATAAGAATAATTAAAGATCAACTGTTCGGTTGAACATTTGAGGGTCTTTCCATACTTATATTCATTTTGTATTATGTGATGACATTCAAAATAATCAACTTTTTGCGAAATGTTATAATTTTGCTATAAATATTTAAAAAAGAAATTATTTTTTATTATTTGCTACATATTGGTATTCTAAGAGAGATAACTCTTATAAAATTTTGATACAACTTTTCACGGCATGTCTTAAATTACTCGTAATTATTAATAGAACATTTTAGGAAGAAAATCATTTCAATATCTTTGAAAATAGCAAAGGTCAAAAACTAGAACGTGACCTTGACCCATGCAAGTTTTCAAGGTCAAAGGGCATGAGGGTCTATGGTGAAGACCCCGTGCCTCTATCATAAATGGTTAATGAGTTACAAGTGAAAAACAAATAAGTTACATATATAATGGGAGATAACTCCTATAAAATGAAGTCAAATCATCTTCCTGTAAATGTGACAAAGTTGCTTTTTTAAGAGAGCAACATTTTGCACTCTTTAGTTTCCCTTTGTCTTTAATAGTTAATGAGTTACTTGTGAAAAACCAATAAGTAACATATGTAATGGGAGATAACTCCTATAAAATGAAGTCAAATCCTTTTCCTGTAAATGTGACAAAGTTGCTCCTTTAAGAGAGCAACATTTTGCACTCTTTAGTTTTCCTTTATCGTTAATAGTTAATGAGTTACTTGTGAAAAACCAATAAGTAACATATGTAATGGGAGATAACTCCTATAAAATGAAGTCAAATCCGTTTACTGCCAATATAAAAAAGTTGCTCCTTTAAAAGACCAACATTTTGCACTCTTAAATTTCCCTTTATCAATAATAGTAAATGAGTAACATGTGAAAAACCAATAAGTTACATATATAATGGGAGATAACTCATATAAAATGAAGTCAAATCCTTTTCATGTAAATGTAACAAAGTTGCTCCTATAATAGATCAACATTTTGCACTCTTTAGTTTCCCTCTGTCGTTAATAGGTAATGAGTAACATGTAAAAAACCAATAAGTTACATATATAATGGGAGATAATTCGTATAAAATGAAGTCAAATCCTTTACCTGTAAATGTAACAAAGTTGCTCCTTTAAGAGGCCAACATTTTGCACTCTTTCGTTTCCCTTTATCATTAATAGTTAATGAGTAACATGTAAAAAACCAATAAGTTACATATATAATTGGAGATAACTCGTATAAAATGAAGTCAAATCCTTTACCTGTAAATGTAACAAAGTTGCTCCTTTAAGAGACCAACATTTTGCACTCTCTCGTTTCCCTTTATCATTAATAGTTAATGAGTAACATGTAAAAAACCAATAAGTTACATATATAATGGGAGATAACTCCTATAAAATGAAGTCAAATTCTTTCCCGATAAATGTAACAAAGTTACTCCTTGAAGAGACCAACATTTTGCACTCTTTCGTTTCCCTCTATCATTAATAGTTAATGAGTACCATGTGAAAAACCAATCAGTAACATATATAATGGGAGATAACTCCTATAAAATGAAGTCAAATTACTTCCCTCCAAATGTGACAAAGTTGCGCCTTACTAAGACGAATATTTTACCCTCAATAAGTGTTTATCTATCTTTTACCGTTTCAAAGGAGTAGCGGACACAAGCAAATGTCAAAATTGAGAACGTGACCTTGACCTTTGACCTTTTGTCCATTTTCAAGGTCAAAGGTCATGATGGTCTAAAGTGAAGACCCCAGGTCTCTATCTCTTTTAGTTGCTGAGATTTGTTTGAATATCACTTACTACTTTTATTTAAAGGGAGATAACTCCTATAAGATGTCGTCAGAACCCTTCAATCAATCTGTCCCAAAGTTGCGCAAGGATATAGGACACATTTTGGTAAAGATTTGGTATTGCTATCTTTTTTGGTTAAGGAGGAGTAGCAGGAACAAGCTTTTTAGTAAAAGGGGAGATAACTCCGTAAAGAAAAAGGGTGCGGTCAGTCAGGGTGAACTGCGAAAGCGCAATGGGTAACCGACATCATATATAAAATATCAAAGCGACATGTCGCGAAGTGAAAAAACCAGACATCGAAATAAGTTGGCGGAAGAAAAGAGAAAATAATAATAATAATAATAATAATAATAATAATCAGAACAATAACTATAGGTCTTTCCACAGAAAGGTGGAAAGACCTAATAATAATAATAAGAAACAGACAAAATGCAATAAGTCTTTCCACTGGAAAGTGGAAAGCCTTAATAATTAAAGTTCATTTTTCCTTCGGAAGAAAAAATCATGCTTTCCACATCAAGCGACATTTTTCACACCGCAGCGTAAAAAAAATTGTTTTTTTGTATATAAAAGTCCATAAGTACTTAAAATATACGTGAAACGTAACAGAAAAACATGCAAAAAAAGACATGTCACATCCTAGGCTCGAACCGACTATGTCAGTATTGCCATCCCATCGTTGTTACCACTGGACCACGGAACCCGACCTTCAGAAAGTCAAATTTTGACGTATATATACCTTCTATGTGTTTTCTACATTTAAAATACAAAGAGATTTTGTAATGTTTTCGTGTATTTGCAAATGAAATAAATAAGAAAGACAGAAAATTCTATGATTTTTATTTATGAAATACATATAGAACGCTTTGATTTGACTGGTTATTTCGTCTTTCGTCACGTGATATCGAGGTATATTATCGCGGACTTAGTATAATATATTCTTTTGGGGGGAGAGGCTTTATACTGCGCAGATGCATATTACATATGATCGCGATATACATAAAAATGTCTTTAAGATCACGGCTCAGGAGGTCAACAATTATGCAGTTGTGATCAACGTTGGAATATTACGTTCAATGCATTGTAAAAGGCAACGGATTTTCACAAAAAGGAAGGAACAGACGACACATCGCGTGGATTTTATTGTCATTTCAAAATAATTGCTAGTACAAAAAATGTTTGTTTCAGCTAGAACAACTCACGAAGAGACGATACAGATGTAGATTTCAAGGATTACTCAATGCACAAAAATTCAAGCGATGAAATCTAGGGGGTACCGATGGGGTCTCGACATTTGATTTTTTCTGCCGATTTTTGGGTTTGTTGACATTTATGCACATCCGAGATACTTGGTTAGGGTAAAATCGACATTCTAAATCGATTGGCACCATTTCCGAAAAGCTAGGATTTATGGTTTTTCTGAAAAATGCGATTTTTGCATAAAAAACCTATCCTCAACTTTCATGACCTGGAAATTTTTTTATCGTTCGTCAGAATGATTTCTACTGTAGCGACAATTCAAGGACATGGATCCCCGAGCTATTTGGCGTCCATTTTGTTTCACCATTCTCTGTGGTCTAGGATGAAATCTGCACACTACATTCTTATGGGGTCCCCTTAGAAACACCCCCCCTTTATTTTTGCAGGATGCCGGAATACCCTCAAATTCCCCACGTTTTTGCCCATGTCTGGCACCAAATTTTATTGCGACATGTAGCAAGCTAAAAAAACAAAGCGAATCCAAAGGTACAAAAATTCACATGTCGCTGTACTGAAACACAGGTGACCTTGACCTTTGACCTTGTGACCTTGGGCAAGGTCAAGGTGAAAGTTGACATTTTACCTATTACAAGTTGTTGCCTATCTTTTACCGTTTCAAGGGAATAGCGATGGCGAGACAATGTCAAAATTGAGAACGTGACCTTGACCTTTGACCTTGTGACCTTTTTCAAGGTCAAGGTCAATGATGACCAATGATATAAGGTTTCATGTATATATCTGTTATAGTTACTGAGATTTAGTGATCTAATGTAACTCACCATGCATTTTATTGGTCTAAGGGGAGACAACTCTTATAAAATGTCAAATAAAAAAAGTGACGATTCAAGATCTTAATATGATACACATTTTGGTAACGGTTTCAGTTCTCTATCTATTATAATAAAGGAGGAGATCTGCACACAACAAAGGGTCAAAATTTAGAACGTCACCTTGACCTTTGACCTTGTGACCTTTTTCAAGGTCAAGGTCAATGATGACCAACTGTGAAATATCTAGTCTTTATCACCTCTGGTTCAAGAGTTACAATGGTACAAAATGTGCTTTCAATAAATAAGGGGAAATAACTCCTACAAAGAGTCGTCAAAATACATTGCGCGATATGTAACATATTGTCGCAATCAATAGCTGTCCATTTTGCAGCAAATTTTATTGCGACATCTTTTACGGTTTCAAAGTTTATCTGCATGCAAGCTTTTTCATGATAGGGGAAATAACTCCATAAAGAAAAAGTGTTCGTTGTGACAGGGTCAACTGCGAAAGCGTAATGTCTCATACATTCATAGTACAAAATGTCTTTACGACATGTCGCGAAACAAAATTTATAATGCGAAAAGAAAAAAATGGCGGAAGAATAATAAGAATAAATATAAGTTCATTGGTTCTACCGAACAAATGAGAGGCTTTCCACTTATTGCATAAATGACCTTGACATTGACTTTGGCTATATGGAAATTGAATCTTCTTTTCAAAATAAACAAAAGAAAGAAAAACCATTCGTATATCTTTTGAAATAAAAAAGGTAACAAAATAGGACGTTAATTGAGATAAATGACCTTGACTACCAAGTGTTTGATTTTTGCATATTCAATGCTTTAAAAACAAATCATTTATTTGTATTTACCATTTTATATACACGAAAAAGCAGAATTTCCAAAAAATATTATTTGACCTTGACTGCTGTCAATATGACCTTGACCATGCTGAGGGTCAATAAAGGACCAACAGTGAAGATCCTTTGTCAATATGTCTTATAATTATGAAGAAATGCCTATTTATCATAAATACCCAAATTTATAAGATGACCTTGACCTTTTACCTTGTTTCTATTTTCAAGGTCAAGGGTCATAATGTTCTTTGGTGAAGTCCCCATGCCTCTACTATCAATAGTTAATAATTTATCAATGAAAAAGTAAATATCAATGGTTGTAATGGGAGATAACTCCTATAAGATGAAGTCAAATCCTTTTCCTTTAAATAGAAAAAAGTGCGCATTTATGAGGCCGACATTTTATCCGTTATAAGTTATAAGCTATCTTTTACCGTTTCAAAGAAATAGCGATGACAAGATAATGTCAAAATTTCAAACGTGACCTTGACCTTTGACCTTGTGTCCATTTTCAAGGTCAAGGTCAATGATGACTAATGATATAAGGTTTCATATAAATATCTGTCATAGTTACTGAGATAACGCTATATACACTATATTTAATTGATCCAGGGGAGATAACTCTTTCAAAAGTCAAATCATTTATAGTGACCTTTCAAGACCTTAATATGATACGCATTTTGGTAAAAGATTTATTTCTGTATCTCTTATGGTTCAGGAGGAGAATCGCACACACCACAGTGTCAAAATTTAGAATGTGACCTTGACCTTTGACCTTGTGACCTTTTTCAAGGTCAAGGTCAATGATGACCAACTGTGAAATATCTAGTCTCTGTCACCTCTGGTTCATGAGTTACTATGGTACAAAATGTACTTCCAATAAATAAGGGGAAATAACTCCTACAAGGAGTCATCAAAATACTTTGCGCGATATGTAACAAATTGTCGCAATCAATAGCTGACCATTTTGCAACAATTTTCATTGCGAAATCTTTTACGGTTTCAAAGTTTATCTGCACACAAGCTTTTTATGACAGGGGAAATAACTCCGTAAAGAAAAAGTGTTCGGTGTGACAGGGTTAACTGCGAATGCGTAATGTCTCATACATCCATAGTACAAAATGTCTTTACGACATGTCGCGAAACAAAATTTATAATGGGAAAAGAAAAAACTTGGCGGAAGAATAATAAGAATAAATATAGGTTCAATCGTTCTAAAGAACGATTAATAGGTTTTCCACTTCAAAAGAAGACCTTAAATAAATGACCTTGAAACCAAAAAGCTAAGAAACATACGTAATTTGTCTATAGCAATTAATAAGAACAAAAATTATTAAAAAACTATTTAGATATCTTTAAAAATAAGAAAGGTCATTAAATAGGACGTAAGAAAACTTGAATGACCTTGACAACTGATCTTTTAATCTACGTAAATATTACTTATAGGCAATATCATTAAAAGAATAAGCCATTCAAATTACATAGTACCATGAAAAACATTTAAGAAGGACTTTGACCTTGACTCTTAAAGGTGACCTTGACCATGCTGAAGGTCAACAGTGATCAACATTGAAGATTTTATGCCAATATCTCTTTAAGTCATTGAGATATGACTACTTATAATATATACAAAAAATTAGAAAATGACCTTGACCTTTGACCTTGTATTTGTGTTCAAGGTCAAGTGTCCCAATGGTCTATAGTGAAGACCCCATGCCTCTACTATCAATAGTTGATAAGCAATTAATGAAAAACTATTTATCAATGGTTGTAATGGGGGATAACTCCTATAAGATGAAGCCGGATCCTTTCCTTCCAAATAAAAAAAAGTTGCGCCTTTATGAGGCCAACATTTTTTCTATTTGAACTTATTGCCTATATTTTACCGTTTTAAAGGAATAGCGATGACAAGACAATGCAAAAATTTCAAACGTGACCTTGACCTTTGACCTTGAGTCCATTTTCAAGGTCAAGGTAAATGATGACTAATGATATAAGGTTTCATATAAATATCTGTTATAGTTACTGAGATAAAGTGATATAATGCAATTCACAATATATTTTAGTGGTCTAGGGGAGATAACTCTTACACAAATGTCAAATAAAAAAAGTGACGATTCAAGATCTTAATATGATACACATTTTGGTAAAGGTTTCAGTTCTCTATCTATTATAGTAAAGGAGGAGATCTGTACACAACACAATGTCAAAAATTAGAATGTGACCTTGACCTTTGACCTTGTGATTTTTTTCAAGGTCAAGGTCAATGATGACCAACTGTGAAATATCTAGTCTTTATCACCTCTGGTTCATGAGTTACTATGGTAAAAAATGTACTTCCAATAAATAAGGGGAAATAACTCCTATAAGAAGGTGAAAATTTCTTTAATGCGATATGTTATAAAGTGTCGCAATCCTTCGCTGAACATTTTGGAACAACTTTTATTGCGATATCTTTTACAGTTTCAAAGTTAATTTGCACACAAGCTTTTTTATGACAGGGGAAATAACTCAGTAAATAATAAGTGTTCGGTCTGCCAGGGTCAACTGCGAAAGCATAATGTCTCATACATCCATAGTACAAAATATCTTTACGACATGTCGCGAAACAAAATTTATAATGGGAAAAGAAAACTTGGCGGAAAAAAAAGAATAATAATAAACAGACGAATTACAAGAAGGTTTTCCACTGGAAAGTGGAAAACCTTAATAAGAAACAGACAAAATGCAATAAGTCTTTCCACTGGAAAGTGGAAAGCCTTAATAATAAGAAACAGACAAAATGCAATAAGTCTTTCCACTGGAAAGTGGAAAGCCTTAATAATAATAATAAGAAACAGACAAAATGCAATAAGTCTTTCCACTGGAAAGTGGAAAGCCTTAATAAAATACTAAACCTGTACAATACAGAACCAACAGAATCTTGTTAATATATATGTCACCATACCAAATTGGATGAGAAAGTCCATGAAAAAAATGAGATATTTTCATGTCTTATTGTACATGTATTACCCTAACCCATAACCCTAACCATTCAAATTAAAATTCAAAGCAGAGACAATTTTTCTTTTCCTGTTACTAATTTCCGCATTTTAGATGGTGATATACAAACTAACAGTGCTTATAAATTACAGCTGTCAAATATGTCAATAAAATGTTTTATTTTAATGAAAGTTTTAATTGATAAATTCTTGCACAAGGATATCATTTTCATATGAAAAAAGCAAAGAAAACTGACCGAATCATTTTCATATGAAAAAAGCAAAGAAAACAGACCGAACAACATTAGCCAAAAGCCAACAGACAGTTATAAATCTGGATATAGACAAACATATACAAAGCAACACAAAAGCAAAAAACACAGAAAGAGAGTAACCTGAACCCAATAAAAACTAAGGTGCTTTGGACAAGTAAGCAGTGCCTGCCTCTAGTTAGATACCGGTCAAGTTACTCATTGTCATGAAACATGAAGGGTGAGACAAGAAAATCTCAAACCCAAGGGCAAACAGGGATTGCACAACAGATATCTTTGCCCCGTGGGTTTGAGAATTTCTTTAATCTGCTTTCTATGAGTGATTTGATACTTTTTCTCACCAGAGGTGCAGATTATTTAGGCATTTCTTCTGTGTGTTTGGCTCCATTTGTGTTTACATAACTGTGACGTCAATTACATTGTAATTACTTGATGTCACAATAAGCTATCTCACCCAGGGGGACAGAGAAATCTCACCAACAGGAAGTCAATAGATATTTTTATACTTCGGGTGAGATTTATAGATTATTTACATTGAAACAGCCCTGAGATGAGATGACGAGAAAATGCATTTCATAAAACGTAAATAATCTGTTTATCGCTGTTTTGTTACATATGACATCTTAATGTTTACTAAACCACGTCTTGACAGTGAGGTGAGATGGGACCATCTCATGCTAGTAGAGTGAGATGGGATAATTCTTCTGTAAATGGCCGATTTCTAGTACAGATGACCCAGTACAGATGAGCTAACGTGCACACATCTGTACTTGCTGCGTCATCCAATCAAAACGCCAGAAACAAGAATGTTGTTATGGAAGCATAACAACGTTCTTCTATGACGTTCTTGTTTCCGGCGTTCTGATTGGACGTCAGAGACAATGGAGTCTAAAACAATGGAGAGTCTATATGTTATAGCGATGTGAAAGTTGTTGGTTTTCGGAAGAAATAGGTACTTTCATACGTTTTTCACTCGTGATAGAAATTTTTATGTCTTTTGGCTCCTTCCGCTGTGCTCCACTCGCGAAAAGACATAAAATTTCTATCACTCGTGAAAGATCAACCAGTCTTTCCCAAAAACGTATGAAAGAACCTATTATACTGCACATTAAGATCAAAGGCAAAATAGCAATAAAAAACCTCAAATAAACTACATTTACTTAATCTATTGACAGTATGCTGCCTGGGACCTGGCCTTCCATATGATACCTATGGCTGACATAGATGTACAGTTTGCCAAAGATCAGTTGTTATTGATGCTGAAGGAGTGGTACATGCATCCTAACGGACAGGTAATCCATAAACACAGAAAATTTTATGTACAGGTTTTTACTATTCAGTATAAATAGAGTAATTTGTTATTTTGACACTTTAACATAGAATTTTGCTGTTTTGTCCAAATAAAATAAATTTAACAGTAATGGGATGATACATTGATAACTCATTTCAGCTCTGAAAAAATCATACACTTAACATGCTTAATATATCAAGCAAAAAGATAAATTTCTGACCTTTTACTCACCATGGAAACCAAGCATCATTCTTCGTGTATTAAAAGTAAAAAATAAAATTATTATTATTTTTTTAATCTTGATTGATAATAATACTTTTCTCAAAATTTCATCAATTTTAAAGATGGGCTAATTTTAGCCCTGATGGGGTCTGGTCCTTTGTATAATTTTAAGATTTTTTCTGTTGTCCAGAATAACTGTTATTGTGATACACACATGTATATATATATATATATATATATATATATGGTTACTTACATTTCTTATCAACAGTAACTTTCGTAGTTTTCGTTATTTAAAATCAAAAGCAAACCAATTGTTATTTCTTGTACAGTTTTGTGTAATTTTCACAACTTTTCATGTTTGTGGTGGTACATGTATTAATGACGTAACGACTCTTTTTCTGTGTTATTAATATCAGAACTGTTCACATGGAGGTAGGTTTTTGCACATATATGGTGATTGAAAAAAAGAAAATTACCCTTATATGGATATTTCCAAGTTGACATTGTTAGGAATAAAATTATTAAAAAAAAATTTATTTGCTTAAAAATTGCACATTATAGAGGTTTTACTTTAAGGGACCCAACACCTATACATACATTTACAACTTACCCTAACATTAACCATAACCCCTCCCCTAACCCTATTCATACCCCCAAGAACTTTAACCCTATAAACATTATTCTAAATGATATGGGTCCCCTAAATTACAATTAGGCCTCATTATATGTGTACAGGTAAATAGAACATAAACATATTGGGTTAATTTTTTTTATAATAATACCTAAACTTTTGTATCATCAAAGCAGGTAACATGGTACATGCAATATTCAGATAATAAACTGCTAACATTGCTATCCTATTTTTCATTGTTCAAATCCTGGCAAAAGTATCTTACTGCACACAGAAATTTGTCCAAAACCATTTACTGGACACAGAAACTTGTCCAAAACCTTTTACTGGACACAGAAATTTGTCCAAAACCATTTACTGGACACAGAAACTTGTCCAAAACCTTTTACTGGACACAGAAACTTGTCCAAAACCATTTACTGGACACAGAAATTTGTCCAAAACCTTTTACTGGACACAGAAACTTGTCCAAAACCTTTTACTGGACACAGAAACTTGTCCAAAAGCTTTTACTGCACACAGAAATTTGTCCAAAACCTTTTACTGGACACAGAAACTTGTCCAAAACCTTTTACTGGACACAGAAACTTGTCCAAAACCTTTTACTGGACACAGAAACTTGTCCAAAACCTTTTACTGGACACAGAAACTTGTCCAAAACCTTTTACTGGACACAGAAACTTGTCCAAAACCTTTTACTGGACACAGAAACTTGTCCAAAACCTTTTACTGAACACAGAAACTTGTCCAAAACCTTTTACTGGACACAGAAACTTGTCCAAAACCTTTTACTGAACACAGAAACTTGTCCAAAACCTTTTACTGTACACAGAAACTTGTCCAAAACCTTTTACTGGACACAGAAACTTGTCCAAAACCTTTTACTGCACACAGAAACTTGTCCAAAACCTTTTACTGGACACAGAAACTTGTCCAAAACCTTTTACTGGACACAGAAACTTGTCCAAAACCTTTTACTGCACACAGAAACTTGTCCAAAACCTTTTACTGCACACAGAAACTTGTCCAAAACCTTTTACTGGACACAGAAACTTGTCCAAAACCTTTTACTGGACACAGAAACTTGTCCAAAACCTTTTACTGGACACAGAAACTTGTCCAAAACCTTTTACTGGACACAGAAACTTGTCCAAAACCATTTACTGGACACAGAAACTTGTCCAAAATCTTTTACTGGACACAGAAACTTGTCCAAAACCATTTACTGGACACTTACAAAACATAACCCAAAATGAAAGTTAAAAAGTGTCTAATATTAAGAAACATAATGTTACGTACCAGTACCTTATCCATTATAAATAATAAATAAGAAGTATTAAGTGAAAAGCTAGCGATTTTAGCACTCTCTCGAGCACAGAGAACATAACTGGTTCTCGGATATAACCTCTGGCACACGTCATCCCCATTTACTGTGGGACTACATTTTTCATCTGCCTGTGATGTTTGTAAATGAAGACTGATATTTAAAAAAAATACATTAATCTTATATATTTTTATATAGTCTATTTATACACTTTTGATACGGTTTTACATAAATAGTAATGTGTTTGTACACCAGGCTTATCTGCCATGGAGGATTTATCTCATGGCTATGATGGCGTCAACCATGGTGTAGCATAGGTGATTGTGGTTGACGTAGGATATCCAGAATCCTTTGCATGGGGATTGAGATTTTTTTTGAGGTAGCATTGCATGATAGCAGGCATTTATTGATTTCTTCTGAAGCGTGTAGTCGTTGTAGACACTAAGACAGTCACTTCCATTACAGATCCCAGCTTATGAGTTTGCCTTTGATGACGTCAACCCGCCAGTCCATGCATATGCAGTATTGAAAGTATATAAAGCATCTGGTCCTAAGATGAGGAGAGATCTGGCTTTTTTGGCTAGATGTTTTCACAAATTGGTTTTGAATTTTACATGGTAAAGTTTAACTTGAAGTCGCTGGTTTTTTTTACACCTAATTTTAAATGAACTGATGTATCTGTTAAAATTCTCTATGGAAAGTTGTTTTAATAGATAATTCCTATAGGGCCACATTGAAGTTTTCAGCTATATCAAGGATTCAAGCTTTTACTGGGAAAGGATGCCAGAGTACCTGGAGAAAACCCAAAACCTTCGGCAAAAATTTGTGGGTTTTCTCTGGGTACTCCAGCTTCTTCCTCAAAGCTTCAAATTCACAAATCTGGGATTGATGCCTGCTGATAATGAAGTAAAAAAAAGATATCACCTAATGAGTTCTTGGGTAATGTACACCCTGAGTGGAATTGTTTTTTAGCTCACCTGGACCGAAGGTCCACGTGAGCTTTTGCTATCACTTGGCGTCCGTCGCCTGTCGTCCGTCGTAAACTTTTTCAAAAATCTTCTCCTCTGAAACCACTGGCCACAATCATCCTTAGGGTTCCTAGTTTCAAGTTTGTACCCAGGGTGTTGATCAACAGACAAATATGGCCACTGTTACTAAAAATAGAACATGGGTGTCAATACAGGTTTTTGATCATTATCTCAAAAATTATAATAGCTATAGAGAAAACCGTTACTTCAAATTGATCAGCACATTAAGGTCTACAATAGTTGCTACTAGTGTGAAGTTGTGTATTGGCTTCTTGTAGTACAACGTAGTTATTGCCCTTTAATGACGATTTTTGACAAAATTTTTGGTATTTGCAACATAACTTGAAAACTATAAGAGGTAGAGTGAAACTGTTTATGGCAAAAATGATTAGCAATAAAAGCCCTACAATTCACTTGATTGGTCTGAAATTGTCAGATGACTCCTTATATGAGTTATTGCCCTTAAATGAAAATTTTTTATGAAATTTTTCCTTTTTGTCGTGTAACATAAAAACTATAACAGCTAGAGTAAAACTGTAAATAGCAAGAATGATCAGCAACACAAGCCCTACAATTCACTTTATTAGTCTGAAATTTTTCAGATGACTACTTATAGGACTTATTGCCCTTAAATGGTAATTTTTAATGAAATTTTCCGTTTTTGTCCTGTAACTTGAAAACTATAGCAGCTAGATTGAAACTGTAAATTGCACAAATGATCAGCAATAAAGGCCCTACAATTCACTTGAAATTATTCACGTCGTCCAATCAGAATTGAGGTTACATCAAGAATTGCATCAGAATGTGATATACAAGTAATGTCTGCTGGACTCGTGAACTGTCTGGTTTACTTGTTTATTATTACTACATTAAAATATTAATGGTTATATATTGTATACATGTAAAATATAATTGTAAAATAAATTAAAGATTACAAGATGAGTTTATTAAAGATTTTATTTTTTAAAAGCACGATATACAATTATTTACAAGGAAACAGCTGCCAGAAAAAAAAAATGATCTGACAGTACATTAAAGTCATTAGATATTTCTATTCCAAATCATTCAGATTTTCAGATAAAAAAATACAAATTTGCTTATTTTTTGCAGGTGGATTAACAGAAAAGATATCAATGGGAAAAATATATTTTGTGGTGGATTTCTTGGTCTTGACAACATTGGTATCTTTGACAGGTCCAAGCCATTTTGTGGTGTTAAGATAGCTCAGGCTGATGCCACGGCATGGGTGGCATTCTTCTGTTTGATCATGCTTGAGATAAGTCTGATCCTTGCTAAGAGAGACCGTGTGTATGAAGATATGGCAAGCAAATTCTTTGAACATTTTGTTGCTATTGTGGATGCCATTAATAACATAGATGGCGTTGGTAAATAAATTGTTATATGTTCTTCTATGTCAGAGGTTTTATGGTATACAAATATTCATCTGTCATCCACATTTGACACTGTATCTTGAAAATGCCTTCACGGATTTTCTTAAAACTGCACACAATTGTTTATTATTTTAGCCTTATAGTTCGGCAGTTTTCTTGAAATTTTGATAAATGTGTGCTTCCTTTCAATTTTGGTGAAATTCAGATTTTTTTATATAGAGTTATTGGACATTGTGCAAAGAGGGGATTTTTTTGTTTTTAAACTCAAAAAGCTTTCAGATAAAATTCCACCAAAGATACCAATGTTATAAAATTTGCTATGCCAGACATGTGTTTCATCAAATGGAGACTCGTCAGTGGCCCTCAAGCCGAAAAATTATTAAAAATCTTAATAACTTAAGATGTTTTGAGCTCTTATTCTCAAAATTACAAAACGTTGTACCAAATCATAATTTCTCTTTAAATTCTGGATTGGTGATATTGATAGATGTGATACAAACTTTTTTCTCTAATTTTAGCGTTATATTAAAACTGCTTGGCCAGTGTGGAAAAATTAGTTTTCATCACTATAACATCGTAATAAGAACTAATGATGTCATAACCAAAACACCTTCCATTTACTGTGTATTCAAGTCATGAGCAAAAAATGGGATTGGGAGAATTTGTACTTCAATTCTCAAATTTAAATATTAAAAATTAGAGAAACAGAATCTTACATAAGCACACTTGGATTATCAGACTTCTCTAATCTTGATAGAGATTTAAGTCCTTGCCAAGGCTCAGATTTAAAATTCTATAATTTAACTATCTGGATTGGAGCAATCCAATAATCCACTTGTACCAATGTAAAATCTTATATGTCCATAGTGTTTAGTTCTTGCTCCTATCTTCAGACAGATGTATCATGCCCTAATGGCACAACTGTTTATTGTTTGTTTGTTAAATAGTTGAGTATCTTAGATGATATGCAATCATTTAGGATTAATTATACATGTACAGTCGAACTTCAGTAGCTCGAACTCGGATCGCTCGAACACCCGGGATTTCTCGAACACCTATCAAAGTACGGAACTTTCCCCCTATATAATCAATGTTAAAATTGCTTTGATTTCTCGAACACCGATTTCTTGAAAACTCGAACTAAATCAGCAGTCCCAATACTAAAATTCCATTGAAAAAACCATGAATAACTCGAACTAAAATTATTGACAGCTTGCATGACTAATTGGTCTTAAAAGGTGTAAAGATCGAAGCCATACCTGTAAAATGCCAAGCTTGATCTTTAATGATATAAACCCTTATAATTACATAATGCAATAAAACGTATCAATCCTTGTGCACACAATTAAACAAGAAATATAACAGTAAACATTTTTATTTTAATAAGAACAAAAATACCTACTTAAAAATAAGATTTATATATGAAATGCAATGAAGAAACACAATTTTATTAATCCAATGTAACACAGGAAATTAACTGAAATATATAAACTGATATCAATTCCGGTTCGCACATGAATCATTTCCGGACATCACAAGCCCCGGTTTCTCGAACTCCCGATTTCTCGAACTACTTTTGTCGGTCCCTTCGAGTTCGAGCCATCGAAGTTCGACTGTAATTTCAGACTTAACATTTCAGACTTTAATTTGTACGTAACACTCAGTTTTTACAATATCATTTCAATAGTATATGTACACATGCATTAAGAAACCACAGCCAGATATCAAAATTAACCCAACTACTTAGGAAAACAAACAGTCAAAATTACCCCAACCTATTAAGAAAATACAGTAAGAATACAAATTATTAAAATTTCACTCCCCATAAAAGTTATTATGATAACAAAGAAACATTTGCACTGAATTTGCATTAAATAACATAGCAGTTATTATATTTTAATATATTTATATTTTGTTTTTTGATGGCTCAAAAATAGTCATGTGACTCTAAACAACTAAAATGTTTTTCTAAAAAAGTAGCTACCAAGGGAAACAACCCTTTTTTATCAAGTCGAATAACTTCGTATTTACGAACAGCTTGAAACAATTTTTGACTGGTAAATAACCTTATAATATTACACTGTACCAGGGGGGAAACAACACTGTTATTCCCCAGTAAATAACCTTATAATATTACACTGTACCAGGGGGGAAATAACACTGTTATTCCCCAGTAAATAACCTTATAATATTACACTGTACCAGGGGGGAAACAACACTGTTATTCCCCAGTAAATAACCTTATAATATTACACTGTACCAGGGGGGAAATAACACTGTTATTCCCCAGTAAATAACCTTATAATATTACACTGTACCAGGGGGGAAACAACACTGTTATTCCCCAGTAAATAACCTTATAATATTACACTGTACCAGGGGGGAAACAACACTGTTATTCCCCAGTAAATAACCTTATAATATTACACTGTACCAGGGGGGAAACAACACTGTTATTCCCCAGTAAATAACCTTATAATATTACACTGTACCAGGGGGGAAACAACACTGTTGTTCCCCAGTAAATAACCTTATAATATTACACTGTACCAGGGGGGAAATAACACTGTTGTTCCCCAGTAAATAACCTTATAATATTACACTGTACCAGGGGGGAAACAACACTGTTATTCCCCAGTAAATAACCTTATAATATTACACTGTACCAGGGGGGAAACAACACTGTTATTCCCCAGTAAATAACCTTATAATATTACACTGTACCAGGGGGGAAATAACACTGTTGTTCCCCAGTAAATAACCTTATAATATTACACTGTACCAGGGGGGAAACAACACTGTTATTCCCCAGTAAATAACCTTATAATATTACACTGTACCAGGGGGGAAACAACACTGTTATTCCCCAGTAAATAACCTTATAATATTACACTGTACCAGGGGGGAAACAACACTGTTGTTCCCCAGTAAATAACCTTATAATATTACACTGTACCAGGGGGGAAACAACACTGTTATTCCCCAGTAAATAACCTTCAAATTAAAACCAAAAAAAAAGTCAACACAAATTTAATTAAATTGTAACCCATCAAGCAATACATTAAAAAAAATTTAATAAAACAATTTAGTTTTGCGTTTCCAAATCTGAATGTTTTCCTCCAGGGAGGTTCATAATTGTATATTCAAATGGGTTTTTTAAATTAAATAAATTCTGTTTTCCCTTCCTAGACAAATAAAAGCTTTTAAGCAAATTAGTAGACAATTGTATGCCAGTGTTTTTACGTCATTATTGCAGGTTTATGGGATGAAAATGATGGATTCTATTATGATCATTTACGTCAAAACAATCACTCACAGCCAATGAAAATAATGTCTATGGTTGGACTAGTACCTCTGTTCTCATGTTTTGTTCTTAAAGAGGACATATTCAAGACTTTTCCACAATTTAAAAAGAGAAAAGACTGGTTCATGGAAAACAGAAAAGATCTGTCCAATACTGTAAGTTTCAGATTGTAGTACAGTGAAGTCTAGCCTATACCAAACCTGGTAGTGACTTCAATTTGTTTACAGAATAGACAGGTATGTGGTTTTTACGGTTTTAATTATTTATTTTTTTATGGCGAGCACATCTCGCAGCCGTGAGCTCTAAGACAATTAAGTGTCACGTGATCAAAATGAAATCATGTGATGAAAATCTGCTTAATGCTGATATTGAATTTTTTTGTCCGGAAGTTGTTGTCTTAAAGAAAGGCTTAAAAATAAAGTTGCTATGGATAAAAAATAAATGTTATATTTAAAAATAACAACAAAAATTTCATAATATTTTTTTATGAAATATATAAATAATAAAAGACTATATTGTCTGTGCTCGCATTTTGGCAATGCCTACTCCTGTCACATGAAGAAACAATTATCATCCGAGACAAAGTCAAGGGTGATAATTTTTTCTTCATGTGATAATCTATCCTAATACCTGAGTTCAAAGGCAGTATGATTTTTATTATACTGAATGCCTGTTATCTAAAGAAGAAACTTGAATTACCATATAGATAATGTACTGAATTATATTTTTTATAGAAAATGCTTGTTTTTCTGCTATTTGTTTTTCCAGCTAGTTTTTCATGTGGCTGATAATTTTTCTGGTTGGCAATTTTCGTTCTCAGCAGGTGATAATTTTTTTTATATCACTCGTAACTTCGCCTTGAGCGGGTGATAATTATCCGGTTAGGCAATCTCCGGTTGGAGCGAGTGTTAATTTTTTTTATATCACCCATTTATAGGAAAGCACGAGGAATTAACACCCATTGCTATAATGGGCCGGTCTAAAGTCAGAATCAGTAGAAATTAACATGTGGTTACTGTCCAATAAAAAGACAGCATTTTTGCATGAAGTATAATAAATATAAATATTTCCCTCAAATGCATTTTCCATTTACACAGGGTTCTGGTTATATTTCAAATTTCTGAACAGGTTATGTGATATAAACTGCTTTGGGTCTGTTTATGCCTAATAAACTGTAAAGTGTTTTATGAATAGTGTAAACAGACCAAAATAGGTTGTAGATGAGCTGTTCAGAAATTTGAAATATTTCTTTTTATTTTAATGATAATAGTTCACAATTTTCACAATTATAATTGTAAAAACAGTGATGATGTCATGACACTATTTAAGTTTTAACTGCATAAGAATAGGTTATGTGACCAACTTGGGTTATTTTGTATAACTTGGATTGCTCTATTCGAATTGACCAATCAGATTTTAGCTTACAAAGCAAATTAAAGTCTTCCGGGTTGTGATTTAAAATCCATTTCTTCTTGTAATTGAATTTAGTTTAAAAATGCAAAGGGTCAGTTTGAACAAGGGCTGTTTAATATTTGAACTGGAAATCTTTGAAGCACTTGTTCATTTTCTTCTTTGGTATGTGGGGTATATAAATAAATTTGACATGGAGTTTGAATTCTAAAGGTAATGGAGATTGTCAGAAGTGCCTTAAAACACACCCATATAATTGATTTGGAACATTCCATACAAAAAAATTTAGCTTCTGATTTGTATGAAGCATGCTGTTCCACATGAATTGTTAATTTTTTTTATTTTACCAATTTGAAATTGTCTCTACCATTCCATGAAGTCAACATTAATTTTAGCATCATGGAATAATCTGTTATATTACGTCCATTAAAAAATAGTAGGCCATTATTTTTAATGCCAAAATAGTAAAAAAAGACGCATTTCTGTAGTAAAAATATGCTAAAAACACAATATCCAATTGTTTTTAAATTAAAAAAAGAAACAAAATTTTTAGAAAGGATCAAATTTGGTGTGTCTTGGCAAACATCAACCAACAATTTTTTATTGATAAAGACCGCTATTTTTTTTTAACAGATATCTTTTATGTGTGGACGAGAGAAGACCGAAAATGTGTTACTTGCTATTGTAAGCAAAGAGAAACTTGTCAGAGTCCTGAAACATCTTCTGAATGAGGAGGAGTTTTTATCTCCTTATGGTATCAGATCTCTGTCAAAGGTAAATTTGTATTCAGGTCATCAGGACTTATTGAAGTTTAAACCAGAGGTGTACTGAAAATTTCTTTTTATCTTACATTCAATATCTGTATTAAATTTTGACATTAAGAAATAAAATTGGAAACAATGCAGAACTGTTTCCAAGAGAAAATTCAGAAAGAAAATTTCCTGAAAAACTACATGTAGTTTCTTCTAAAACAGTGAGCAACATTGTCTGGTCAACAAGTACTGGTCAGCAAGTAGTTCTTGCCAGCAAGTAGTTCTTGCCAGCTAGTAGTTCTTGCCAGCAAGTAGTTCTTGCCAGCTAGTAGTTCTTGCCAGCTACTAATACTTGCCAGTAGACTTATTTCATACACACTAACAGAGGGCCTAGGTGGCCAAGTTGTTAAGGTAGTTCGTCTACTATTGATCACGTAGTCTGTCAACACAGGTTAGGAGTTCAAGTATCACTGCGAGCAGGGTGAGCTCAACTCCAATCTTTATTGACAAGGATTCCCAGTTTTCCTACCGAAGGTCAGGGGTTTTCTCCAGGTACTCTGGCATCCACCACCAATAAAAAATGGGCTCCATGATATAGCCAAAATATTGCTAAAAGTGGCATTAAACAACAATAAAGACAAACAAACAATTCACACCAACAGATTTTTTATGTTAATTTTTTTACTCTGTAAAAAGGATACCGTCTTAACAATTTGCATGCATAAATTTGTTAAGCAACTCTTGTGTATTGACAAGAAATTTATCAGATGGCTAGAATTACTACTTGGCAATAACTACTCTCTGTCCACGAAAATCCAATGGAAAAATTTTTCCCAGGATAACCATATTTCATAAAATGCCTTTGTTTGACATGTCACAAATTGTCCTTGACTTTTGGGAATTTTACATAGTAAGTCGGCCAATTTTGTTTTTTCCTAAAGGACCTTGCATTCTTTACAAAAGTTTGTCCGCTTTTGTGACATTCAATGGTATTTGCATAAACCGTGAGACTTTCCCCTGCCTCAACTGCAGACAATATTACCTGGGGGATTTCAAATAGACAACAATCGACTGTTCCTATCTTACACTTCCGTTCTAATTTAGGTCAAAGTTTACTTTGGAAAATGGCCCTATAAAAATTTTAAAAACTGCCACATTTTTAAATGCTTCTCAGATATGAAAAATAAGGGTTGATTTCAATTTGCACCCTTTTGGATCTACAAAGGAAGCTCGACCAAAAGCAGTAAGCAATAATTACACAAACAACCTCAGCACAGACACTGTGACTTTTAGTATAATTCTTATGTTAGTGATGGTCAAATATTGTAAAAGTCTCAAACATTCAAACGGAACCAATGGAATTTATTCATATTGTTTTAGAACAAAACAAATGCTTTTAACAATTTAAAATCAATTATGATATTTTAAAAAGTATTGACAGTATACAACATGATAATATAACAAATGATATATATTGAATTAAGCGCCACAAGGAACATCCCTTTTTCATGGAGAATACAACAGCCAAAGTTGGATATGAACCTGGAGAATCTGAAAGTAAACTTTTTGGTGGCAACAGTAATTGGAGAGGTCCTATCTGGCTTCCAAGTATGTACATGTAAAACCCCATTATATAAGGTTTAATGAGTAAAATAGTGTCAGATTAATAAATGAATTGGGTGGATGGATAGCAGTTGTTGTGGTTTTTACAGCTGCTTGGATGGATTGATTGCAGTTGGTTTTTTTATACCCCCGCTCGACAGAGTCGGGGGTATATAGTGGTCCTCATGTCCGTCCGTCCACATTTGGTTTCCGGATGATAATTCAAAAAGTTTACATCCGATTTGAATGAAACTTTGGGATATTGTTATATATCAGGTTGGTAAGAAGCCTATCGATTTTGGGGGAAATCCGTCAAATTTCAAGGTCACAGTCCACGAAAAACGTTAGAAATTTTAACAAAAAAGTTGTTTCCGGACAATAACTCAAAAAGTTTACATCCGATTTGAATGAAACTTTGGGATATTGTCATATATCAGGTTGGTAAGAAGCCTATCGATTTTTGGGGAAATCCGTCAAATTTCAAGGTCACAGTCCACGAAAAACGTTAGAAATTTTAACATAAAAGTTGTTTCCGGACAATAACTCAAAAAGTTTACATCCGATTTGAATGAAACTTTGGGATATTGTTATATATCAGGTTGGTAAAAAGCCTTTTGATTTTGGGGGAAATCCATCAAATTTCAAGGTCGCAGTTCACGAAAAACGTTAGAAATTTTCACAAAAGCGGGGATATCAGCGATCGCTAGATCGACTTTGTCTAGTTTTTATGGCTTCTACAGTTGCTTGGGTGGATGGATAGCAGTTGTTGTGGTTTTTACAGCTGCTTCGATGGATTGATTGCAGTTGTTTTGTGTGGCTTCTACAACTGCTTGGGTGGATGGATGGCAGTTGTTGTGGTTTTTACAGCTGCTTGGGTGGATTGATTGCAGTTGTTTTGTGTGGCTTCTACAACTGCTTGGGTGGATGGATGGCTGTTGTTGTGGTTTTTAAAGCTGCATGGGTGGAAGGATTGCAGTTGTTGTGGCTTCTGCAGTTGCTTGGATGGATGGATGGCAGTTGTTGTGGCTTCTGCAGTTGCTTGGATGGATGGATGGCAGTTGTTGTGGTTTTTACAGCTGCTTGGGTGGATTGATTGCAGTTGTTTTGTGTGGCTTCTACAACTGCTTGGGTGGATGGATGGCAGTTGTTGTGGTTTTTATAGCTGCATGGCTGGATGGATGGCAGTTGTTGTGGTTTTTACAGCTGCATGGGTGGATGGATGGCAGTTGTTGTGGTTTTTACATCTGGTTGGATGGATTGATTGCAGTTGTTTTGTGTGGCTTCTACAACTGCTTGGGTGGATGGATGGCAGTTGTTGTGGTTTTTACAGCTGCATGGCTGGATGGATGGCAGTTGTTGTGGTTTTTACAGTTGCTTGGGTGGATGGATAGCAGTTGTTGTGGTTTTTACAGCTGCATGTGTGGATGGATAGCTGTTGTTGTGGTTTTTACAGCTGCTTGGATGGATGGATGGCAGTTGTTGTGGCTTCTGCAGTTGCTTGGGTGGATGGATGGCTGTTGTTGTGGTTTTTACAGCTGCATGGGTGGATGGATGGCAGTTGTTTTTTTTGTGACTTCTACAACTGCTTGGGTGGATGGATGGCAGTTGTTGTGGTTTTTACAGCTGCTTGGATGGATTGATTGCTGTTGTTTTTTTTTGTGGCTTCTACAACTGCTTGGGTGGATGGATAGCAGTTGTTGTGGTTTTTACAGCTGCTTGGATGGATGGATGGATGGCAGTTGTTGTGGCTTCTGCAGTTGCTTGGGTGGATGGATGGCTGTTGTTGTGGTTTTTACAGCTGCATGGGTGGATGGATGGCAGTTGGTTTTTTTTTGTGGCTTCTACAACTGCTTGGGTGGATGGATAGCAGTTGTTGGGGTTTTTACAGCTGCTTGGATGGATGGATGGCAGTTGTTGTGGCTTCTGCAGTTGCTTGGGTGGATGGATGGCTGTTGTTGTGGCTTCTACAACTGCTTGGGTGGATGGATGGCTGTTGTTGTGGTTTTTACAGCTGCATGGGTGGATGGATGGCATTTGTTGTGGTTTTTACAGCTGCTTGGATGGATTGATAGCAGTTGTCGTGGTTTTTACAGCTGCTTGGGTGGATGGATAGCAGTTGTCGTGGTTTTTACAGCTGCTTGGGTGGATGGATGGCAGTTGTCGTGGTTTCTACAGTTGCTTGGGTGGATGTATAGCAGTTGTCGTGGTTTTTACAGCTGCTTGGATGGATGGATAGCAGTTGTCGTGGTTTTTACAGCTGCTTGGGTGGATGGATGGCATTTGTTGTGGTTTTTACAGCTGCTTGGATGGATTGATTGCAGTTGTTTTTTTTGTGGCTTCTACAACTGCTTGGGTGGATGGATGGCAGTTGTTGTGGTTTTTACAGTTGCTTGGATGGATGGATAGCAGTTGTCGTGGTTTTTACAGCTGCTTGGATGGATGGATAGCAGTTGTCGTGGTTTTTACAGCTGCTTGGGTGGATGGATGGCATTTGTTGTGGTTTTTACAGCTGCTTGGATGGATTGATTGCAGTTGTTTTTTTTGTGGCTTCTACAACTGCTTGGGTGGATGGATAGCAGTTGTTGTGGTTTTTACAGCTGCATGGGTGGATGGATGGCAGTTGTTGTGGTTTTTACAGCTGCTTGGGTGGATGGATGGCAGTTGTTGTGGTTTTTACAGTTGCTTGGGTGGATGGATGGCAGTTGTTGTGGTTTTTACAGTTGCTTGGGTGGATGGATGGCAGTTGTTGTGGTTTTTACAGTTGCTTGGGTGGATGGATAGCAGTTGTCGTGGTTTTTACAGTTGCTTGGGTGGATGGATAGCAGTTGTTGTGGCTTCTACAACTGCTTGGGTGGATGGATGGCAGTTGTTGTGGTTTTTACAGCTGCTTGTATGGAAGGATTGCAGTTGTTTTTTTGTGGCTTCTACAACTGCTTGGGTGGATGGATGGCAGTTGTTGTGGTTTTTACAGCTGCTTGGATGGAAGGATTGCAGTTGTTTTTTTGTGGCTTCTACAACTGCTTGGGTGGATGGATGGCTGTTGTTGTGGCTTCTGCAGTTGCTTGGGTGGATGGCTGTTGTTGTGGTTTCTGCAGTTGCTTGGGTGGATGGATTGCAGTTGTTGTGGTTTTTAAAGCTGTTTGGGTGGATGGATGGTAGTTTTGTTTGTTTGTAATTTATGTTATATATAAAGTACCATTTTAAATGATAATTTTATCAATGAGTGTAATGTATTTTGGCGTAGAATTTTACTAACATGTATCTTCTCTTGTGGCATTGAGGAAAAGTTTAGTTTGTTGATTTAAAAAATTTTTTTCAAGATGAACAGTCAGTGTTTAAAGGAATATTTGTAATCACCACATATATTGAGGTGCAGATGTTTATACAAAGTTTGGGGGTCCTAGCTTAATGGAAGCAGATTTATTGGCCAAAGGATTAAAGTTTATTAAGAATCAATATCCATTTGTGTTTTAGTGCAATTTTCAGCAATTTATGGTAATTAGTATAATCAGAAGATGGTAGGATTCTAGTAGAGGACCACCAATCAGATCATTTATGTTATAATATATCCACAGGGAGGTACATGTAATAACTGTACTGGCTGTGTATAATTATAAAATATCCACAGGGAGGTACATGTAATAACTGTACTGGCTGTGTATAATTATAAAATATCCACAGGGAGGTACATGTAATAACTGTACTGGCTGTGTATAATTATAAAATATCCACAGGGAGGTACATGTAATAACTGTACCTGCTGTGTATAATTATAAAATATCCACAGGGAGGTACATGTAATAACTGTACTGGCTGTGTATAATTATAAAATATCCACAGGGAGGTACATGTAATAACTGTACTGGCTGTGTATAATTATAAAATATCCACAGGGAAGTACATGTAATAACTGTACCTGCTGTGTATAATTATAAAATATCCACAGGGAGGTACATGTAATAACTGTACTGGCTGTGTATAATTATAAAATATCCACAGGGAGGTACATGTAATAACTGTACTGGCTGTGTATAATTATAAAATATCCACAGGGAGGTACATGTAATAACTGTACCTGCTGTGTATAATTATAAAATATCCACAGGGAGGTACATGTAATAACTGTACTGGCTGTGTATAATTATAAAATATCCACAGGGAGGTACATGTAATAACTGTACCTGCTGTTTATAATTATAAAATATCCACAGGGAGGTACATTTAATAACTGTACTGGCTGTGTATAAATATAATACATGTATATCCACAGGGAGGTAAATGTAATAACTGTACTGGCTGTGTATAATTATAAAATATCCACAGGGAGGTACATTTAATAACTCACTCGTCCAATTTCCTTACAACAATTAATGAAAATTAATCTATCACTTCATCTCCCCTTTTTTGCTATTCTTGCATTGTTGCAACAGTAGCAAAATAGGAGATGGTTACAGCTAGTGATTAAATTACTTGAAATTAACCTCTTTGAATAATAGCAAAAAGTGAGTGTCATAAATCTAGATAGCTGCATCCGATAAACTCGCAAGCCTTGTCAATTAAGATTGGAGTAGAGTACACCCTGCCCGCAGTAGACTGGAACCCGCAATCTCAGTGTTGACAGACCACGTGATCAATAGTAGACGAACTACCTTAAGGTAGCATCCCCGTTAGCCGATTCCCAAAATTGATGACAATCAAAAGTTAAACTATATGTTATCAATGATTTTAGAAAACATAATGTTGTTTGTTATTGTAGCGATTTCATGGAATTAGTTTCATGAAGATCTTTGTATTGTTTCGTATATAGGTAGTTATTTAAATAATAAAATTAACAATAGATAGACCTATAATTTTTTTCATTAATTTGACATCAAGCACTAGATTTATAACAAAACAACTATTAAAATTAAAGGTTAATAATTGATTTCTTTGATCTATATGATTCGGCTTGCATTTTACACCAGTTAGTCTCTGAACTCATATCAGCATGTGTTGCGAAAACACGAGGAAAGGATGTGTTTTCAGTTACACTAATTTAATCAAGTTTTGTTTAAACAATGGGTAATCAGTTTTAATTGTTATATTGCCGAACAATAATAATTGCAATTTTAAAATAAATATAATGACCAAATCAATTTAGAACGACCAAATCAAAACTTTACAACGATCAAATTGACGGTTTCCTCTATAGTTTGCCTGTCAATTAAAACTTTCTCTAATCATGCAGTTGTATTTAGCTCCTGAAATAGAAAATATTTTAGCATAAATTTGTTTTATTCGGCAATTTGGGAATCGGCAAAATGGACTCAGAAAAATTGGGATTCAGCAATCTGGCATGGAATCTACCTTAACCACTCAGCCACCAAGGCCCCTCTAGATAGCAATTGCTATTATATAAGATCAAACTGCAAGGGAACACATGCAAGAAAGAAAATGATAGAAGCAAAATAATAATATCCATTTACGTTCAGAATCTAGTAATTTTTTCAGATAAGAAACTTTTCTTAAAATATGCTAATCAACATTTCTCATAATATTTTTATTTCTCCTTTCATTTTCTTTCGTTTTAATAAGGTTCAATTTTGTGTACTATGTTTTCAGCAAATATTATGAATATCAAAATAATGTAAAGATTTCATAATATGCAACAATAACTTGTTTTATTTGAGTACTAGTACATGTACTTCATTTGACATTTTTCTGCAGTGAATTTCCTGTTAATTGAAAACCTGTTTCGGTATGATCATTACTATGGAGAAACATTAACAGTCGAATGTCCAACAGGATCTGGAGAATTCATGACACTTAGTAAAGTTGCCAAGGAGCTATCACATCGATTGGCAAAGATATTTGTACCAGATATTGAGACTGGTTGTCGCCCGTGTCATGGTAGGATGTGATATAGTTCGTTATTTTTAACAGAATGGCTATTTGTCCGGCTAACCAGAAAAGTAGCTGTCACGCTATTTGTCTGGCCATTAGTAATGCGTATGTCACGAGCGTCCAGCAGCAGAAGCCCATGTCCATCTCTTATGGCTCTTGCTATGGCTGAAAATGGTGAACTTCATATTAGCGCTAAAGTTTCTTCTTATGAAGAAGTACAATTAAGAATCTGTCAATTTGAAATTAGTAAAAATATAGAATTTTACAAAAGAGATTCCCACACGATATTGTCGGCTAGGAAAAGGGGCATTAATTTTAGACCTTTAAGATTCTTACCAATAAACCTTGAATTCATCGAAACTTAGCCATGGGTAGAGCATGACAAAATTAGCTCAACGGACAAATAAACCAGAAGTTAATCTTTAGATCATATATTGCCAGACAAATAGCCTAGGGACTATTTATATGTCTAGCCAGAAAAATAGACAAAGTGTCATAGTTATTTTTCTGGCTAGCCATACGAATAGTCTCATAGCTATTTTTCCGGCTAGCCGGACAAATAGCAACTGACTATTTTAAATAGTTTTATTTAAAATCTTTATCAGTGTTTTTGAACTTTTTTAAATCAAGGGGTCATGATGACCCTCTGCAGCTGGGTTAAGGGAGTCTAATACAATTTTCCAGGGTCATTTTTATTATTCAGTTTTGAAAACAAAAAACTTTTATCCAACAATTTGCAAATGAGAGTAAAAAATACCATTGCCTTATATTACTGTACATTGAGAGAATTTAATTTCTTCATGAATGAACCCCTCTGAAATAATGCATGCATATCTCTTGTATGTAAAAAATTTTGTTTTGTTTTGTGTTTAGCATCCTATTACAAATGATTTCAATAATTGTTTATGAAAAAAAAAGAGTTTGATAGTTATCATACTACATTAGTTATATACTTTTTTATTTTTAGATATGAAGATTTTAAAACCTGAAGTGCTCCCTGAGGGGAAAGCCAAAGGGTGTACAGGGCGCTGAAGGTGTTAAAATCTCCATATCTATGGATTTGAATGTATATAACGAATTTATCCAGTTTAAGTTTGAAATAATGGATTTTTAGGTACTTTGTCAGCACATTGGCGAATGTTAATGCAACATTTTCTTCCTTTATATCAAAGAAAGTTTGATTGAAATTGGGTAAAAATATCACTTTTTACAAGGTGTAGGGTACTACCTTTGGTAGAACTCTACAGTTTTCGAAAAAAACAAGTTTTTTGTTGGATTCAAACAGATGTGGAAAAATTACATTTTGGCACTGAGTGTCTTGCAGAGACATCATAATAGTGTGACGTTGTTGTCAAACTGCATATCTTATGTTTCCTTTTCTGCAGAATATAAAACACATTTTGACCTTTTTGTACAAGATTTCATCATCCTTTTTATGATGCAAACCAATTACCATTTCTGATATAAACACATATTAGGTATTATTGTGCAACTAACGGTTAGCAACACTTGGATATATGACTTAGCAATGCCCGGGTATATTGATTTTGTAAAGACTTTTGTAAAGAAATCATCTTTAAACTTTTTACATTTCAATCCTTCTCTGAAACCACTGGGCCAATTGAAACCAAACTTGGTAAGAATGTTCATTGAATGGACCTTTACAAAGTTTGTTGCAAAGTTTGTGTTTTTTATTCTGATTGGAAACTGACAAATCAAATTCCAGGAACATTACTGGATATTATTCTTTTAATTAAATAAACAAAGAATCAAAAAGAACACATGTTTTGTTGTGACTACTCTGGAAACACAGCTAAGATAAGATGACACAACTTTATTTTTATCTGTTCAGTTTTCTTGAACAGCTGAAAATAACCACAACTGTTAAAACTTTAATAAATATTCAAATGGAAATATGATAAAATATTTTGGCAAGTACACTGAGGTCATTCTAAAGCCAATCTTTGAAAGATTTTGGAACAGAAAATTGCAAAAGGTGACACTTCTTAGTATTTTGTGTGCTGAAATTACTTTGTTACTTCGTTCCTGCTTCCAGAACAAGTGTTCTTGTCATGATCATTTGGAACACTTTTGATTATAGTTTAAAAATGTTGCATTATTATAATAAAATGTAATCAAAGTAAGAGAGCATATCATTCCACGTGTCTTTAGCGTTGAAGATAAAGTCCCGCATTTAAAAAGTAACAAACTGGTTACCATTGAAAATAATCGTTTTCCTTAGACGGCAACACCAATGATACCAGATTTTACATTTTCTAAAAAACCATTGAGTATGGTAAACTACATATGCTGATGGTTGTACTCCAATAAAAAAATTTAGTACATTTTTTTCTGTGTTATGATGACCCTCTGGGTATTATTTTTGTGGTCAAAAATGCATAAAATACACACAAACGTGGGTTAACAGAAACACTGTTCATTTTTATGTTTATTTTTGTAATTAGTGTTTCATGTCACTTTCAGCAATTTTTCAGCCATATCATGGCATCCAGTTTTTATTTGGGCAGGAAGCCAGAATACATGGAGAAAATCCTCAACATTTGGTAGAAAGTGTCAATTAAGATTAGAGTTGAGTACAACCTGCCTGCAGTGAGACTCGAAACTACACCATCAGTGTTAACACTCATGTGATTAATAGGAAACTAACTACCTTAACCACTCTGCCACTGAGGCCCCTCGTGTTAGCTCACCTGCCAAATCTGACTTGGGGGTCAGGTGAGCTATGTAATCACATTGTGTCTGTCATCGTCTTTAAACTTTTAACATTTCAATCCATCTCTTAAACCACTGGGCCAATTGAAACCAAACTTGGTAAGAATGTTCTTTTAATGGACCTTTACAAAGTTTGTGTTTTTTATTCTGATTGGAAAACCAATATGTCCACCACTACAGGACTTAACAGTTTAATATAAGACCCTATGCAAAAAAAGTTTTAAACATATTCCTCTCTGAAACCAATAAACCAATTGGAACAAAACTTAGTACATGTACCTATATTGTTTGGATGGACCAGTATATAAAGATTAAGTTTTTGTGTCAATCTGAAATTCAAAATGGCTACCATCGCAGGACTAAGTTTAACATAGTACCTTATGGGAAAATTTTTTTAAAGGCCTCTTCTCTGAAACAATGGAAACAATCTTATCACACTTTTTCATTGGAAGATCCTCTATAAAGTTCATGTTTTTCTTGCTTATAAGAAATTAAAATGGTCGCCACTGCAGGACTAAGTTTAACATTACAAACTTTTATGCCAATACGACAATAAAAATGGCCACCATTACCATTACAGACTACATTTAACAGAGGACTCTATTGGAATAATTTTTAGAAGCCATCTTTTTTGAAAATATCAAAGTTTATACAATCCATTTTTAATGTGAATGTTTTTTGATGATTCTCTTAAAAGTTTATGTTTGCTTATTTGATCTAAAATCCAAGATGGCTGCAATAGTGGGAATTAATTTAACATTAGAAACCTATAGGAAAATATTAAAATATCTTCCTATCTGAAACTATTGAACCAATTAAAAACCGAACAGCAAGATTTATTGGATGGTCTCAACGAAGATAATGTTATTTATGCCAGTAGAAAATTGAAAATTGTAGGACAGTTTAACTTCAGGGAAATGCTATCTTTATTGCTTTTGAGAGCCTCTGGTTATCTTAATGAGTTTACAATAAAAAGTTAGCATAAAAAGTTAGCATATGGTCATAAATGTGTTTGCTTTATTATTATGATACTTTATTAGTATCTACTGGCTTCAACGAATGGGACTATAGGTTTGCTCTCTGTCTGTCAGTCCATCCCATCCACACTTGTTATCTTTCATTTGCATTTATTCTCTAATTTCAGAACTGTTTTGTTTTGTTGTTTTTTTTTGACACTAGGTGGCCAAATACTTGGTCAAATGTTCATTGGAATTGGTTGGTTGTCTACAAAGCTTTTGATTTGTATTGTGATATCAGAAGTTAAAAAAGCCCACCACTGCAGTCAATAGGATGACAATATTTGGTATATAGGTTGCTGATGAATAGTACATGACTGTCTGGTAGGTGCCATTTGACCTTGACCTCAATTTCACGGTCCAGTGACTACGTTAAAGTTTTTAGGTTACTGCTGTTCCCCTGTAACCAAGCATGGTAGGATGGCAATATTTGGTATATAGGTTGCTGATGAATAGTAAATGATTGTCTGGTAGGTGTCACCTGACCTTGACCTCAATTTAACGGTTCAGCGACTTCGTTAAAGTTTTTGTATTACGACAGTTCCTCTGTAACTATGCATAGTATGGTGACAATAATTGGTATACAGGCCGCTGCTCATAATTAATGCTATTTACGTAATGCTTATGACGAAATTTATTTTCGTTACTGATGCGGAATTCAGGCGAGACGTTTTTCTGTGTCCACACTTGTTTTATTCTTATCAGAAATCTAAAATGGCCACTTATGCAGGGCTAAAAGTTTAAACTAGGGCACTATCAATAATCTGCACCTCTGAATAAATATATATGAATATCTGCCAGGTGGTACTTTACATAGGTCAAGGTCTTTCTCCGGGAACTCTGGCTCCCTCCCTCAATAAAAACTGGACACCATGATATACTGAAAATTTGCTGAAAGTGGTGTTAAACATCATTCAAACAAACATTTTTTAATATAGGACCCTACTGCCTTCTTTTCAAAAACTGCACAGCCAATTAAAACTGCATATGATGTCAATTGGAAAGTGCATGTATTCTAAAATAGTCTAAAGTAGGTTTTTTATCGTGAAAGGAAATGCAAGATGGCTGAGACTTAAGTTTCCGTTCTTTTCTGAGTCAATCTTGGTCACACAGTTTACTGGATGGTTCTCTACCGTTTTTTGTAATATAAAATTGAAAATGGCCATCAACACACAATGTAGTTTCACAAAATACACTGTTAATAATATTCAGAGGCCTTCTTCATTACATATTTAAATCAGTAAAGGCAAGAAATACAGACTCGTGTGAGCCTCTGGTTAAGTATAATTCTTTAGTAACTCAACTTTTAATACCACTCTTTCTGTAATGAAAATGTAGTCTTATAAAAGGGGTGGCTTCTACTGAGAGAGATCGTTTGGTAAAGAAACATTAATCAGATACTATGTGATGTGGCCTTTCATGAGGAGGAGGCCTTATGAGAGGTACCTTATTAAATATGGAATATTGGACATTTCGCATTCGAAACAAACTTTATCACAGCAAGTATGGATTGAGCCGTTGTGAGAACCTAATATGTTAAACCATGATCAAGTTTGTAATAAAAACAAAATGTTCTATATTCCTTTTATCGATAATTTACAGAATAATCGATAAAATATTGACAGTTCGTATGGTACTAGGACTACAATACCATGTAATATCAGATTGCATCAGTTATTCCATGTTCTTTTTATTGCTGATATTTATTTTTCAGAAAGAACCCCTTTCATTGTCATTCATGTGTTGTGTATCTGGCAATTAATTCATACATTTTACTAACTTTTTTTTTTAGTTACTGAACACTTGAGCAGTTAGCATTATAGATATAAATGTATTGTTTTCAGGTCCAGATGTAAAATATGCCCAAGATCCTTACTTCAAAGACTTGATTTTATTTTATGAATACTTCAATGGTGACACTGGGAGAGGTTGTGGTGCTAGGTAAGTTCATTGTAGATGAAAATAAATCATATCAGATGTAATTATACCCCCGCTTAGAAGAAGAGGATGTTTTATTCTTGTCCGTCCATTGGTTCGTCCGTTCGTCTGTTAACTTAACAAAAATTTCTATCACAGTTTCCTAAGCAACTGTATGATGCAGAAGCCTGATATTTTGCATATTGCTTTATCCTATAGTACCATATGGTGTATAACAATTTTTTTGCCCCTTGGTCATCTACTTCCTGTTAACTGGTGTACTGCATTGATAGCCAATTTGTATTTATTTTTTAGCCATCAACAGGGTGGACTGCATTGATAGCCAATTTATATTTATTTTGTAGCCACCACCAGGGTGGACTGCATTGATAGCCAATTATGTCTCCCCCCACATGGTGGGGAGACATATTGTTTTTGTCATGTACGTCTGTCTGTCCGTCTGTCTAGTCGTCCATACGTCCGTTCGTCCATCCGTTTGTCCATCACAAAGTTATTCCACTCAACTCCTCTGAAACTACTCAACCAAATTTTACGAAACTTAGTATGTGACAATTATTATATAGATAGAGATGAAATATTGAAATTTCCGAGTGACAGAAGTCACGGTAAATCACATGTGAAAATTATCGTTTATTTTCACTCCCGGGTTTTTTCCCCAAGAAAATTGCAGTTGGTTTTGTACTATACAGATATTCATCCGCCGTTCATAAAATTTAGGATTAAGCATTACAATTTTACGAAAATAATTTTGATCTATATAATAAATAGGATAATCAATTGGGCATCGTGAATATCCAAAATATGATCACTCGTGCCGCATAAAGCATAAGATTAAACTCGTGCTTGGAACAAGTTCCGCGCACTCGTTTAATCAGATGCGTTATGCGGCATTCGTAATAATATTTTGGATATTCACTCCGCCCAATTAATTATCCTATAAGTAAAACATATGTGCATATTACCAGGAAATTCTGATCCTCAAAACTTTGTGGGAGTTGTGGCCCTTAATTTTCCAATAATTCCTTATAAATTATGGTTTCCGCTCAACTCCTCTAAAACTTCAAAACCAAATTTTATGAAACTTGGTACTTAGTAAGTACACCATATGTAGTTGTGCATATTACCAGGAATTTTTTTCCTCAAAATTTTTGGGAGTTGTTGCCCTTTGAACTTAGAATTCTAAAAAAATTCGTCATAAATCATTGTTTCTGCTCTACTACTCTGAAACTACCAAACCAAATTTTATTAAACTTGGTACAAAGTAAGTACACCATATGCAGTTGTGCATATTACCAGGAAAGTTTTTTCCTCAAAATTTTGTGGGAGTTATGCATCTTTTTCCAGAAATTCCTAGCAAATCATGGTTTCCGCTCAACCCCTCTGAAACTACTGCAACAATTTTTTCAACACTTGGTATGTAACAAGTACACCATATTTGTATTCTCAAAATTTTATGGTAGTTATTGGACTTGGCACTTAGATTTTGTACTGAAAATCCACATGGGGAACGGGGGAGACATCGTTGTTGTATGCAAAAACAAACTTTAATTTATATTATTTTGTAGCCATTATCAGAGTGGACTGCATTTATAGCCAACTTAAATTTATTTTTTAGCCATCAAACAGGGTGGACTGCATTGATAGCCAACACAATGAAATACATCCACAAGTGGACTATTGATGATAGCGATGTCAGTTCTGAAGAAGACTTGATAAGGCCAAGACTTAATACACGTTAGAGATTATCTTTAAATGGTAATGACAACATGAATATTGGAAGATGTCGTCTGCTTCAGTGTTTGCATGAATTAAAAACAGCTGTTTGTTCATGTTTGTAGAAAGATATGGGGTAATTTGTTAAGAATTATTGGAAATGAATTGGTTTTTGAATGAGGTATTGTTTTGTTTCATTGAAAAATGATTTTTCAAATTTATTTTTAGAAGAAAGGGATTTTTGTTAAGGTTTGAATATAAAAAGTAGTTATTTTTTACATCTCTTGTTCAATGTCAAGTTAATAGAAAAAATTGTGTTTGAATCAAGATTTAATTGTAAAAAATTATTAATCGATATTGTCAAAAACAAAAAATATAAATTCGAAACTATTTTGTTTTGGGGACTCAGATGCATGTGATATTTTGAAATAAAATTATACTAATTATTATTAAAACCAGTTTCCATGTACAACACTACCCAAAAGTGAAAATTTTTATGGTTTTTTTTAGCAGTTGTATTTTTATATATTTCAACAAATAAACTAATTAGAATTTAGAAAAATTAATCATCATATACAAGTGCTTTAAAAAATTGTGGCCTGCATTACCACATTATACCTGAAGTATTTCCCAAGTAGTGCCATTCATGTGTGTTGACGATGAAGAATGAAAATCCAATATTTTTATATATATTTTTTTCTTGTTAATTAGTCAGCTTTGAGTATATGTAGGTTGTGAATGCATGATATTGATGAGGAAAGTTGTATATTTCTTTAAAAAATACTCTTGTTTTGCTTAATACAATCAGTACAATAAATATGTACAAACTTTTAAATATATATACATATTTAATACATAAATATACATTTTTTAAATATTTGTTTATGGTAGAAATAATCTCAGGGCCATTCCATCATACAGTATCAGAGGGTAGGAATGAAGTTAAAAATTGACCCTCAACCAAGATAATTTTACCATTTTTTTGTTTAACTGGCCCTTAATCTCTTTCTATCGCAACCATGGAATAGCCCATAAAGACTATGATTAAATCTTTATATTTTAGCTATGTAAAAACTAAGGTCACCCCTGTTAACAGTTTGGATGATCAAATGCCTTTGTAAATGAATACCTCATGAATTAGTTGTGCTTTTAACTGATTGATTGGCATGTGTTGTTGATCTATCCCCCATCTATCTTTTTTTCTAAATTGTATCTTTTTTTAAGCATTTTGGGTGGTTATACTTCTAAGTGATATATGGATTACTTGTCCCATCATTTCATTTGGTCTGGAACTAACTTATAGTGAGTCGGAATGTGCCACGTTTGGATTACAGCTGTTCTCAAATAGACTGATTTTCTCAGTTTTTTTCTTTGAAGACCTTTTATCATTATCTGTCATCATCCCTTATTTAAAGGTTTGACCTTTTAGGAATTTTTTTCTTTTGCTAGATTAATAAACAGATATTGGAACATTTATACAATCTCCATTCAATACAGATGTGAGAGATGCACAGGTCGGACATATACATTGTATTTGAATAAAAACATTGAATTTTCTCTAGAAAGGCTATGTATCATATATTTGGGTCACTTGTGACACCGAAATATGTTACTTTTTCAACAGATCCACCTTTATTAAGGTATCCGGACCATAATTGACCACGTGATCATATTTGGTGTCCCGGATGTCCATTGTTTTTCAATGGAGCAGACCTCGGTAATCTTTGGCAATCATCGGAAATACTATTTGAGTAACTAAATTTTTTTCCTCAAAATTGTGAACATTGACTCAAGTTATATAATATATTTTACTTTTATCATTAATTAGCAATACATTGATTTAATAAAGCTGTATTTCTTGGTCGACAAATAAAATTAAACGGTAACTTCAATTATGGGTCGGATACCTTGTCTGGAATTATCAGATTCTGGAGGTTATGTTGTTTACAGCTGTAATTGTTTTAATAACTACCTGATGTATTGTCATGGTTACCTTCTAGATGGAATGAACCACATTTGTACATGCCTAAAAATTGAACTTTGTTTTAAATGATAAAGTGTTATAGCCAGTGTTTTTTTTCCTCTAATGCTCATAGTTTAATTAAGAATCTCATATAGTTTTAAGTATTGATTTGAAAAGATGTATGCATGTGATAACAATTAATGAATGAACATTTACGAAATAGCCAAAAGCTTCGTGCAGAAAAAATATCAATTTTCTTTTACTTTAAAATTATTTGTTTTTGTGGGAGATCATTGTCTCAAGCCAAATCTGTAATTTAATATGTCTTAATTACTTTTCAGTCGCCTATACTGTTGATGGTAATCAATTAAATTACTTGGGAGCATGTCAAATTGCCCAACTGTAAAATCACTGCCGTCAAAAAAGCCCCACTTCTTGCAAAATCACCCCCACTGTAAAATAGCCCCTGTAAAAACAACCCCACATTAAGCAAAATTGCCCCACTTAACAAAATTGCCCCCATCAAAAACAGTTTATTGTTCTATATTTATGGACATATTGATCTTGTCCCTGATTAATATTTAATATTTAAATGTTGTATTAATATTTATCGATTATGTCGTTATTTTGCTTTAATTATTACAATTATCGTAATTACCTTAATGATTTTTGTTAAGAACTATGTCAGTTATGATTCTTTAGTAATTATGATTAAATAATACACGTAATAATCATAATAATAAATTTTTTAATTCCTGAAATTTTTGTCTGTTAGAACATGAAAAGAATATACAAACTTGCAAATGAATAGTTAGCAATGGTTACAAAAATTCCAATAAAGCCATCTGAATACATTTTGCTGCGTTATAATTATTTATCTTAACTGGGACCATAACAACAATTGAATGAAGAATAAAAAGAAATATTTTTAAATAAAGTGATTTTTTACTATTAAATTTTATTGGTCAGATACTCAATAAATAAATTAACAAACCATGTGTCTTTCAATCCATTTTTACTATGACTGAGTATTGCTGTGTGTTTCTGCACCAAAGACCTTTTATGTAATATTTTCAGTTTCAGAAAAAAATTATATAATGCTAAAAAATAAATGTTTGTATACATTGTTAACCTTGGTATCTTTGATGATTTTATTTGTAAGTGGGACGATTTTTTGCTGAAGTCTGAGGTGACGTCTTTTTCTATGGGGGCGATTTTGCTCAAGGTGAGGTCGTTTTCTATGGAAGTGATTTTGCTTCAGATTGGTGGCATATTTACAGGGGGCCATTTTGCAGAAAGTGGGGGCAATTTTATGGTGGGATGATTACTTAAATATAATCACACTAAAAATCTGTGAAGTGAAATGTACAGTAATAGAACACTGTAGAAGATATTTATTGACTATATATATGTTATGGTACTGGAACATGCATTTAATTAAGCTTCAAGTTGTCAACAACTTTAATTCCTATCATACACCCTAACAATTGTTTATCAAAAGGTGACTAATGGTGTTTTTATTTAAGGATTAACTACAAAAAATATTTTCTCCATTGAGGGATAACAAAATTTCCGTTTTGCACATTGTATAATCCACGTAGCCGATTATATTAAATGTGCACAACGGAAATTTTGTTATCCCTCGATGGAGAAAATATTTTTTGTAGTTAATACTTATAAATAAATTCAAACAATAGAATAAACTCAACAATTTTATTTTTGTAACTGGACATTTTTGAAAAAAGAGATCAACACAAAAACTGTTAGTTTCCCGTGGAGTAATATATGACGTCAAATGGCGCGTGTCTATATGACCATCAAACTTGTTTTCCATCCTCTGATAGAAAATATTTTCCAGCCAATCGAAAGTCAGTATTCTCGCAAAATGTATTTATTGCAATTTATAGCAGTTTATAAGTGACTTAATAGTGTGTAGAAAATGAACAATTTATATCACAGTGTGTAGAAAATGAACAATTTATATCACAGGTGACTTTACTACAATTAAGTTTTTTTTTCAAAATAAAACACAAAATTCTATCTTGTTTAGATTATTTACAAAATTAAAACAAAATAGCAAATATAATTTGAACACATATCTTGGGATTTCCTTTGAAGGTACGATTGGTATCTTAATGTCTGTGAAAATAAGTCTAGTTGAATGAGTCTAACAATTCAACATCTGGTCACACATTATAATGACCTTCCAGAACTAAGTTTTCATTTGATTTTTAAATTCATGGCTAAGCTCAACCATAAAAAAAACCATGAAAATCGTTACTTCACAAACTATAATACTTTCACAGTAATTTTCAAATAACTACTGTATGTAATTAACAATTCTTTAAGGAAATTAACATCTCTTAAGGTTGTGCAATTGTTAATGTTCAGTTCTGTTCAAAAAAATGTCAGGATATAAATATCTTGTATGCCAATTCTAATTTGTTATTTGTTAGCATTCCAGATCAGTTTTTATATACTAGTTACAAATAACAACAGAACAGGGGAATCATTTTAATGCAAGATAATCATCAACAACTTGATCATTTTTTAAAATAATTGAATATTTTGTATTGACAATCACTAGTTGTTTTGATTTGTAAATACTATTGCCAAGGAGAGAGTGACGTGCACTGAAGTGGAGGTTAGGAGCCAAGGTGCTTCTACAAATTTGATGGGTGATGGCATTTTGGAAAAAGTTGTGTAAAATCCTGTATGTTGTTGTCTGTTGAAAAATTGTGTCCCATTATACCTCAAATAAACAGCAAAACCTATTGTAGGAAATAATTAAAATTTATGCACTTTGGTTTTAGAATGAATATGCTTTCCAATTCACCTTCATGGTTTTTTTTGGAGCAGGTCAATATTAGTTTTTGGAAGCCAAATTCTTTGTAAACATAACAGATATAGTGTTTTATCTGTTCCAACGCATTATGAATATTTAATTTGTAGTTGGGAATTTTCACATTGGTTTTTTCTGTTGGTGGATCATGGCATGTTTATATAGGGTATGTGTTATCAAAGATATAGATATATTATAATTAGCCAGTAATGTAATGGGAAATAAAATGACTCGAAGGGAAAAATTAAGTTTTTTGGGGTTTTTTTTTTTCATAAATAATGTATCTTGTGTAGTAACATTGCTGTTTAGTTTTATACAGATATTAATGTATCTAGAGGGTTTGCTTTTATAGTACAGATATAACAGTTAAAAGTTCTTTGTAAAAAAAATGGTTTCAGTTCATTTTAATTTTAGCAGTCCTTTGGCAGTGGGCAACAGTTCCAGGTCATCTCCAGGACCTTGGAGCAATAATTTGACTGTTACTTCAACATTTATGAAATAATTGTAAATTGTCTAATGCATCAGAAGATATATGAATTTAAATTATACAAGTTTTAAACTTCTTTTAGTAAAATACTGGTATTAGTACTAGGATTTAAAAACCAGTTCCTAGATAGATCTGTATTTATTGAGGAGATAGATAATGATTTGATTAAATATAGACCTTATCTGCAATACTCAGATAACAGTGTTATTGTGTTCCCCTTTTAGTGTTTTTATTACCCGAATTTACCTCTACAGTTTTGTTTAAAGTGGGTTTTTCATGCTTGATTTGTATTAGCAATACATGTTGGGTTTTTAAATTAGTCAGACTGACGCAATATGTCATTTCCTGTATTACAATACTGCCATGATACTGATGTCGAACAATGTCAAGGTCATCTTCATATTCAGCAGTTTTTAATTTCTTTGCAGAAATGATCACCATTTCAACAATTTGTTATATTGAGGTTGATGTGATACTGATTATTTCTGGACCGTTTAAACCTGCCATTTATTATATAGATAGAGATGAAATATCGAATTTTCAGAGTGACAGAAATCACGGTAAATCACATGTGAAAATTATCGTTTATTTTCACTCTCAGGTTTTTTCCCGCCAAAATTTCAGTTGGTTTTGAACTATACAGATAATTCATCCGCTGTTCATAAAATTTAGGATGAAGCATTAAAATTTTACGATCTATATAATAAATAGGATAATCAATTGGGCATCATGAATATCCAAAATATCACTCTTGCGCAGAACAAAACCGCGCACTCGTTTAATCAGATGGGTTATGCGGCACTCGTGATCATATTTTGGATATTCACTCCGCCCAATTAATTATCCTATAAATACTACATGTCAATATATATTATAACTCAGGATTTATACTGACTAGTCGAATATTGCTGGAATACACAGCTGTTGCATTTTGCTTTGTTTAAGAGATATATTGTTGATTTTAAAATAATAATTATATCTTTATATAAGCTTTTTTTATTGGCTATATTTTGTACCCTTGCTTTCACATATATCTATTTTACCACAATATTTGGATATGTTTTGTTATGATAATAAAATAAAATGGAGAACTTTTGACTTCATGTTTTGGTTGCCTCGGTGGCCGAGTGGTTAAGGAAGTTAGTCATCTACTGATGATGTGGTCTGTCAAGACTGAGGTTGCGTGTTCAAGTCTCACTGCAGGCAGGGTGTGCTCGACTCCAATCTTAATTGACAAGGATTGCCAGTTATCCTATTGCAATGTCAGGGTTTTATCTGGGTATTCTGGCTTCCTCTCCAATAAAAACTGGACACTATGATATAGCTAAAAAATGGCTGAAAGTGGCATTAAACACCATTATACAAACAAACAAATTACATGTTTTGGATCTAAACTGTGATTATCATGGCTTATCCTCAACATTTTCTAATTTTTTTGCCAACAAGGAAACAACAAATCCACTACAATTATCAGTAATACAGTTTTTACAGACTTTTTAAAATCTTCAGGGCACTTCTGAAACTGCAGAAATTTATTATATACCATAATTGGATATTTATAATGCACAGTGATGTCTAATACAGGCACAATCCAATTATCTTACAAGTGATTCAATGAACTGTAATCTGTTCGACTTTTCAAGGGCCTACGTAGGTGGCAGAGTGGCATTAAGTGGTATAAGATAGTCATCTACATTTGATCACATGCCTGTTAACACCGAGGTTGCAGTCAGTGTGTGCTTCACTCCAATCTCAATTGACCAGGACTGCCAATTTTCGTACCAAAGGTCGAGTTTTCACCAGTAATTCCAGCTTCATCCCCAATAAAACCAGAGGCTGTCAAGGCATTTCCCTGATGTTAAACAGAGTCCTGTAATTCTACTAGCATAAATAACATCTTTGTTGAGGCCATCCAATGAATATTGCTGTTTGGTTTAAACTGGATCAATAGTTTCAGGTAGGAAGCCTTTTTAATATTTTCCTATAGGTTTTTAAAATTAATTCCTACAATTGCAGCCATCATGGATTTTTGATTAAATATGCAAGCATAAACTTTTAAGAGAATAATAAACATTCACATACAATATGACCTGAATCAACTTTGCAGTTTTAGAAAATGTGGCATTTGACAATTGTTCCTGTATAGTCCTCTGTTAAATTTAGTCTGTAATGGTTTTGGTGGCCATTTTTACTATCCTGTGGAGATGGTTGAATTTCTGATTGACATAAAAAGCATCAGCTTTCTAGAGGACCATCCATACATTATTTCTAGTTAGTTTTGATAAGTTTACCTTCCTGTCAGGTGAGCTAAAAAGGATGGCACAATACAGCTGAAAATGATGAAAACACATGCTGCATATAACAATCTTAAACATTCCAGGTTCTTTTTTTTTATAAAACCAGTTCACTAAAATATGACATGACCTCTTGGTAATTACCAATTTCTATTTTCATTATGCATGCAACTTCATTTTTAGAGAAAACATTGGGCATAATTGTCAAGCAAAACATTGCATTATCTCACAGCATGTTCAGGAAGTCGGGTAAGATAATCTCACAGCATGTTCAGGTAGTCAGGTAAGATAATCTCACAGCATGTTTAAGTAACCAGACCAGAAAATCTCACATGATGTGCAGGTAATCAGGTCAGATAATCTCACAGCATGTTTAGGTAACAAGGCCAGATAATCTCACAGCATGTTTAAGTAACAAGGCCAGAAAATCTCACATGATGTGCAGGTAATCAGGTCAGATAATCTCACAGCATGTTTTAGTAACCATGCCAAAATATTTCACATGATGTGCAGGTAACCAGGTCAGATAACCTCACAGTGTGTTTGTGTAACAATGCCAAAGAATTTCTTCTTGCGTGTCTAATAATGAATGATATTATGACAATTAAAACATTCAATGAAATTTTTTTTTTATAAAGTACACAAAATTATTTAATAGCTAAGAATAGATATTTCTAGTGACAACCGATTTCTTCACAATGTCTGAAAATGTCTTGTTTACTGTATGGTGTAAGTCTTCATATTTTGTAGCCTGTCCTGGATTTGGGACAAGTAATCTTGATTTCTTTTTTGCTGGTTCAAAGTTTGAATTTGCATCAGATTTTTCCTTTGCAATAATGTTACTATTACAAGAAAGATGAGAAACACAGACTCTTCCAAGTTGTAGCAATAGGGATGTAATATCTTCAAACATAGGTGGGAATGCCTGACACACCTTGACTAAATATGGAACAGTCTCAAGAAAAAACTCTACTTTTTCTCCAGCTTCCAACACTGAAAAAAAAAATTCATATTTACAACATATTCCCATCAAACAATCTGTATGTCCCAATGAAATAATTCTATATTTATGCCTAAACATGACATGAATAGCACATCACAGTATAACAATTCAGCAAATATATCTTGGATTTAAGATAATTGCACCAAAATCTAATGTAAATTTCTATAATATTACAAATAAATCTGTCAACAGGTCTGAAGGCATTAATGGCCCTGGCAGCCATATTGTATATCCCATCCGCTCAAAAAAAAATCAACCAAATTCCTTCCAAGTTTGGTTTTAATTAGCCAAGTGGTTTTGGAGGGGAAAATTAAAATGCAAAATGTTACAAACCAACATGCAGACAATGACAATGTCAGACACCACATGTCGAGACAGGTTGACCTGTTAAATTAGATCACCCTATAAGTTGTTTTTTTTTGCGCTGATTTAATTTTAAGCTATATGCGCGGTAAAAGTTGGAACGCTAAATAATCCTGAAAACTGGAAAGAAGAATTAGTGGGTAATTTTGCTTAATTCCTGTTGATATGCACAAAATATGGTATCCTTTATTCCTACCGGGGGCATAGCTAGACTAGTTACAATAAGGATTTACAAAAATAGCTAGGAGGGGGCCTCGGTGGCCGAGTGGTCAAGGTAGTTCGTCTACTATTGATCACGTGGTCTGTCAACACTGAGATTGCGGGTTCGATTCTCACTGCAGGCAGGGTGTACTCGATTCCAATCTTAATTGACAAGGATTGCCAGTTTTCCTACCGCAGGTCGGGGGTTCTCTCTGGGTACTCCGGCTTCCTCCCCCAATAAAAACTGGACGCCATGAAATAGCTGAAAAATTGCTGAAAGTGGCGTTAAAACACCATTCAAACAAACAAACAAAACCCATCCCTCTCACACCCCTTGGAATATTTTGAAAACAATTATGCAATTTGGTGCTTCATTCAGTACTGAAAATGAACAGTTTATTGATTGCAGGGATAGATTGCAATTTTTTTTTTCGTTGTCAAAATCATATGGATTAAGTCGTGTACTGGTGTATAGGAAGCTAGGCCCCCTGCCTACCAAGTCAAAAAATTCTGATCAGTAGTTACAGAGTGAAGTGCTATGATTTGTTTCATTCATATCTTTTGAGAAATGTCCAAGTTCAAAAGGACATAATTCCTACAAAAGATAACCAAACTTAATTTCCTGTCAATACACACACCTACATATTGTAACAGATATTACTTTTAGTATTAACTTGACATTGATGTTAAACACGTGTTAAAATATAATTGTATCATGCGCACACGCTCTTCCGCCCAACTCTTAGCTATGTAGTCAGACATAGATGTAGATTAAAGTTGTCGATTGAATTAGTCTTTATTATTCTCTGTGCCATTCCTATGCAAACGACCTATTATAACATGGTGTCAGGTGTGAACCATGTCAGACCAAGAAGGAGAAGCTGAGGCAGAACTAGAGTTACCTGTGGCAGGAATCATGACAGGCGTCCCTTCATTAATTCCCTTCCCGGGAAAGCTAGACTTAGAAGGAAACATTTCCACAAATTGGAAGAAATTCAAACGTACCTGGGACAATTATGAAATAGCGTCAGGTTTAGAAGCAAAGGATGGAAAGTTACGAACTGCAACTCTACTCACCTGCATAGGTCCTGATGCAATGGATATTTTTGATGGATTTGCCTTTGACAATGAGACGGAGAAGGAAGATGTGGATAAAGTGCTCGACAAATTTGAAGCATTCTGCATAGGAAAGACAAATGAAACATTTGAACGATACACTTTTAATATATGCAATCAAAGTGAATCGGAGAGCATTGACGCATATGTATCAAAACTGAGGAAGTTAGCAAAGACCTGCAACTATGGAACATTATTAGAGAGTCTAATTCGGGATAGGATCGTTTGCGGTATTAAAGACAACACGGCAAGGAAACGACTTTTGCAGGAGGATGCACTAACTTTAAATAAGTGCATAGACATCTGCCGCGCATTAGAGTCAACTTCTGCAAAATTGAAAACAATGACAGGAGCCGCAAATAGCATGGATTCAGAAGACATCAAAGCGATAAGACATAAATATTATAACAACACATATAATAGCAAGCAAATCAAGCACACACAAAAGCCGCACAGAAGAAACTGCATTTATTGTAGTAAACAATGTACCAAAGGAAAATGCCCTGCATACGGTAAAAAATGCGACCGTTGTGGATTATTGAACCATTTTGCGTCTCAATGCAGACAAAACAAAAACAAACAAGGTAGAGGTCGTAGATCAAATAATCAAATAAGACAGCTTAACACAAATTCATCAGATGACAGCCATAGCGAGTTCGAGATAATGACAGTAAACACACATGATGTAAATATGATCCAGAACAAAATTTATGCCAAAATGCTACTATTAGATGAGAATAAACAGGTGAAGTTTCAATTAGACAGCGGTGCAACGACAAACCTCATTCCGAAGTCTTATCTGAATGAATCACAAATTGAGAGTAGCAAAAATAGGCTAACAATGTACAATAAGTCAACACTTGAAACATATGGCACCTGCATGTTACGAACTTACGATTGAAGAATCCTAAAACACATAAACGTTACAAGGTTAAATTCATTGTGGTTGATGATAAATACACTCCTTTACTAGGAGCCAAAGCAATTCAAGCTATGAATCTAATTAAGATCCAGTATCAAAATATTATGGTGACAAAACCCAGATATCAGCTGACTTTGTTTCAATGAAAGACATACTAACGAAATACAAAGATGTATTTGAAGGCGAAGGAACATTAAAAGGGACACTCAAGCTAGAAATTGATGAATCAATACCCCCTGTTAAGTCTCCGTTAAGACGGATACCGATAGCGCTGAAGCCAAAATTAAAAACAGAACTTCAGAGACTTAAGAAATTAGGAGTCATCAAGCCAGTAGACACTCCTACAGACTGGGTTTCGAGCCTAGTAATAGTTAAGAAACTGAGTGGCAAAATCAGACTCTGTATTGACCCAAAACCGTTAAACAAGCTCTTAAAAGATGTCATTATCCACTTCCAGTTATCGAAGATTTACTTCCAGAATTAAGCAAAGCAAAAATCTTCTCGAAATGTGATGTTAAAAACAGGTTTTGGCATGTTACATTATCGGAAGAATCTAGCTACCTTACGACATTTGAAACACCGTTCGGAAGGTACCGGTGGATAAAAATGCCTTTTGGGATCTCGCAAGCCCCAGAGTACTATCAGCAATTCTTAGAACGGGAAATAGAAAATCTGCCGGGAGTCCGAACCATTGCCGACGATATTGTTATTTACGGTGAAGGAGATACAGTCGAAGCTGCAACAATCGATAGAAAATTGAAAGCATTTCTTGATCGTTGCCGTGAACGCAATATCAAAAGAAACAAGGACAAATTTATGCTCAAAGTTACGGAAATGCCGTATATTGGTCATTTACTGACAGCCGAGGGAGTCAAGCCTGACCCAGAAAAGATAGCCGCAATCGTGAATATGAAAAAACCAACTGATGTCAAAAGTATGCAACGATTGCTTGGTATGATTAACTATTTGACCAAATTTTTAGAAAACTTGAGTGACATATGCGAGCTGATAAGACAGCTCACACACAAAGACAATGAATTTAAATGGACTTTCGAACATGACCAAGCATTCGAAAAACTGAAGGAATCTGTAACAAAAGCACCAGTTTTGAACTATTTTGATTCAAAATCCGAAACAAAATTACAATGTGACTCGTCCCAAAAAGGCTTAGGAGCAACGTTAATGCAAAACAATCAACCAATAGCGTATGCCAGCCGTGCATTGACAAAAACGGAACAAAACTACGCGCAAATAGAGAAAGAACTATTAGCTGTTGTCTTTGGGATGGAGAAGTTTCATCAGTACACGTATGGAAGGAAAGTGTATGTGGAAAGCGACCACAAACCCCTTGAAACGCTGTACAGGAAACCACTGTATCAAGCGCCAAAACGACTGCAACGAATGTTTTTACAACTGCAAAGATACGATATTGAAATAAAGTACAAACAAGGAAAACACATGTACATTGCAGATACGCTATCACGCGCATATCTACAAAATAACGCTAAAGATGGAGAAACAAAAGAGGAAATTCTTCAGATGCGATCAGATATAGAAAAAGAAATTGAAACTATAAATATGGCGGACTATCTTGTAATTTCAGAAGAAAGACAAAAGCTTATAGCCGGGAAACGATGCTACATTGAAGCAACTCATCAAGGTCATCGGAAATGGATGGTCCGATACCGATACTACACATGAGATACTCCCATATTATCATGTACGTGACGAATTATCTGTACAAAATGGCATAATCTTTAAAGGACATCGATGTGTTATTCTGCAGCTATGCGACAAGAAATTATGAATCAGATACACACACATATTGGAATCGAAGGATGCTTAAAGAGAGCTCGAGAATGTGTGTATTGGCCTAGAATGAACACCGAGTTTAGAGACTATATCAGCAAATGTGATATTTGTCAGTCGTACTCAACGAAACAGCAAAAAGAAACACTAAAGCCACACGATGTACCATCGAGACCGTGGGCAAAAGTAGGAACGGACTTATTTATGTTATCTGGTAATGATTATCTTATCACTGTAGATTATTACAGCAGTTTTTTCTAAATAGACCGACTGTATGACACATCATCAAAGGCTGTTGTCAGCAAGTTAGAACAAAATACGTGACCTGATAAATGATGGTCCTGACAGCTAAATAGATGTGAAAAAAAAAGAAAAATGATGTATTTTTAACCAATCTGACCATTGTTACATTATCGGAAGAATCTAGCTACCTTACGACATTTGAAACACCGTTAGGAAGGTACCGGTGGACAAAAATGCCTTTTGGGATCTCGCAAGCCCCAGAGTATAATCAGCAATTCTTAGAACGGGAAATAGAAAATCTGCCGGGAGTCCGAACCATTGCCGACGATATTGTTATTTACGGTGAAGGAGATACAGTCGAAGCTGCAACAATCGATCACGATAGAAAATTGAAAGCATTTCTTGATCGTTGCCGTGAACGCAATATCAAAATAAACAAGGACAAATTTATGCTCAAAGTTACGGAAATGCCGTATATTGGTCATTTACTGACAGCCGATGGAGTCAAGCCTGACCCAAAAAAGATAGCCGCAATCATGAATATGAAAAAAACCAACTGATGTCAAAAGTGTGCAACGATTGCTTGGTATGATTAACTATTTGACCAAATTTTTAGAAAACTTGAGTGACATATGCGAGCCGATAAGACAGCTCACACACAAAGACAATGAATTTAAATGGACTTTCGAACATGACCAAGCATTCAAAAAACTGAAGGAATCTGTAACAAAAGCGCCAGTTTTGAACTATTTTGATTCAAAATCCGAAACAACATTACAATGTGACTCGTCCGAAAAAGGCTTAGGAGCAACGTTAATGCAAAACAATCAACCAATAGCGTATGCCAGCCGTGCATTGACAAAAACGGAACAAAACTACGCGCAAATAGAGAAAGAACTATTAGCTGTTGTCTTTGGGATGGAGAAGTTTCATCAGTACACGTATGGAAGGAAAGTGTATGTGGAAAGCGACCACAAACCCCTTGAAACGCTGTACAGGAAACCACTGTATCAAGCGCCAAAACGACTGCAACGAATGTTTTTACGACTGCAAAGATACGATATTGAAATAAAGTACAAACAAGGAAAACACATGTACATTGCAGATACGCTATCACACGCATATCTACAAAATAACGCTAAAGATGGAGAAACAAAAGAGGAAATTCTTCAGATGCGATCAGATATAGAAAAAGAAATTGAAACTATAAATATGGCGGACTATCTTGTAATTTCAGAAGAAAGACAAAAGCTTATAGCCGGGAAACGATGCTACATGGAAGCAACTCATCAAGGTCATCGGAAATGGATGGTCCGATACCGATACTACACATGAGATACTCCCATATTATCATGTACGTGACGAATTATCTGTACAAAATGGCATAATCTTTAAAGGACATCGATGTGTTATTCTGCAGCTATGCGACAAGAAATTATGAATCAGATACACACACATATTGGAATCGAAGGATGCTTAAAGAGAGCTCGAGAATGTGTGTATTGGCCTAGAATGAACACTGAGTTTAGAGACTATATCAGCAAATGTGATATTTGTCAGTCGTACTCAACGAAACAGCAAAAAGAAACACTAAAGCCACACGATGTACCATCGAGACCGTGGGCAAAAGTAGGAACGGACTTATTTATGTTATCTGGTAATGATTATCTTATCACTGTAGATTATTACAGCAGTTTTTTCTAAATAGACCGACTGTATGACACATCATCAAAGGCTGTTGTCAGCAAGTTAAAACAAAATACGTGACCTGATAAATGATGGTCCTGACAGCTAAATAGATGTGAAAAAAAAGAAAAATGATGTATTTTTAACCAATCTGACCATTGTTACATTATCGGAAGAATCTAGCTACCTTACGACATTTGAAACACTGTTAGGAAGGTACCGGTGGACAAAAATGCCTTTTGGGATCTCGCAAGCCCCAGAGTATAATCAGCAATTCTTAGAACGGGAAATAGAAAATCTGCCGGGAGTCCGAACCATTGCCGATGATATTGTTATTTACGGTGAAGGAGATACAGTCGAAGCTGCAACAATCGATCACGATAGAAAATTGAAAGCATTTCTTGATCGTTGCCGTGAACGCAATATCAAAATAAACAAGGACAAATTTATGCTCAAAGTTACGGAAATGCCGTATATTGGTCATTTACTGACAGCCGATGGAGTCAAGCCTGACCCAAAAAAGATAGCCGCAATCGTGAATATGAAAAAACCAACTGATGTCAAAAGTGTGCAACGATTGCTTGGTATGATTAACTATTTGACCAAATTTTTAGAAAACTTGAGTGACATATGCGAGCCGATAAGACAGCTCACACACAAAGACAATGAATTTAAATGGACTTTCGAACATGACCAAGCATTCAAAAAACTGAAGGAATCTGTAACAAAAGCGCCAGTTTTGAACTATTTTGATTCAAAATCCGAAACAACATTACAATGTGACTCGTCCGAAAAAGGCTTAGGAGCAACGTTAATGCAAAACAATCAACCAATAGCGTATGCCAGCCGTGCATTGACAAAAACGGAACAAAACTACGCGCAAATAGAGAAAGAACTATTAGCTGTTGTCTTTGGGATGGAGAAGTTTCATCAGTACACGTATGGAAGGAAAGTGTATGTGGAAAGCGACCACAAACCCCTTGAAACGCTGTACAGGAAACCACTGTATCAAGCGCCAAAACGACTGCAACGAATGTTTTTACGACTGCAAAGATACGATATTGAAATAAAGTACAAACAAGGAAAACACATGTACATTGCAGATACGCTATCACACGCATATCTACAAAATAACGCTAAAGATGGAGAAACAAAAGAGGAAATTCTTCAGATGCGATCAGATATAGAAAAAGAAATTGAAACTATAAATATGGCGGACTATCTTGTAATTTCAGAAGAAAGACAAAAGCTTATAGCCGGGAAACGATGCTACATTGAAGCAACTCATCAAGGTCATCAGAAATGGATGGTCCGATACCGATACTACACATGAGATACTCCCATATTATCATGTACGTGACGAATTATCTGTACAAAATGGCATAATCTTTAAAGGACATCGATGTGTTATTCTGCAGCTATGCGACAAGAAATTATGAATCAGATACACACACATATTGGAATCGAAGGATGCTTAAAGAGAGCTCGAGAATGTGTGTATTGGCCTAGAATGAACACTGAGTTTAGAGACTATATCAGCAAATGTGATATTTGTCAGTCGTACTCAATGAAACAGCAAAAAGAAACACTAAAGCCACACGATGTACCATCGAGACCGTGGGCAAAAGTAGGAACGGACTTATTTATGTTATCTGGTAATGATTATCTTATCACTGTAGATTATTACAGCAGTTTTTTCTAAATAGACCGACTGTATGACACATCATCAAAGGCTGTTGTCAGCAAGTTAAAACAAAATACGTGACCTGATAAATGATGGTCCTGACAGCTAAATAGATGTGAAAAAAAAGAAAAATGATGTATTTTTAACCAATCTGACCATTGTTACATTATCGGAAGAATCTAGCTACCTTACGACATTTGAAACACCGTTCGGAAGGTACCGGTGGACAAAAATGCCTTTTGGGATCTCGCAAGCCCCAGAGTATAATCAGCAATTCTTAGAACGGGAAATAGAAAATCTGCCGGGAGTCCGAACCATTGCCGACGATATTGTTATTTACGGTGAAGGAGATACAGTCGAAGCTGCAACAATCGATCACGATAGAAAATTGAAAGCATTTCTTGATCGTTGCCGTGAACGCAATATCAAAATAAACAAGGACAAATTTATGCTCAAAGTTACGGAAATGCCGTATATTGGTCATTTACTGACAGCCGATGGAGTCAAGCCTGACCCAAAAAAGATAGCCGCAATCGTGAATATGAAAAAACCAACTGATGTCAAAAGTGTGCAACGATTGCTTGGTATGATTAACTATTTGACCAAATTTTTAGAAAACTTGAGTGACATATGCGAGCCGATAAGACAGCTCACACACAAAGACAATGAATTTAAATGGACTTTCGAACATGACCAAGCATTCAAAAAACTGAAGGAATCTGTAACAAAAGCGCCAGTTTTGAACTATTTTGATTCAAAATCCGAAACAACATTACAATGTGACTCGTCCGAAAAAGGCTTAGGAGCAACGTTAATGCAAAACAATCAACCAATAGCGTATGCCAGCCGTGCATTGACAAAAACGGAACAAAACTACGCGCAAATAGAGAAAGAACTATTAGCTGTTGTCTTTGGGATGGAGAAGTTTCATCAGTACACGTATGGAAGGAAAGTGTATGTGGAAAGCGACCACAAACCCCTTGAAACGCTGTACAGGAAACCACTGTATCAAGCGCCAAAACGACTGCAACGAATGTTTTTATGACTGCAAAGATACGATATTGAAATAAAGTACAAACAAGGAAAACACATGTACATTGCAGATACGCTATCACACGCATATCTACAAAATAACGCTAAAGATGGAGAAACAAAAGAGGAAATTCTTCAGATGCGATCAGATATAGAAAAAGAAATTGAAACTATAAATATGGCGGACTATCTTGTAATTTCAGAAGAAAGACAAAAGCTTATAGCCGGGAAACGATGCTACATTGAAGCAACTCATCAAGGTCATCGGAAATGGATGGTCCGATACCGATACTACACATGAGATACTCCCATATTATCATGTACGTGACGAATTATCTGTACAAAATGGCATAATCTTTAAAGGACATCGATGTGTTATTCTGCAGCTATGCGACAAGAAATTATGAATCAGATACACACACATATTGGAATCGAAGGATGCTTAAAGAGAGCTCGAGAATGTGTGTATTGGCCTAGAATGAACACTGAGTTTAGAGACTATATCAGCAAATGTGATATTTGTCAGTCGTACTCAATGAAACAGCAAAAAGAAACACTAAAGCCACACGATGTACCATCGAGACCGTGGGCAAAAGTAGGAACGGACTTATTTATGTTATCTGGTAATGATTATCTTATCACTGTAGATTATTACAGCAGTTTTTTCTAAATAGACCGACTGTATGACACATCATCAAAGGCTGTTGTCAGCAAGTTAAAACAAAATACGTGACCTGATAAATGATGGTCCTGACAGCTAAATAGATGTGAAAAAAAAGAAAAATGATGTATTTTTAACCAATCTGACCATTGTTAGAGTTACTGAAGAAGAAATGGTATACCAACTTTTACAAAAAGCTTCAAAAAAAAGATCAGTAGGGGCAACCCAAAGAAAGAAAGAAGGAGACATTAGAAATTAACAAGTCTCTTCATAGCGAGCACAGCTCGCAGCGGGCAGCAAAGCTGCCCGCGAAGAGCGGTCAGCTCTACGGCAATTACGTGTCACGTGATCAAAATGAAATCACGTGATCAAAATCTGCTTAATGCTGATATTGATTTTTTTTCGTCCGGAAGTTGATATCGTCAAAAAACTGGAACAAAGTGAATGAAGAAGGGCAAACATTAATTTTAAAGAAAGACTTAAAAATAAAGTTGAGATCGATAAAAAGTAAATGTTATATTTAAAGATAACAACAAAAATTTCATACTATTTTTTTGGAATCTCTAAATCGATCTTTAAAAACTGACACTTAAAGACATTTCATGTGACGTCACCATTACAAAGAAAGACGTCACGTGACCACTGGAATTTAGAGGCACTGTCATAGGGTAGCGACAAGTATTAAATGTGGTGTTAACTTTAAAAATTATAAATTTAGAATTTGATGGAAATTAAAATAATATTGTGTTTCAAACAAAAATATAGTTGCAAGCTGTTTGCCTTCTTGATTTATTTTAAAAAATAAAGTAGCGTGATAATACTACCCCGTTACACTACACAACGAGGAATTTTCATACATTTCAACAATTGTATTTCATTATCTACCAAATATATAGTATTTGTCTCTATATATGCATCGACTACGGCTCATGCGCTTACTGATTTTCGCTTGGTACAGAATATCTATAAAAAGTAAATTGACATTAATTTCTTCCTGCTAATTCAACAATTTTGGTAAGAATAAGATTATGAATTATTTAATTAATGTATAAAACAGTGACTAACACATACAAATTCTTATGTGCATAAAAATTAAGGAAAAACTAACTTTTCCCAATTTATTTCTTCAATATTTATTACGTAATCGCCTGTTTATTACCTGTGGCACAAAAACGGAACAAGAATAACAAGCTGCGAGTTCATACCTTTTTAAGTCCGAAGAAGGTTATTTGATGTTTTAAATTTATTTCTTTAAATCCTTACCCGTTATTTAAAGTATGCTACAATGACTTAATAATTATAATATGGACTGCAAAATCAGAAAAATACAACACATATCAAACAAGACTGTGAAGAGCTACTAGACCCCTAATATTAACTTAAATTTGTCTCAACATTTTCGCGATAGTTAGCCAAATAAGAAAATATTTTTTAGCCATACAATTTTTTAAAAACTACACTATAACATGTATTTACTTTGTTCAACTCTAAATATACATAATCATTATCAGTTACACTACAACTGCGGAACCGTACTGTATTCGTACCAAATTTTTTTTATGTAGTGGACCAAATTATAACAAGCTACGGTTCCGCAGCTACAACATCACATTACACAGCGACCGGTCCCGTTTTCAATTTGTAAATTTAAATTTAATAAAATGCAATATAGCTGACCAAACTGTATATGCGTTATTTAATACGAACAATACAACAAACTGTAAAGTAGATCAACATGAAAAAAGTAAACTTACTGTAGTATAATATTCCCTAATGAAACAATATTTCCGGCATAACATAAAACCATGAAACATCGAACTGTAACTGGAACTGATCCACGAAAACAAAAGAATCTTCACAAAATGTTATTGCTCCATAGAACACTTCCTTAGGGGTCATCCATAATTGTCAACATTTTTCACAAGTTTGCAAAGAGCACTCTTTTTGAAAACCCCCTCCCTCCCTCCAAAAGAGTATGTCAACATTTTTTGCAAGTCTGCACATTCACATTACCGGAAGTTAAGAACATACCGAAAAAATGTTGAAATTGAAACCCCTCCCCCCTTTAGTGCTCTTTGCAAACTCGTGAAAAATGTTGACAATTATGGATGACCCCTTATCACATGTTTTTTTTAATCACATTATAAACTTCTTCACTGACAAAACTCTAAAACATCTGAGTATGAGGCACAAATGGCACATTATTCCACCAACATAAAACATAAGTAACGGAACGGATCCATAAAATCAAACTAATCCTTACCAATATGTTATTTCCCCGTAGAACACATTCTAATCACATAATTATTTATCGAATTATGCAGCTGTTAACTGACAAATTTCTAAAATATCGGAATAGAACACATTTTGAATATTTTCCGCCAATGCAAACTGTGTCAACCTGACTATTTTAGGTCAAGGCCCTTAATTTTCATTGGTTGTTTAAAAAGGGGTTCCAATTAGGGGTTATGGGAAGGATAGTAACACTGACCAAAGCAGGATAACTCTTAACAAAAGTGTAATCTGAAATGGGAGGGGCTCGGAAAGTATGTCCGAAAATGGAAGAGTGAAATCTGTATAAATGGAACTATGCTTAATGTTCATTACAAAATATGACTTAATAAATAGATTAATAAATTGTTGGCATCTATTTGACTTAGTTACTTATTGTTGACGCTATAACTACATGTAGTGAAATAGTGTACTATACTAAATGTTACACCCCGCTGCGCTAGGTGTTTTGCTTGCATTTTTTTTTATTATTCCATATTGTACCTTTGTAGTGTTATCCAATTTAAAACATTTCTACACAATAACACGTCCATATTTTATATTATGCCTTTGTTGTTTACATGTTCCAAATCTTCCTTGGCATTTGCTACGGGAATTTTAATAGGAAGTCAGCCATTTGAATTCTACAGGGACCTCGCGTTGTTTTCAAAAAAGATCGTCTGCTTTCGTAACGTTCAGTGGTATTCAGACAAACCGCAAGGATTTTACCGCCTTAACTGCAGACGATATTACCAGAAGGATTTCGAACAGACAACAATGGACTCTTCCAAACATACACTTCCGTTGTAATTTAGGTCAAACTTTACTATAGAAAATTGCTCTATCACATTGAAAATACGCCACATTTCAAAACGCTAAATAACTGTGGAAAATAAAGTGATGAATTCAATTTACACAGTTATTTTTCTACAAAATGAGCGTAAGCTGGACCACACGCGGTAAGTAGTTTTCATTTGTCATGCAAAAACAATAACGAAAATACATCAACATATAGTATAAGGTCCTCACAAAATTAAGGAACAAAATAAAACAAGGAATTATGTGTAAAAGTTAGAAAAACATATTTGTCTGTGCTCGCATTTTGGCAATGCCTACTCCATATTAATCTGAAGCTTGTCTTGTTATTTTTCTACAAAATGAGCGTAAGCTGGACCACACGCGGTAAGTAGTTTTCATTTGTCATGCAAAAACAATAACGAAAATACATCAACATATAGTATAAGGTCCTCACAAAATTAAGGAACAAAGTAAAACAAGGAATTATGTGTAAAAGTTAGAAAAACATATTTGTCTGTGCTCGCATTTTGGCAATGCCTACTCCATATTAATCTGAAGCTTGTCTTGAAGGCCATTTATAATAAGGAGTCCCATATACCATTTAGGAATTGTAAGTTGACTCAGGTATTACAGAACTCTCTAGTTGGTAACAGTAAAATTCTTATGTTATGGTTTCGCCTAAACCTGATTGCTTCCAGGAAACTATAAATTCACTCAGATTTGCTACAGAGTCAGAGGTGAATCAGTGTCACATTGGAACACAGAGCTGTTTACCCCATCTGAGTGACATCAGTATTCCACCAGTGACTTATCCGTATTTTGAGGACTTTATCAGTAAAGGGTACACATGCATGTATTTCTTTTTGAAGCATGGTCCGCAATGCTGTTTTGTATAATATCATCTACGTCACCGGTGCACTTTTAACAACGATAATATCATATACAAGCTTCTTTTTAACACTGATGCAACAATTTCGGGCACAACTACGATTTTTTCCGGATTTACGTAAAATCCGTAGATTTAAACACGAATCCGTAAAGCGTATTTTCGGCCCAAAATCCGTGGAAAATACCGACAATCCGTACAAGTAAACAGCTCTGGGAACAGCGCAACAAAAGAGATGACATTGTATATATATAAAAAAGTTTTCAAGGCATACCTAGTAAACTTTTTTATGAATGCTACATAAAATAATTGTATTTTAACTCTGTAATATTGTATGTTCTATTCTATTATGTACTGTTTTAAATGTGTTTTATCCTTATGTTGTAAATTTGTAAATAAATACAGGACCATATTGTAAACTAGTCCTCGGACTAAATATGCTATTCTGTTTAAATAAAGAAGATTATTATTATTATTATTATACAACATTTTGCGAGATGGGGAATAACAGAAACAGTCGTATCCGACCATGGACCGCAATATTCATCGGAACTGTTTCGCAAGTTTAGTAAAAGTTGGGATTTTAAACACGTAAAATCAAGCCCATTACACACACAGTCAAACGGAAAAGTTGAAAATGCAGTAAAAATTGCAAAACGAATCATACAAAAAGCAAAGAAGTCGAACAGCGACCCGTACATTGCATTGCTTAATCTGAGAAATACTCCACAGCAAGCGACAAATTACAATCCAGTACAACAGTTAACAACAAGAAGAACAAGAACTTTGTTGCCAATAAAGTCTAATCTACTGGACAGCGAAGTACCACAAAACATACAAAGGTACATTATTTGTAACAAAATTCGTCAAGAAAAGTACTACAACAGAACAGCTAAAGATTTAAAAGAGCTGAAACAAGGTGACATTGAACGAATAGAACCACAAACTCGAAATGCTGAATGGGAAAAGGGAATAGTTAAAAATAAACATTCCGAAAGATCTTATGAAGTTGAAAAGGAAAATGGACGTATCTTTAGACGCAATAGAAAGTACTTATGTAAATCAAAAGAGACATTTGAACCACAGCCGGAAATCGAAGACTCAAATGTGCAACCGGCTTCGATTGTCGAACAAAACATAACAACTAACTCTGAGCCTACCGTGTCCGATCGTGACCAGTCGCAACAATATAGTCGATATGGAAGACCAATAAAAAAACCAGCCTGGATGAAGGACTATGACCTTAAGTGAATTAACAGTGACTTTGAAATTGTATAATAATAGTGACTATAGTTCAATATAACCTTTTAGATTACTTAGTTAAAAAAAAAACTTGTTCTAGAAAGAGACCTTTAATTTTCCGATTTTTAGCAGTGACATTTGATTTTTTATTTTATACTACAGACTTTAATTTTCATTTAAGTTTGAAATATATTCTCAACGAAAGCGCTAATTGGTTCCATGCTTAACTTTGAAAAAAGAAAGGATGTAACAGATATTACTTTTAGTATTATTTGACATTGATGTTAAACACGTGTTAAAATATAATTGTATCATGAGCACACGCTCTTCCACCCAACTCTTAGCTATGTAGTCAGACATAGATGTAGATTAAATTTGTCGATTGAATTAGTCTTTATTATTCTCTGTGCCATTCGTATGCAAACGACCTATTATAACACATATAGTGTGCTTCATTCCTACTAAGTTTTATAAAATTCTTATCAGCAGAATCAAAGAAGCTGGACTGAGGGACAGACTGACAAATCCATAAAAACATAAATTCTGCAACTTTGAGTATTAAGGAATTAACCATTTAATGTATCTGAAAAACCTGTTCATGTTTGAGCTGATTTCAGGCAAGGTGCACTCGACTTCAATCTTAATTGTCAACAAGTGTGGACATAGAAAAATATCTCAACTGTATTACACATAGTCCGATAATCCTCTGCGTCCAATGCTTTTTTTTTTGGCGTCCCGCGGACTATATTCCACATAGTAATGACAAAATAACTTCATGAGCAACATTAAATAGCATTAAATTGTTATTAATTAAAATATACAATGCATGGTTACCGAGGAATTGCCCAGAAACTAATCCAAAAAACTTTAACATAGTCACTTATAAGACCGTGAAATTGAGGTCAGTTGACAACAACCGGACAGTCAATGTACTATATACCAAATATTGTCATCATACCTAAGATATAAAGCACAATGTCAAGTGTATACGCTGCCACCAGACTCACATATATATATATATATATTACATATGGTTTATGATTCTTACATTTTCATTGGATTATTTAGTCACATGGTTTAAAGGATATTTAGTGTATTTCTTTACTTTGAAATCAAAGCGGTGCCTTTTTGGTATATTGACGCTATGTTTCTATTTTTACCTATATTGACGCTATGTTACTAAATTTAGATCCGAATATATGTACATAACAAATTCGTTAAAAAAATAACTCGACCCTTGCACCAACCCTAAAAAACTAAAATATGTCTAAATATGTAATATAACAATGATGGACTTATGACTCTGTCAATACATTATATATGGACCTGTTAGGAATATATTGACCTCGGACTTCGTCCTAGGTCAATATATGTGTAACAGGTCCATATATAATGTATTGACCTCGTCAAAAGTCCATAATTGATAAATATGTCTAGCCTCCACGACTATCATGGCAAGAGTGACAAAAATTGTCTGTTTTCCTGATGAATGTCTGGGTACTCTGGCTTCCTCCCTCAATAAAAGTCTGTATGTCAAGATATAGCTGAAAAATTGCTGAATAGCATTATCACCATTCAAACAATCAAGTTAAAACACAGTAATCTAGTGGTAATACCACAATATATCAATGGCCTTCTGAACCCAGGTATTTTTTCATGGAAAACTTAATTTAAACTTACCATTTACCATTGTAAACATAACATTTACAGCTAACTTGGCAATGTTTAGAGATTTTGGCAAGGCATACTGGCAACAAAGATGTGCCATCATCTTAATAGCAAAGATCTGTAAAAATATTATACATTGAATTTGCACTTTTTATATACTAACAAGAGAATATAAGTCTTAATATGAGTATAACTGCCAACACAATACAACATAGAAAAACTGACAGGAATGTAATTGATTTCCCCTTTTTCTCATGCCACAGAATGGCAAAGTCCATGTTTTGCTAGGGAAAACCTCAAAAATCATTTCCGAAGCACAATATAAACGTGACAAAGATTCCGGGAAAGTTTCATCAAACTCCATTCAGGCATTTCAGTGGGGTAGGTAGTTATGTGGAAAAGAGATGGGTGACCCAAAAACTGGGAATTTTTCAGGATTTTGCTTGCATTAGTCACTTTTGCAGTAGAGCTGAATAAGCATCTGTTCAGAAGCATCCATTGTACTTGTGACATATAATTGTCATCGATCACTGTCTATAATTAAACATATCTCTGAAGTAAACAAATGTTGCATAATCCATTTAAAATTAGTAAAATACGCAAAATCTTTGCAATTTTCATGTATTACATATTTATATCAAAAGGTGGAAGTTTGTATGATCTATACAACACTTATGTTGGCATATTACATTTAACCAGGAGAACTACTTAATGCATTATCTGTAAAAACTTTGACACCTACTGTGATAGAGGGTCAAGGTGAAATCATTCAAATTGGCTCGAGTCATAAATATGTCTTTTACACTTTGTTAAAATTATTTATTATCAATAAAATTGTTAATACCGATTTTAACATGATCTGGCGATGCATGAATTTATGTATCCGACGAAATGGATTTTTTCCTCAATCCATGAAAATTGAAACCAATGATTAAAAAATGAAACCACAGTAGTCAATATGATATTTTGATATTTTGGACTGGTTATTCAGAAAATGTATAATGTGTTAAGTTTTCCAAACCCATAATGGCCTAGTTTTAAATCTATATTGGACATATTGCACTTGTGTAATATCTGTTAATCACTAGAATTTACAAGGATATGAAGCTTTGCTTTTACGATGATTCTTTATACCTTTTTTATGTCATCAAAACAATTATATAGATGCTGTTGTATTGAATTTATGTCAATACACTAACAAAATATATTTTGCAATCACATATTGATTTTTGCAAACAAAAACTGTCCTTTTAAAAGGCCTATACACATAATATTGTGGTGTGATCAGTGATATGTTAAATAAACTATTAGTATCAAAGTTACTTTTTCCTGGAACTTCAGTGAGTGAATTGGGTGATCACAAACTAAAATTCAAAATTATCGAAAATAAATATGGTATTAAATTTGAATATTGACCTGTTTTTCCATTTGTGGTTGACTGAGAAGTTCTGGTACAAAGTCCAAACAAATATGCATGGACGGAATTCCTGCCACAGTGACCTCTAGCAGTTCTTCTGGATAACCCTGTTGATAAAACCAGTCATGTTAATCAAATAAGATTTCATTCTGGAGATGATAATTATGTTAAATTATCACATCAACAGATTGATAAAAGCTACATACCATATTTTCTGGATGATAAGTCAACACATTTTTTCTTGGGAGTCCTATCCTCGACCTATGGTCCAAATCCACTTATTTAAGGCTTGAATCAGAAAAAGTCGTAAGTGGAAAACAAATTTTTCTTGTACTGATAATTTCAGTTTTCTTTTGCAGGATTCTAAGGACACTATATGCTATGTTACTGCATTCATTTTTGTATAAATAAACGAAATAAATAATGCTTGTACATGTTTTGTTTATCTTTATTTTTCTGCGATGTTGGTTGCAGGAAGTTTGTTGTGCTTTATAAACAAAATAAACGAAACTGGAGAAACTATGTTGGGGTGTGGTTAAAATTTATAAATTGAAATGAATTGGTTAATTAAGCATTCTGATTTTAGTTTAAAAACACAAATTTGATAATCAGAGAAACCTCCCCCACAAACAAGAACGAATAAAACATAACCAGAACAATCAAACTGTCATGAATTTTAGTGCTCCTATGAACGGAGTTATCATACAAGCAAATGAACATCCGGAACATGAGCGTTGGTTTATATTTCTTCAAAATGGCGGGATATATTACGGCATGGTTTTGTGTATTTATAGGGGTCTTTTGTTTCGATTCAATGTCAAATTCGGTAATTAAAGGAACAAACTTTCATTATTTTCAAGTGACAGGTGTTTAGCCAGGTATGCATAATAATTTTAATTAATAAAATAATTGACAGGAAATGATTGTTTTAAGGAAAAATAACCCACATGACATCAATCAACCTGCACTTTTCTCCTTCACATTCAGACGCTGTCATTTCAAAGCGAAGTTTCGTACACATTTTATAACAATTTTATTTCAAATATTAACTACTTGCCAATATATGGTTAATAACATACAATCTTTCTAGAGCTTAAATACTTACCAAAGTTAATGGTAATAGATACCTTGACTTAAGGATGGAATTCGACTTATCTATGTTTTTTTAACCAAATTTTACCAAAAATCGTCTTTTCAACTTATAGTCAACATCGACTCAACGTGCATAAAATACGGTACTTGATATGAACAAATATGGAGGTCAATTTCATTACCTGCCGAAAGTTGCTGGTTCTCATTGGTTATTCCAGCTTCCTTACCCAAAAAACTGGTCCATGATAGTGGTGTAATAACCACAAAAGAAAACCCAAAATGCTTTCAAAAATTAAATGTCTGCATTCTCTCACAAATAGATATGTATTTATATGTCTACACTAAATCAATCAAATCATGTGTGATATACATGTATTATGATGCTATAATTATGTGATGATTTCTGTATTGGCCTAGTTATTGGTCCAAGGCCAATACTGCTGGTAGAGACCTATAACTAGGCCAATACAAAAATCATCACTTAATGATAGCTGTTAATTAACTAGACCAAAACAATCAGGCCAATGCAGGATAAAATCTATATTGGACTTATTAATTCAGTATTGGACTGGTTTGGCAAAATATATCATATGAATAGTTTTATTAAGTGAACTTCATAGAAATTAATAATGGGAATGTTTATTGACCTGGTTCCAGCACAATATTTTTTTAATTCTCAGTTCTATCCAATCAAACATCTTTACATCCTTTGTTGTCAAATAATTCGGGATATTCTCACATTTAAGAATATCTTAAGGCCTGAAACTATTTTTTCCTTTACCTGAAAATGAATAAGTTTGGCCAGATTTGGATCAGATATGAAAATCCTATGGATAAAGGAGCAGATAATACACTGGATCTCTCTTCTGTTATTGAGCAATCCTTCTTCTGTCTGTAAGAAAAAGAATCAAAGATACCTTATCTGATCATAAAAAGATAAGTCAAGGACAGACTAAACCATGGTTACACAAAAAAGTGGAGAACAACAAAACAGACACATATTGAGTAACACGAAACCCTCTAAAAACCATGGGTGAATCTTAATGCACTGCAAGAGTAAGCAACTTCTGCTCCACGTGTGTCACTCGTCGTTTTACTCAAGTTACAATCCGGTAAATAGTCATAACCGGGGTAGTATTAATTCAGTAAGAAGGCAGGTAAGTACTTACACGGAAAAAATTAATGGTCATTTGTGACACAGATATTCTGTAATGGTCACCCAAGTCAACCAATATAAAGTAACATCAGAAATCAAAACTGGATTATCTCAATATTAAGTAAAGTCTAAGAACTCTGTAATAAGTGGAAAGCCCACAAATTTGTAACTTTTACATGTATATTTGTTTAAAATACAAAATTGTACAAATATTTCGGTATCATTTTTTATAAAAGGTCGTGATCACAGGAGAAATTCTACAGAATATGTGACAAACAATTATAATCCGCCAAATAAAGCATATTCACATTTATTTTCTAAAAGACTAAACATAGGTGAATGGGTGGCAAAAACTAAATCCACCGGAACAGCAGATGACAAACGTAATAATTACAAACCTCATCATCTCTTGGTAAACAGCACTCTAACAATATCTGTATAACAGCACTATCTTGAGCCATGGTAAGGGCATTCTTCAGATCTCGTCTCTCCTGTTCATTCTGACTAGCATTGTCTAAGATGGGATTAACCAATGTATGATTGTGTAGGTACACTTTAGAAGCTTGCATGTAAGCTGACAGAACACACAGCACAATCTCCAATATTGGAGGACATCTGTAACAAAATTTGTAAATTAAGAAATACATAACCTGTGTTCAGGACGCAAAAAACATAACAAACAATGAAACAACATTGGATAATGTGAAATAGAATAGGTCAATGAAATATGAAAGACTTTAAGTATCCCACAAATTAGGCTATATTGTGCATTTATCAGCATTTATTTTAGCTTATTTATTATATAGATAGAGATGAAATATCGAATTTTCCGAGAGACAGAAATCACGGTAAATCACATGTGAAAATTATCGTTTATTTTCACTCTCTGGTTTTTTCCCGCCAAAATGTCACTTGGGAGTGTCTTTTCGATGATCAAAACACAACAGCTAAAATAATTGTTCACTAATAGACCGGAACATGCTAGAACAATATCCTATACCATGTCAATTAGCGTGACAATATCCTTATTTGTTATTTCAGAACGAAATATTAGTTAGCTGGCGTCCTGATCCAGATAAGGGTGGCCATGTTGCAGTTGGTTTTGTACTATACAGATATTCATCCGCCGTTCATAAAATTTAGGATTAAGCATTAAAATTTTACGAAAACAAATTTAGATCTATATAATAAATAGGATAATCAATTGGGCATCGTGAATATCCAAAATATGATCACTCGTGCGGCATAAAGCATCAGATTAAACTCGTGCGCAGAACAAGTTCCACACACTCATTTAATCACATGTGTTATGCGGCACTCATGATCATATTTTGGATATTCACTCCACCCAATTAATTATCCTATAATTCTATTACAATGACAGATGCCAGAATCTGATAACAAAATATCAGATAAAACCATAATTGATGAATTATTTATGAATGCATGTACTTTGTTTTGCAAGAATGAAATTATCAGAACAATACTGTACAAAAGGTGATGGCTGTTTGTTTGTTTGTCTGGTGTTTAGTGCCACTTTCAGCAATTCTTTAGCTATATCATGGCATCCAGTTTTTATTGTGGGAGAAAGCTGGAGTACATAGACCTTTAGTAGGAAAACTGGCAATCCTTGTCCATTAAAATTTGGAGTCGAGCACACCCTGCATGCAGTGAGACTCAAACCTCAGTGTTGACAGGCACATGATTAATATTAGATGAATAACTCACTTAACCACTTGGCCACCGAGGCCCTATGCCAGATATGAGTTGAGCATTCTATTTGGAGAAAACATATCAGAAATAGTATGAGAATAAACATTTGTCAAAATAAAACAATAAGGTATCATAGTAATCCATAGGAAGGACAATACATACATTTCTGGACAAGATTCAAACAAGTGTGGACTGTGAGCACGCTCACAAAGCGATACCCCCTGCTTTGCTTACAAGTCCAATTATCTCCCCTTAAAGATATCAGAGGTCAATAAAAATCCATCATGCACATCTACATATAATGTACTTCCTTTATGCTAAGTTTCCTTAAATTTCATCAAGCAGTTTAGGAGGAGTTGCGCTTACAAGGGATGTGGACAGATGGACAGACAGACAGACGTACAGACAGATAGACAGGATGATTCCTTTATACCCGCCAAACAAGTTTGCGGGGGGTATAAATATCTCTGATTACCCTTGAGATTGCCAGATCTAGAGGGATAAGCTTAGATATTCTGAATCAAGCCCACAATAAAAACATCATTAGTAATTTTGATAATAGATAAAAGAAGTTATTGCAAATGATTAAGAAAAGCTATAACTTCATATTGACAAGAATAAACACTAGCATCACAGATCAACATATATAAGTCTACTTGCAGTACTTATTATTTCTACTGAATGCAGTTTGTTCTTATCTCACCACATGTACCATGTATATGTTTTCTATAATGAGATTAAATGACAACGGCTCTGTAAATGACCTTTGACTGAGGGAGAGGAAATTAGTTCTTATTTTGATATTTGGCTGCGCCGAGCTGTAGCATGGACAGTGGATTTATTATTCAATGGAATTTAGATATTAGAGCTGCATTTAAAAAACAGTTTCATACAGAATTGATAAATAAATTTATTTATATAGTTTGTTAAATGTATTGGATATTTTTCAGCGGATTGTGCAAAGCCCATTTCTGGACTATTTTATGGGTGTTTGTGAGTTTCCTTGAATACCCTTCTGGGTTTCTAATTTGCGAAAAATTTTATCTGACATGACACCCCGAAAATTTAATGTGATATTAGTGAAATGATTTCGCTCGTTTTGAGGGGTCTCTCATTACTCAATGAAACTTGGTGCCCGATTCAGAGAAAAAAATGTTAATAGTTTCCCCAATACACAAATAATTAAGAGGCCGTTGTCAAATAGAGAGTGAAACTGATGGTCTCCAACATATTAAAATAATTTGATTTGCTTTGTAAGCTGAAATTTTATTGGTCAATTCAAATCGAGCAACCCATATTATAAGAAATAACTTGCGTGACCTATGACGTATTCTTACGCCGTTAAAATTCAAATAGTTCCATGCTGTAATGGACGTTTTTACCTTAAAAATTGTTAAGATTTATAGTTAAAATTAAATTATAAGGAATATTTCAAATTTCTGAACAGGTTATACGATATAATATGGTTTGGGTCTGTTTACACCATTCATAAACCGCTTCACGGTTTTTTAGGCGTAAACAGACCCAAACCATATTATATCGTATAACCTGTTAAGAAATTTGAAGTGTTCCTTAAAGAACCCTATCAATGGCTTTACATAAAGCTTATCAAATGTCCCTTCCAGTCCTACAACCAAGGCAAGTAGAAAGTAAAAACAGAATGTTAAAGAAAGTCATGTCATTCAAACTTGTGAATTTTGATACATTTTATCCAATGGGAAGGTTGGCATGAGATTAAGGTATCCGACCCATAATTGAAGTCACCTTTTAATTTTATTGTTCGACCACAGAAAAACAGCGATATTAAATCAATGTATTGCTAATTAATGATACAAATTAAATATCTTGTCTTACTTCGAGTCAATGTTAACATTTTTGAGCAAAAAAGTTAGTTACTCAAATAGTATTTCCGATGTTTGCCGAAAATTGCATAAAATATGATCACGTGGTCAATTGAGGTATGGATACCTTAATTGTAAAGCCTGCAATTGTAAAAAACTTTTCTATTATCAAGTAATCACTTCATTATAATTTAAAATACAATGATAAATAACAAGGAAACCAACTGACAAGAAAGGGTAGAAAGTCAAAATGTGATAACAATCCAGATTAGACTAACACAAAAATAAAACAAAAAAGTGAGGAACTTGAACAACAATAATTACAAGTACTTTGTCACTTTCATAAATTACATTTCAATTACCTTCATGTATATACTATGTATACCTTCAGTATAGGTTAAATTGTTATTGGAAAAGAAGACTGTTTAATAAAATAACAACTTATCACAGAGCAATTGTACAGACAGTTACAGTAAATTATCAGAAGATCTATGTTTTGTTAGGTTTGATAATTTGAAGACAAATCCTACTATTATTACTTCGCAATTTGTTTTTTGAACGTTCTTGTTTCGTAATTTGTTCATGATGTCATCATTGTCAATATTCTACAGTTTCCATTTCAGAAAAGTAAGGCTTCATTAATCAACTCAAAGGACAATTTAAAAGTAAAAAAAGCAACAGAAACTTGAATAATTGGGAAAAAACAACATTTAACAATTTGCAACAACAAACATACATCAAGAATTGTACTTTTGTGATTCAATTCTTTACAAATCTAGAGAAGGTATTGCAGTTGTATGAAGTTAAAATATGCTGGTGTACAGATAAATAATTGAAGATCGTAACAGACTTACCTGAATACCCTGTTGTCACATCGTAGTATTATTAATGGGTCCACTGTGACATCATTCTCAGTGAATGGAGTAAGTTTTATCAGAAGTTTATCCGATCCTCTCAGAGCATTTATTGTGGCTAGTCTTAAACTAAAATATATCAAAAACATTCATGAAACAAATTTAAAATGTGATAAAAATGAGAGTTACCTCCCATAGTCTATCAGTTTATTATTGTTTACCAATTAATCAATGTAGTAAAACATTACTTGCAATCAACTACAGCACACAATCCACTTAATCATGGAGAATAATTAACTGTTTACCATTTCAAGCATGAAATTGATCAAAAAAGAAATCCCATTCCCTCCCCCCACCCACGCCCCACAATTAAATTCCTCCCACCATATTAATAAAAAAAAAGTTTGCTTTTTTTAACAAGTCAGTTTCTTTTGATTTACTCCAAAAATAAATATTTGTTCTGGTCGAATAAAAAATTTACCTCCTTGGAGAAATGGAATGAAGTCGTATCCAGACTTTTCTAACTAGATCCACTACTTTTCTTGGAACCTTGCTGTCTAAAACATCCAGCAAACAGCCAACAAAAGTCTCGGAGAACTGTAGGATTGTATCCACTGGCATAACCAACAATGTCTGTAACTCTATCATCATTTCTGATGGACAGACCATCAAACTTTCCATAGCTAGAATCAGGAAATTACTAGCAATTTTTATATTGAGATATGCCATAATTTTCTTAGTTTAATTAAGTAGGAGTTACCTCCCATCATAGCTGGGGGGAGGAGTTATCTCCCATCATAGCAGGGGGTTTAATCATGTGTCAGCTGTGTATAATGCACACCTTTTGAATAAAAGACCATCTAATCAGACTAAAAGTGTTTTATAAAAAAGAAGTCAAAAATATTATAGTTTAATTGAATCAATTGTTATAAGGACCTAGAATCAGATGCATATAATAACATCAATGTGCATTATATACAACAAATTACAGTAGAACATTTGTTATCTTCAACTGTTTAATTTTCATCTGTGCAGCTATTTCTGCAATATTCAATATATACAACTGTATTTTAGTTAAACAATTCAACAAAATATTACTTAAAACTGTCATTTTTCCAAGTGTTTTAATATGGTGGATGGGTTTTCATAAGCTATATTTTTGTTTTCATTATTTCAGATCATTTCAAGACCAACCCAATAAATTAGCTTTGGAATATATTGTCTTATATTGTACACAATAAAATTGTTAATACCTGGTACATAGCTAGTACCATCCATATTAATAAATGAAAATGTCCTGGGTTGAGGGGGGTTAGGGGGGCAAAGCATTTCGGCAGAACCCTAAATGAATTAGTCTTTACCTTGTTTCAACTGTAGCACTGTTGTTGACTTTTTGGTCATTGGTGATATTTCTTGTAATACTGACTGGGTGGTCAAACTTTCTTCTAACCAGTCTTCCACCGTACATAAATGTGGGTAATGAGTGATTAACAATCTACAATATTATAGGATAACTTCTTTATGTAAAATTATATCAGAGTATTGGAATACTTACTGTATACCCTCAACATCAATATAATCTGCAGAAGATTGTAAATTAAGTATGTTTGAACCAAGGGTCTGGAAACGGTCATATTAACCAGACATGTCCGACATTTACATTAAAATATCCTACTAAGGTTTACTCAAATCGGACATCTAAAAAAGTGATATTTAACTTGGTAAATAATATAAATATCTTTTAGTTGGTTTTAATACCTTTAATTTCCGCTAGATATAAATATTTTATTAAAAAATCAAACCTAAGGCTATTTCCTGTCACTGACACATGTGTTTATTGAGTTATCATTCACTCCAGTCAAGGGTTAATTACGTAATATAGTTAACACAACAGGTGATAACCTAATTATGAGTACAGATCTGTTTCATCCATTTCGTAGAATATGTTATTGCAACAGTATTTTGAACAATAGGAATGAATTGTTTGTATGTTATATTGCTTAGCAAATATGACAACTTTATGGAAAAACACGTGTGGTCAAAACTGTACATCACGCATGCGCCAATGTACCTGACGTACATAATTCTGGGGAAAATCAATTCAAATTAAATTCTATTGAAATGATGAGAACAAAAATTAATATTTAAATTCTATAACATAATAACTTGTAAATAATACCTCGCCACTTCGTGTGGCGGGGTATACAAACGTGGTAGATCGCAGAAATATCGTGTAAATTCAATTCTGTTCCGAACTTGTTGTAATTTTGTAACAACTTCCTACTTCCGGTCAATGAAAATGTCTCACGAATTTTCATAAAAAACGTTGTTTGCCATTACTTTGTTGAATAGACAACATGCCATCTTATAATAAAGAAATTTTAGGAAGCAGAATGTTTTCCTACGTATATTTCCTTTCTTGCACGATGCATATATAATAAGAACCCAAAACAAAACAACAACTAATATCTACTACAGTCTTGAAAATAATTAAAAAGACCTTAATTCTGAACTTTAAGGAAAAGCACATACACATCCCAGCTTAAGCAAACACAATAAAAAGTAAGCTTAGCCTGCCTTTTTTTAAAAGTACTTTGTACTTTTATATGATGACCGGTAAAATGTCCGGCATGACACTGGAAAATTTCCAGGGCCTTGGTTTGAACTAAAATATATTATCTGTTTAATGCCACTTTCAACAAGTTTATCAGCTATGTCATGGCATCCAGTTTTTATTGGGGGAGGAAGCCTGAGTACTCAGAGAAAACCTCTGACCTTCAGTAGGAAAACCGGCAATCTTTGTCAATTAAGAATGGAGTTGAGTCCACCCTGCCAGCAGTGATACTCAAACCTGCAACCTCAGTGTTGACAGACCATGCAATCAATAGTAGACGAACTAACTTAACCAATCGGCCACTCAGGCCACAAATTTTTCAATTACATTATGATGTCCAGTTTCTTTTGGGGAAGAAAAGAAATACCTGATTCCTGGTGAGAACTGTAAACTTATAAAAAAAAATTAATTTAAAACCCATGAAAATTTGCTTCAAAGCTGTATCATGTAGAGAAAAAATATACATGAGTGAACCCCAGATCCCGATATATTTTCCTGGAAAAGCAAAAAAAACGAAAAACGACTGAAGAAATAAACTTACTGCACATATTCATTACATAAATATATACATTGGTAACTAGCAATACCAAATATTTTCTATTTATGGTACATGATTTAGAATATTGTGTTTAAATTACATTGGCCGATTTTAAGTTTAACAGTACAGTAAGTTATAGTGTCTTTTTAAATTCTGTCAGCACTTGCAGACTTCTAAGATTTGTTAAAATTTTCCTTTAGTGTTTGCAAAAAATTCACCATTATAAAAACATCATTGCTATTCCAGAAAAAAATATACCCCCGGGGCAGAACCCAGTCAATAAAATAATGTGTAGGTGGGGGGAGAAATTGCATATTGAAATTTGTTTGGTGGGGTGTAAAAAAATATATTGGTGGTACCACTTACTTTCAAGTGTGATCTGCCCCAGGAGACATTTTTTTCTGGAATAGCCCTAAAAAAAGGAGATCATTCTTACAACTTAGAATGTTAAAAATGAAACAAAATATCTTATAGCTAATGTCTTGGGATAGTTTCATAATACTAGTCTATGGATAATTTCTGATCTATACACAATATTCCATAATTTTAAAGATTTGACATGATCACTTACTTCAGTAAAGGTGGAAATAAGCCCGGGTACTGATGCTGATTTTTCTGGGCTTCTTGTAATAGAAAATTTATAGGAATTTTTGCCATAACATTATCAGGATAAGTCTTAACTTTCCTGTTGCCTGCAACTGAAACAAAAACAACGTAAACATTTATTCAAAATTCCGATTATAATACAACCATTTTAAAGGGCTAAATTTTTTTTAAATTTTTTTTTAAAACTGTAATTGCATCATTCAGACAGCAGAATGTAGGCTTATCCACTAAATGACCATTCAGGATGCATATTTCCTCTTCTTTAAAACTAACATTAGAGTTGTCTCCCATAGTACTTATAGAAAATAATTTTGTTTTCCTCAGGACTCTTCCAACAAAAAACCTGCAGGGGTCAGTTCATATTTTTTTTATAAAAAGGTGTGGGGTTTGGGGGGATCAAGTATTGCTAAGCATCCCCCATTTGTCGTCTGTCTGTTATGTTTGTAAACAAGGATGATTTTTGTAAAAAAATACTTGAGATCTTTTCTATTTTTTAGTCAATTTATTCACTTTGATACATTTTTACATTAAAATCACTGTGTTTGTACACAAAAGCTTATCCGCCGGGCGTCTACTAATGTGTGGCAGAGGTGATTGTGATTGACAGAGGATTCCCAGAATGCTTTGCATGGATATTGTAAATACATACCAATTATTTTCATATTATTCAGAACTGTATCTTCATACAGAAGAAGGTAATATAGTACTATTAACTGTGGTGTCAAGTTATATGTGGAAGAGTTATCTCCCTTGTCTCGATAGTTTTCTCCCCTGTCTCTTGAGAAGACAGATGATTTGTAAACATCAAGAACTTCTTGGTCTGTCATGGGTTCATTCAGATGATCGGTTTTGGTACTTTTAATGATGATGGAATTGACGTAGACTTCAATGAGGGAAGGGAGTAAAGGATTCAGAGGACATCCACTGGCACAGACTTGTCTATAGATCCAATCCTATATTAATATAAAGTTCCAAATTACACACAAGTAGTTTTTGAAATAATTTTAATAACACATAAATTAAATTTAGTTTATTATGTATAATAACATGAAAACAACTTTGTAAACTAGACTGAACTTACAAAATAGGGGCCTCAGGTCCAAAATGGTTAAGGTAGTTGGTATACTATTTTTGTTCATGTGGTCTATCCACGGTGAGGTGGCCTGTTCAAGTCTAAGTGCATGCATGGTGAACTCGACTCAAATCTTAACTGACAAGGATTGCCAGTTTACCCACCGATGGTCAGGGGTTTTCTACGGGTACTCTGACTTCCTCCCCCAATAAAAACTGGATGCCTGATATAGCCGAAAAATTGCTGAAAGTGGTGTTAAACAACATTCAAACAAACAATCCATTATAAAATAGGGGTATCAGTGGCCGAGTGGTTTTGGTAGTTAGTCATCTACTATTGATCACATGGTACGTAAACACTGAGGTTACTCAATGTGGGCAGGGTGTGCTAGACTCAAAAATTAATTGACAATGATTGACAATTTTCCTACTGAAGGTCCGGAGTTTTCTCCATTTCTCAATGTACTCCAGCTTCTTTCCCCAATAAAAACACCAAAATATAGCTGAAAAATTGCTGAAAGTGGTATTAAACACCATTCAAACAAGTGTATCTGAGAGCTAATGGTCAGTAGTGATACCCCCGCTTTCACAAAACTATTTGGTCAACAGGAAGTAGATGGCCAAGGAGCAAAGCAGGGGTATAACAAACTAACAAAACTTACAAAATAAGTTGGCTATGGTTAACAGGATCTTATACCATAAAAATCACCATGTTAATTCATTCTCAGATTCTACTGCTTTTCATAGAAGCAAAAGTACTTCCCAGACAAAATTATTACTGAAATCCTATATATACAACCTTGTCAAAAAGGGCAATCACTATTTCAATAGTCTCATTGTACTGCTGTAACAAGATGTAAATCTCCACTTTGTGCTGGATAGACATCACCCTAGAAGGGGAGAGACATAATCAATTTCATGTAAATACAGATAACAAATTAACTGTATACTTACTTTAATTGGAACTTTATGTTTGGAAAATGATCTAGTCTTAAGAAGCTGATAAACACTGTTGATTGGTAGATAACCAGTCATGTGACCATTTAGGTTAGGAGTTACAGGCACTTTGATTGCATGGGCTGTAATGACCTATAAAAAATTTAAGACACATTTAAGACGAGTAGTTCAATCAAGAGGGGTTGTGGAAGACACCTTATGTGTACGCATCCCCACATCCTTTTCAAGAGTTTTGTTTATCTTGAGTTAAATTACCTTTCATCCAACACTAAGGGTGCTTATTATAAACTTTCAAACACTGAGGTTGCAAGTTCAAGTCTACATTTAAGTTGTTGGAATTAAGTCAGTTCCTCAGTAACAATCCATGGAAGTAGTGTGTGCTTGACTCCAATCTTAATTGACAAGGATTACCAATTTTCATAACAACTGTAGGGGGTTTTCTCTGTGTACTCCAGCCTTATCCCCAATAAAAACTGAATGCTATAAAATAGCAAAAAATTGCTAAAAGTGATGTTAAACACAATTCAAACAAACCCTTGTAATCTACTTAAACCAAATGGAGGAGATTCTCATTTCCAGGGTTGTGAAATGAACATATCTGTACTAAAAACTAACCCAAAGTTTGAAATACAACGAGCTGACTTGGGCAGATAGGAGTAATATAACATATGTACGTCATTTCATTTGTTTGTTTTGCTTCAGAACATTTAATAAAGTACTTTCTGAAATTGATTATTTGTTTATGTTTGGGATATTTCTTAAGTTTTATGTTCCTGAAGCATTGTTACTTGAAATCTTTACTAATTCCAAGTTAAGTGATGAAATGTACATGTAAATACACATCGTAACTTCTATGCATTCAGTGTTTAGAATTCAGAAGGTTCAGTTTTCAGAGAGCTGTTCATAAAAGAAGCAATGCCAATGGGGGAAATCTCTACCAAGAAATATAGTTTGGTGTTAGGAGATATTTCAGTTTCCAGAGGTTCCACTGTATTAAGTTTGTTATAATAGTCTTTAACTAATAATAAACATAATGAATGTACCTTCAAAGACAACTATGAATGATTTTATGGACAGACCTGAACTTCTATTCACACAATTCGCAATACACAGTGATCTATATAAATTATAGTTTAATAATTTTAGCACTTCCTTTATCTTCATAATTAAACATCTTGAAAGAGGAATATTTCATGGCAATGCTTTCCAATATGATGCATTTATTATCTTAAAAAGATAAAAACATCTAAATAAATTAAATTAAAATATTTACTTACTTGTTCTTTAAATATATCCTGGGTAAAAATCTGTCTTAATCTAGATAGGGCATTCCCTTTTATTGCAGTCTAAAAAATATGAATACCATGTGCTAAGTCAGAATGTAAGCATGATTTTCTTCAGATATGAGAGCTTTATTGAATTAAAAAATCATAATGTTTGATGTATTATCGCTATTTTGCAGTATTTTTCTTTGATCTTTATGTGCTGTATTAGACCATCTCACTCTACTAGTGTGAGATCAACTCATCTCCCTGTCAAGACATCGTAAAGTAAACACAGTTATGTCACAATGTTACAAAACTATTATAAATAGATTATTTACATTTCATGAAGCTCAATACATTTTCTTGTTATCTTATAGATAGGGACGAGAAAATGTGATATGAAGAATTGATGTCAGAAATTGACTTATCTGACTGGACTAATGTTGATTGTGTATCATATTTAATGCAGGGGGCTCTGTGGCCGAGTGGTCAAGGTAGTTCGTCTAATATTGATCACGAGTACTCCGGCTTCCTCCCCCAATAAATGCTGGACGCCATGATATAGATGAAAAATTGCTAAATGTGGCATTAAACACTATCAAACAAACAAACAAACACATTAAATGCATTCTTATTAGTTGTTTTGAGGTAACTGTCATGTTGGAAAGTTTTCACCCTGGCAGCTGGTGATGTCATAAAGGAATGCAAGGAAAATCTCTGCACAAGCAGGTGTTATTGCACTGCTTGGGAATTAAACTGAATCAAAAGAGAAAATGGTTTCATAACTCTTTAGAATAGAAAATTACCTGAATAGAATTTTGCATGTTTTTGATAGGTCTAAAAACTACTATCAGGCTATGTTATATTGCAGTTCTGAAATTGCACGAAAATATGGTTATCTTTGTCCTCTGCACAATCCAGTAAAAGTGTGTTCTGTTTACACGTTATTTCACTGATGTGATGGAAAATATTAAATTTGCAAGAGATTCAGAAATTGGAAGAAGGATGAAGCTTTGACAAACAAGTGTGGACTGTGAGCATGCTCACAAAGGGATACCCCCTGCTTCGCTTTCAAGTCGAATTATCTCCCCTGAAGGATATTCAAGGTCAATAAAAATCCTTCATACACAACTACATATAATGTACTTCCTTTATACTAAGTTTCATTAAATTTCATTAAGCGGTTTAGGAGGAGTTGCGCTTACAAGGGATGTAGACAGACGGACAGACAGACAGGTTGATTCCTATATACCCCCCAAAACAAGTTTGCAAGGGTTATAATCAATTGATAATTTTATATGACAACATATACTTTAGGTGTCATTCCAAAATAGAAAATATTCCTCCCCCCTCCCCCCTCCCCCCCCAATCCCTGAAAACCATTTCCAGTACCCAGCAAACTACAATAAAAGGTTAGAAAAAGAACTGTATGTAACTGTATGTAACTGTATGCAACTGCAATATTTACCTTTATTCCTAGAGCAGAACAGACTAATTCTGCAATTGCAGTCGTGTTGTTACTATGGAAATGGATTGCAATGAGGAACAACATTTCTGCATATGAACAACTGTCTCCTGCCTCACTACAAAAAAAAAGAAAAATGTAATGATAAAAGAAGTTACATCAGGATTGAATATATTGAAAGGCTACTTTCAGGTGATTGTATTGACAGAATCAGCAAGATTTCCCAAATAGAGCCTATGTCCATGAAATAATCAGCAAGATTTCCCAAATAGAGCCTATGTCCATGAAATAATCAGCCCGATTTCCCAAATAGAGCCTATGTCCATGAAATAATCAGCCCGATTTCCCAAATAGAGCCTATGTCCATGAAATAATCAGCAAGATTTCCCAAATAGAGCCTATGTCCATGAAATAATCAGCCCGATTTCCCAAATAGAGCCTATGTCCATGAAATAATCAGCAAGATTTCCCAAATAGAGCCTATGTCCATGAAATAATCAGCAAGATTTCCCAAATAGAGCCTATGTCCATGAAATAATCAGCCCGATTTCCCAAATAGAGCCTATGTCCATGAAATAATCAGCCCGATTTCCCAAATAGAGCCTATGTCCATGAAATAATCAGCAAGATTTCCCAAATAGAGCCTATGTCCATGAAATAATCAGCCCGATTTCCCTAATAGAGCCTATGTCCATGAAATAATCAGCCCGATTTCCCAAATAGAGCCTATGTCCATGAAATAATCAGCCCGATTTCCCAAATAGAGCCTATGTCCATGAAATAATCAGCCAGATTTCCCAAATAGAGCCTATGTCCATGAAATAATCAGCCCGATTTCCCAAATAGAGCCTATGCCCATGAAATAATCAGCCAGATTTCCCAAATAGAGCCTATGTCCATGAAATAATCAGCCCGATTTCCCAAATAGAGCCTATGCCCATAAAATAATCAGCCAGATTTCCCAAATAGAGCCTATGCCGATGAAAAAATCAGCCAGATTTCCCAAATAGAGCATATAACCAATGAGAGAATCAGCCTGGTTTCCCAAACGAAGCCCCTGACCATGAACATCTGGTAAAATTATATACATAAGTTTCCTTTAAATGTTTGTTTAGGTTTACATGTTTCAGTATTTATTGTACCATGAAATTGAGGTCAAGTTCAGATGACACCTATCAGACTGTCATGTACTTTTCATCAGCAACTTACATACCAAATATTGTCATACTTCCATGGATTGTTACTGAGGAACTGACTTAATTCCAACAACTTAAATGTAGTCTTTGGATTTAGAAATTGAGGTCAAGGTCAGGTGACAGACTGTCATGTACCTTTCATTTGCAACTTATACTTTCATGCATGGTTACAGAGGAACTGACTTAAACCAATAATTTCAATGTGTCACTGGACCATTTAACTGAGGTCAAGGTCAGGAGACATGTGACCGACTGAGAAGTAATCATCATGAGCCATTACTGGCCCACATTTGGTTGAGCTATGACTTAAGCTTACAAAAATATAAAGCAAAATGTCAAGTGTTAATGCCACCAGTGTCAAATGTCTCGCTTCCAGCTACTATCATCACAGGGCAGGGAATTTTTTTGGATTTTGAGGGCTTTAGTCACTTAAACGGTTGTGCCATATAAGCATCTGCTCAGAAGCATGCATTGTACTGGTGAAATATAATTGTACAGTATAAACAACTATATTCTTTCAATTGCAGTGTATAAATTTGTTTATTAAAATGATTATAACAAAATGTTTATAAATTTTAAAAGAATTGTACAATCAACGACACTTTTGTTTGAGTATATTGACCAGGAGCACCACTTAATCATGTTAATCGGATTACCTGTAAAAACATTGATTCCAACGATTGACACCTGTTGTTTAAAACTATCGAGGTGAAATAATTAAATTTCCTGTTAATTGGCTTTTGGGTCATAAATATGTTGTTTTACAATTGGTAGAATGAATTTGTAACAAAAAATTTTAGTACTTGTTGGAAATCAGGTGACGAAATTGATTTAGGAATCTATGGTCAATTTTCAAATGATTTCGTCAATGACGAAAGTGTCAAGCGCTAAAAAATTCACTGACAGGGTAGACAAAGACCTATTTTATGTTCATTTATATGAACCTACAGATATAAACCTAACTTAAGCATAAAATAAAAATATTTTGTACATACAGACATAATAACCATATTTTAATTCAACTTTCAATAGATGAATGGGATACAAAAAATGCATCAAGGAAGTTTTGCTATTAATGAAACAATACAAAAAACCAAAACAAAGCACATTTGACGGAACTTGATGGATAAAATTGGCATGAGAATGGTGATTTTAACAATACATAGGAACAAAAGACATTGTACATTTATGTCAAATGTCAACAATAAGTTAAAAATATTTTGAAACAATAAGTAAAACAATGGGATCAATGTTCCAACAAGTGTACAATGAAATGGGCCATTCAAGGACAACCAGTACATGTACCATAACGAATATGGGAATTGGAACAAGTTTTGCTAGCCAACTAAATGACAAAATATGTACTTTAAATTCTGAAACTTTAGTGATGTTTACTTATAACAAAAAAGTAACAAGATTCGCAATACAATGTAATAAGAACGTCCATTACAAACTGAAATAATTTTACTTTTTTTAAATGAGTTTCCCCTGATGGAAGTTATACATGTTGCATATCTATATAACTCAACTAATACAATAATTTTTTAATATTACAGTATACATGTACAAAGTTTTAATTTTTTCTTTCCAACATATCTAAAAATGAAATTATATTTTTCACAAGAAAAATATAAATTTTGTGTTGGCTCGATTCATGCCTATATTACAAAAAACATTTTAACAATGTTTCTACAAACATTGTATAGCTCCTGGGTCTAGAACCATAAAACCTTTCTGAGTAAAAATATTTTGCTCAGCATGAAAAATTTTTTCAATTACCATGACAACAAGGGAAAAGGAAAGATTTGATTGGATGAAATTGAGAATAAAAAAATTCTCAGCACAGAAAATGTTTATGGCGCTGGGCCCAGGGTATAGAACCATAAAACCTTTCCGAGTACAAATATTTTTCTCAGCTTGGGAATTTTCTTAATTACCATGACAACAAAGAAAAATTAAAGTTTCTATTGGATGGAATTGAGAATAAAAAAATTCTCAGCAAAGAAAATTTATGCTGTGTTGGGGCCTTGATTTCATTACACAAACACTAACTAACAACTACATTTCATAAAACTTTAAAAAGCACAAGTTATAATTAAAAAAACAGTATAACTATATAGATGTATTGAATAATCCTAGTTATTCAGGAAATGTTGATATATGAACTGACTTGATTGATTAAATTGTTGTTAATGCCCAGCAAGCATTATCCCAGGACCAGTATATACTCTGACAAGTATGAATTAAATCACAAGTTTCTTCAGCAATTTGACAGATGCCAAAGTATGACACGGCAGCCATTCTGATAGACAGGGAACAAGGTTTACCCAGAAGGAACTGTTTACCCTGGGGCGTTTGAAGGCAACCTTGTTGGTGAAGGTACAATTAAGTGCCTCACTTATTGACTCATATCACTGTTTACTAACCACACAAAATATGGAAACAAGAAGGTTATTAAATTCAGATCAAGCCAAAAATGTACTAAAATTAACAGAAAACAGACGTGATAATAAATAGCAAGAACAAAATGAAATAAATAGTTTATTATTTCTACAAAATCAAGTACAAGGAAGTTTTTTTTACGGGAAGTCCTATTAAGTGGTATTTTAATTTACTTCCTTGTTCGATTACACATAATCGATATAATCAAGTACAAGCTTGATGCCTAGATGTCTCAAGATTAATTTGTCTCCTCTACATTTCTTTTTTAAAGATATGATTAAGGTTCTGAAAGTACATATAGATTACAAATAGGATACAAAGGCTATGGTAAACATCCAGTTTAATTTTTCTCACAGTATGATAAAACTATGTTACATAATTCCAAAGCAGTGTTTGAGGGATTTTTAGGTTTCACAATGAGTGAGAATTGTATATCGCTTTATATCAGGTCGAGTTTTTTAATTTCAACAAAATAATAAATCAGCCTATATAAAATTCTCACAATTTGTGAAACCTATTTCTCTAATGGTGAAACAAAACATTTATATGGCTTATATTGTAGTAGAGAAACAGGGTATTGTTCAAAAACTGATTAATATGCAAGATGTAATTCAAGGCTATAACAGTATAATGAAGTGTAACATTAACAAAGAGAACACATATAGAATGCAAACATTTCTCATATTCAAAATAACACAATAAATGACATTATTCATATATATGTATGACATTAGAAGTTTTTGCATATATGCTGATATTCCAAATATTCATCAGGAGCATTCTTTAACTCCTTTTTATCAGGGACTGATAGACGGGTGTCTAATTAGAGGCAGGCACTGCTTACTCGTCCGGAGCACCTGAGTGCACCCATGGTTTTTATTGGGTTCTGGTTACTCTCTTTCTGTGATTTATGTTTTTGGTTTTTGTGTTGTGTTTGTATATATCCGATTTGTAACGGTCCCCTGGCTAGTGGTTCTTGTACTTCAGTCGGTTTTCATTGTTATTTTCTTCACACTGTATTTTATCTCCTGTTTGTATCACATTATTGCCCATTGTATACAACATTTTACAAGTCACATAGATGAATAAGGACAATATAAGAGAATAAAATGTTAACAGATTTGTTTTATCCCTAAACACATACAGTAATTTATGGATATTTTCCAATATTGCGTTTAAGGGCTGTTCAATTGAAATATATATGGTACGCCAGGAAGACACTTCAAAATTTTGAAAAAATTATCATGTTGCTACATGTATGTGTCAGTTTTTGGACAAGAAATATGTAACTACATCATAACAACTATTTGAAGTACTTTCATGGGTGCTTTATTATGTTTTGATTTAACAGACCAAAGACTTCTGTAAAATATGAGGGCGGTTCCAGAAAATATCACCCCCTCTCCAATAAGGCACTTTTTTATTACACCTAAATGTTAAAGTTAGTCCACATATTACACATGTTACATTGTTACATACAACTTCACAATGTGAAATTTTTCTCCACCATCCATATATATCTTAAGTGTCCTTCTGGTGGAGAGAAAAGGGGGATGCTTCAAGACACATACTGAACAAACTAGACAAAGAATTTAGAGATGACTTCAATAACATAAAATCAATCTGTTTCAACACTTTAACAAAATACAAGAAAATAATATCCTATGGTCTTCAATTTCTATAAATTTTTGTCAGTAATTTGATATATATAATCTCTTTCAATTCCACACTCAGCTATCTGCTGTTTTGATACTAATACAATTCATTGTTATGTTTGTTTGTTTGTGTATGGTTTAATGCCACTTTTGGACATTGTCCAGCTATATGTTGGCATCCAATTTTTATTGGGGGAAGAAGCTGGCGTACCTGGAGAAAAACAGACACCAATACAAAAACTGAATTGCTATGTTTAACTTCAAGCAATAGTTACTCATACATGTAACTAGAGGAATACACTTACTTTTCAAAGTCTCCTTGGATGTCCATTAACCATTTTATCCAATCAATGGCTTGTTTCTCTTCATCAGCAGTCCTGAAAAACAAGAACCAAATATTGTAAAGTCTGGGAATACTCGGCTGTCAAATGTTTCCTTTAACCTTTGCTGGAAGAGTGAGATACCCCAAAAAATATATGAACAAAACACCTAACAAGCAGGTGTGAGTGAGCTTACAGGAGAATTTTCTATATAATTTACCATTCAAGGGGTACATCTCCCAATTGTGCTATGTTTGCTTGATGGTGTTTAACGCCACTTTCGCAATTTTTCAGCTATATCATGGCGTCCACTTTTTATTGGGGGAGGAAGCTGCAGTACCCAGAGACAACCCCTGACCTGCGGTAGGAAAACTGGCAATCCTTGTCAATTAAGATTGGAGTCAAGTACACCCTGCATGCAGGGAGAATTGAACACGCAATCTCATTGTTGACAGACCACGTGATCAATAGTGACGAACTTCCTTAACCACTCGGCTCCCCGAGGCTCTGTGCTATGTTCGAACTTGTCCAATTCATAAAGACCTGACAAGACATGTAGGTGTTGGAGAGCTAACCTTAGAATTTTTCATATAATTTAGCTTTCAAACTCAAAAAAAACAAAATGATCAATTTGTGCTGATTTTTTAACAAGTCCAGGACATTGTTGATAAAGAGTTTGATTTAAATTGCACACAACATTAACTCTGACAAGAAATGTAGACCTGAGAACACATGGATAGATGCATGGACAGATGGATGGATGCTATGCTTTTCTATCTTCCCCATTCTACGATAAACATGTGAGTAGTTATGGTTGTTGCATGAGTGCTAAGGCATTGTGAATTACTATTTCAATACAGTGTCATGCAAGATCTCTCAAACAATAAACAGAATGAAAGAGTATTATTTGTACTTAACCCAGTAAATAAGGACACAGGATGATAATTTATATTGTACTTACCCTAGTAGATATGGACACAGGATGATAATTTATATTGTACTTACCCTAGTAGATATGGACACAAGATGATAATTTATATTGTACTTACCCTAGTAGATATGGACACAAGATGACCATTGATAATCCAAGAGAGACAAATCTGGCACCGGCTTTACTCAATGGTGGACGGGAGGTCACTAGACACAAGAGGGATTTCATTTCTTCTTCAGAAAATCTGAAAAAAATATAAGCTATTCTATTTTTTGCTAAGCAATAGTTTTACTGGTTTCTTCACAAGAGATTTAAACTAAAATCAGCCAGTAAACATGTTTATCCAATTGCTATTCTGGGATGGAGAAAGGATTTTGTGTCATTCTCCACACAAAGGATTTTGGGTATCCTACATCAACCACAATCACCTGTGCCACACATTGGTTGATGCCATGAGACAAAGGATTCTGGGTATCCTACGTCAACCACAATCACCTGTGCCACACATTGGTTGATGCCATGAGACAAAGGATTCTGGGTATCCTATGTCAACCACAATCACCTCTATCACACATTGGTTGATGCCATGAGACAAAGGATTCTGGGTATCCTACGTCAACCACAATCACCTCTATCACACATTGGTTGATGCCATGAGACAAAGGATTCTGGGTATCCTACGTCAACCACAATCACCTGTGCCACACATTGGTTGATGCCATGAGACAAAGGATTCTGGGTAACCTACGTCAACCACAATCACCTGTGCCACACATTGGTTGATGCCGTGAGACAAAGGATTCTGGGTAACCTACGTCAACCACCATCACCTGTGCCACACATTGGTTGATGCCATGAGACAAAGGATTCTGGGTATCCTACGTCAACCACAATCACCTGTGCCACATTGGTTGATGCCATGAGAGATATCTCTTATTGCAGATAAGCTTCGAGTACAAACACCGTAATTTGGATGTAAAACTGTATTACAAGTGTATAAATAGTCTACATAAAAATAAATAAGATCTCTTGTATGATGTAACAAACATCACGAGCAGATGACCATTTAGATTCTTTTGAACATATAAAATTTAAACACAGAAAGATCTGAATTAGACAGTGTTCTCCCCAGAAATTTTGGATAGCATCACATTTAGCATGCATCATCGGTCGACCCAATTATGCGTTGTTTTGGGTTTTTTTTATTTATTTGCATGTTGTTATACATGTTGGAGTATATATTTTGTTACTTATTTTTATTTTTGAGATGCCTAATATATACATGAAGATATGTGTAAAAAAGGAGCATTAAAAAACTTCATTATTTATTTATTTATAATTCATGATAAACACAGTGTCATATCCACTCAAATCAATGAGAATAGTTCCAAAAGCACAAATGTTACAGAAAATAACAAAGGCAATCATCACACTATCGTTAGCCCTTTTTCTGTGCAAAAGCAGTAGTTAAATTATATCGCAGGTCGATTGTGCTTCTCAGTTCGTGGCACTGAAAGTTTGCTCACAATCAATCTTGTCAAATTCATAAGCTATGAAGATCGTATTTTCCAGGCTACGTCACTGTTCGAAGCAAACAATTTGCTATATATATTGGTAGTGTTCATTGTATGAACTGTTATATCGACGGAGGTCCTTACAAGGGTCATTGAATCGTTACTGATACTGGCGATAGTCGTTGGCCATTCTTATCTCCAGAAAATTAAAGCCGAACATAATATGATAATGTCCCTGTTGATCTCCAGTGCTCAGTAGCGATAAATCACAGCCTGTGTTCCAAACATCGATGTGGATGGTATAATTTTCGACATTTGATTTTCGAAACTCCTTCTGACACCATTTTAGCTTGGATCACGTGTTGATGATCACAAGGTTTTGTAAATGTCATAAGTGTCAGTTTGGGATCACCAAACCTGAATAGTTATCATCAAAACGGACAATTAACACCTATTTAATACTTTATTAGCTTTGATATTAAATTACAGGTGATCAAAGAAAATTTATTAGAAATGTTTATTTTTCTTTGTTGTTATAAGCGGCTGATTGTTTTCACACCATGGCGCGAGTTACTGATGTTAAAAATTATAGCATCTCGGCGATTTCGATAGCGTCTCGGTGCCAAGATGCTAAAACGGCCTGGGGAGAACACTGATTAGACTTTTTTATCAAAACAGGTTATCTCAATAAATATGTACAATGTAATTAAGGAATATTCAATCAAACTAGGAAATAGCTAATGTTAGTTATCTTCAAAATATGCATCACATTATTTGGCATTAAAAACTCCTAGAATCTGGCTATGCATAAGTTAAAGTCTGGCTTGTCTGTGTAACATGCAAGAAAGAAACCAGAATTAAAAGGCTGGTTATAAACCCCCCCCCCCTCCTCCCACCAAACACACACACAATAAAAAATCACCCTCAGACATCTGATTTTTACATTCAACTAAAAAATCTGAACTGATTTGACTTACTTCAGACCTCCCATTCCTTTAAGGACACAGTAAAGTCTTATGAAGGAGCTAGCTTGGAGTATCTGTCCCTCTGATATTGCCTCATTTTCTTCTGGTAATATGGAATTTAAATGTTCCAACAGGTGCAGTCGTAGTGCTTGAAGAGTAGAGGCTTGTGGATCCTGTCTCTTCTAAGGAATAATTCAAATATTAATCATCATGAAATGCATGTTTTTAAATAAATCTGTGAGCTAATGCTCACTAGTGATACCCCCACTTTCACAAAAAGTATTCAATAAAAAGGAAGTAGATGACCAAGGAGCATAAAATTGCTATATACCATATTGTGCTATAAGATAAAGCATTACGCAAAATATCAGGCTACTGCATGCTATAGTTGCTTAGAAAACTGTGACAGAAATTTTTGTTACGAAAGGATAAACGAAGGAACAAACAGATGGATGAACAAGTGTAAAACACTAGACCACTCTTCATCAAAGCTGGGGTATAATAAAATACTAAAGTTCTTATAGTTACAAGTGACATACATGATTATTGACAAGATATTGTACATTGAAAACATTTGAGGAACATTTTTGCACCAAAATTTTGTGTAAACTCATTTTATATTGTTTTCAGTTTCGTTTTATTCATTAGTCTGTAGATCAATGCATTGTATTTGAAGAATTTTTTATATAAATATCTGTTATCAATTACCAGCCAAGGTCATTAATAAGATCACTGTCAATTTGGGTGTAGCACTAAATAGCAAAATGTGTACCGTAAAACACTGTGTAAAGTCTGCATTAACGTATTGTCCACACCCCTTTCTTGGACCAGAAAATTGTGGAAAAATTCTTATATGCATGTACGATCCGCACGTACAAGTTTTCATAAAATGTCTCAAGATGAAGACATCCAAGTCCGACTTGGCCGTGCTTCTTAACAAGTTTTTACTTTAATATGTAATTTATTCTCTTTTTAAATATCACATGTTTATACTTTTATTAATTTCTAGTGATTGTAATAAATTAAATTAAAAATAGAGCATTTTTGTACCGTCTATTTTTCTCGTTGATCGTTGTTAAAACGGATAATCACACATTTCGAAACCAAAACAATTTGCCAACTTTGATTCATCAATCAAACCAAAGAAAACAAAAAGATTACACGTTTTATTTTAATCCCTGAATGATTGCAATCAAAACATCGATCTTCAAACTCTTGAGGTTACATAACGACGCCATTTTTATTTTACGCAATAAAGGTTACACATCTACTATTTTCGTATCTGTTTCAATTTGTATTCGTCCCATATAATTAATATAATATTACTAAAAATAATTTAAGTAAAAATTAATATTAAAACATTGTATACATATGGAAGTTTGTAAAAGAATTATGTTAGAATTGTACGAAAATACCGCATATGACACTACAACAAAATGGCGACCGCCATTGACAACAATCAACAGGGCGAAAAAAACTCATGTCTGTATTTATGTATAATCTTCCATTCCTTTCCAACTAAAATTAAAAGAAAAAGATTGCGGACAATACGACCCTAATTACGGTACTTAACTTCTTGTGCAATAAAGGTGCAGTAATTGTGTATCATAGTGTATCATATTGTTTCATTGTTTGTTTGTGTTCACTAATCCGATTTTCCTACAGTTTTCAATACCTATACATTGGTTATAAGCACTTACTTATATGGATACATTTGGAATTGTTTAATTTTCAACACCATTATAATTTTTTGCAGAATTTCAAGTTGCTGTAAGTAAGTTTTTTATTATGATTCAGTAACCACCAATGCATTGGATACTCATACTGATGAAATCATTTTTACCTAAGATCTCAGATTTTAGGTTGTCTTACATTGAAGACGATATTTGACAAGTTATTAGTGCTAATGCCATTTCAGCAACTGTCCAGCTATCATGACGTCTAGTTTTCCCTGAGGGAGGACGTGGGAGCATCTGGTGAAAACCCAGACTTCTGCATAACACTGTATGACAGATAAAGGATAATAAATAAGACCTGTACTTACTTTCTGTCCTAACTTAACATACTGTGAGAACCAATTCCTAACATTCAAGTTGTTACTTAATAACAAACCACACACAAAGGCAATGACATCAGCAGTTTTGTCCTTTATATCCATAGCAACGCCGTGATAATCCTTGCTTACTAACAAGGTCAAGGCTATAGCTAATCCAGGCATGGTACAGTGCTCAACCTAAAATAAACCATCATTGAGTGATACCTTAGTCTGGAAAAAATACTGTAAATATATACAGATCCTGCTGTTCTATTTGAAATTCAAAGTACCCATTGAGAACCTTTGATTACGGCTGCAAAAAATTAGTGCAGTCAAACACACCCTGCACAAAGTCACTGCACTCGAGTCAGTTGATCAAAAACAAACTACAGTAGGACCTGATTAATCTGACCCCCTTTTGGACCCGTGCAAAAAGGTTGGATTATACAGGGAAACAATACATTGTTTAAGTTTTTTTATTAAAAAGCTGAAAATATGGTGTTTGCAGGTAAGTTTGTTCTTCAAAAATGTTTATACAGTAAAATGTCTGATACATCAGCAATACAGAAGTATTTTTTGTATTGATTACAATGGGGAATAACTAGGGACCACAATATTGTTGGACAAGGCAATATGTCGGAATACTGCAAAATTTGATAAATCAGGTTCCACTGTATCTAGATAACACTATCACTAGAGAAACTGCTGTTGTGGGTTGGTTCTAACAAATTCTTTTTCGCTACATAATTTAACTCCTCAGTGTTGTAAAGGAACAGCCTGCATTCCATAAAAAAACTGTATTTACAAAACTGATTTTATTATCAATGGCAACCAAGATCTGTTCCAGTACAGGGTTAACAAACAGACTATCAAACTGCTGATATGTGTACATGTAGGTAGTTTAGTTACTTGTCGCAATAATGAAACAATGACAAAATAAATTAGCTTGAGGGTACATGAGTTGTGTTGCACAAACAAAAACAATCTGAACTGTTGGATGTAAATCTCTGTAGTGCTTTTCACAAAAAGTCTCAAGTGTAAAATGTATTGTAAGTGCTATGGATTTACCTTTAATCTTTCAACACTTACGATAGATTTTACACTTACGACATTTTGTAAAATTGACTCCAGATATACTAGCCATATATAAAGATTCAGATTTTTGTAACTTACACATAAAGCTCTAATATTGAGCATTTCTCCTGGATTCATAGTACATAGATTTAGCAGAACTTCCATTCTTCGTCTGCCACTTAACGACTCCTCATCTTGTTCCTCTCCATTAGCAATTAAACTGGTACAAACTGAAATATAATGTCAAGGTTCATTGATTGATTGATTGAATTCAAAATGTCATAGTTCACTGAATTTGTTTGTTTGTTTCTTTTAATGATGTTTAACGCCACTTTCACCAATTTTTCAGCTGCACTAGTATAATGATGTCCAGTTTTAATTCTTGGGGGAAGCTGAGTATCTGAAAGAAAAACACTGACCTGCATCAGAAAAACTGACAATCGTTGTCAATTAAGATTGGTGTTGACTGATAGGATGAAAAAATGTTTGTTTGTTTGTTTGAATAGTGTTTTAACACCACTTTCAGCAATTTTTCAGCTATATCGTGGCGTCCAGTTTTTATTGAGGGAGGAAGCCGTAGTACCCGGAGAGAACCCCCGACCTCTGGTAGGAAAACTGGCAATCCTTGTCAATTAAGATTGGAGTCAAGTACACCCTGTCTGCAGTGAGAATCGAACCCGCAATCTCAGTGTTGACAGACCACGTGATCAATAGTAGACAAACTACCTTAACCACATGGCCACCAAGGCCCCCGATTAAAAAATGTTATGGTTCACTAATTGAATAAGTTTGATCACCAATTTGATCTACCTTCCTCCCATCCATATACTTTACAACCACATATAACATAATGACTACATCATGGATTGCAACAATCTAATTAAAATTAAATCTTTCAAGGGGCAGCAAGTGAAGATTTAGGTGCATTAGATTGTTATTGCAAGTTTCCTCCTGAAGATCTGGTACACCTGGTACTCACCCCAACAAAAAACTGGAACCGATGAAAATGCTGAAAAACTGCTGAAAAGTGGCATTAAAAAATATAAACAAACAACGAACAGCTGGACTTACATATGACCTGAACAGGGTTTTAAAAATATGCTGGTGGCCTGTGTTTACACTGTAATTGACAACAAAATGTTGATTTATCTATTTTAAGAAGTTTCGACATCAGAATGAGACCAGCAAGTAAGCTGAGATAAACGTTCTATATACAGTATACATGTAGATTATATCAGGGTACCTTCCTTGAAGCTGTCGGGCGAATTAGCCACCAGTCGACATAGCAACCATCCTCCATTTGGTAAATGAAGAAGAGTTTCTGCAACATCTTTTATCTGTAGTAGTGAAGGCAATTCTACAAAAAAATATTTAAGTTGCTTCTGTTTGTATTAAGTATAATAAAATGATTAAAAGTTTTCTGAAGTCTGAATATCTTCCATGTTTGATAAAATCATTTATCAATGTTGTCAACCATTTACTGGTATTCATTTTATTTGTGTTATATGTTTTTTATTTTTCTATTGTTAATTTTGTTATCAAGTTTGTACAGCTGTAAATGTATTCCTTTTTCTTTTTCACGGGATAACTGTTGTACAATCCCTCGGCAGAGCCTCAGGATTGACAAGATATCTTTATCCTTTGGTTTGAGATTTTCTTTTCTTGCTTCTCCACTAGTGACGGATACTTTTTATGTCTGTACATGTAATTATATAAGATGATTGTTTTAGATTCGGAAGAAAATCAATTAGTTTGCGATAAGAGGAAACTGCTCTTAAAATTATCAACTGACCTGCTTGTGCAATACACAAGACATCAGATACTTCTTCTAAATAAACAATACTCTCCAGTAATTCTGATGACTTGAAATAAAACTCTAATTTATTTTCTTTCATCTGAAAATCAAATAAAACACATGTTGACACCTAATTCCACATTAACATGGAAAGATTTTTTTTATTATTTCCTCTTGAAAATCCACTTTGATTGAATTTTTTCAGTTAAGTAATTTTAAGTAGAGAGACTTAAAAAGAAGAAACTAAGTACAAGTGTTAATCTAAAAGCAATGCAAATTCCTTGATCATGTTGATATGGTCATTTTATGGATGCCTATAGGCTATGAGGAGTTTTTTTTCGATTGAGATTGCAATCCTTTAATCATGAAAATGAAATCAATTAATTAATATCTAAAATAAATGAAGTTATTTTTAATTAAAGAATGCTTGGCAAGAAAAGTTACAGACAACTATTAAAGTATAAGTGAGTGACATTTACATATGGTATATATTGTATTTAACTTCTTTTTTACTGTAAAATGACTGGTTTCCTGTTTTCATTGCAATTTGCATGTTCATTACCATTTTTAAAGTAAGTTTTTACTATGTTTATATGTAAACTGCACAATCAAAACAAAGGAAAAGCTATAACTTCTACCAAAAACAATATTAACCTGTGAAGCTACAAATAGAAGTTCACTTAACAAAAGCCGTATTCTCCGAGCATGGTCACTCCTTTCAAACTCCATAGCTAGACCACTCTGTAACTGGGATATTAACACACTTTCAGTTTGTGATGTTCCAACTTTGGTCCTATATCATAAACAATAACAAACATACACTGTACATCTCTTTATAATAAGAGATAAAAGAGATTGAATTTTTTAATTAAATATTTAAACATTTTGATTTACACTTTAAGTTATATATGAATACTTAAAGAATGAGCTCAAACTAACCAAGTACTGTATACTAGTATGAGGTCCTTGAATTAACATACATGTACATTAACAAGTACATGTAAGTTGTAACTGTAAATTAAATATTTGTAAACACAAAACATGATTTTTTTTTTATTAATTAGTCTATTAGAGTTAATTGTCATTAACGATTCTATATATACTAGTAGTTAATATCTAAGCATGACAAAATTGAATTATTTCATCAATTGTTTTTACCAAGACATGACTTCCTATTTCAATTTATTTTAAATACTAGTATTTACTGATCATGATGAAAGGGAAAACATTATGTGTATTGACAAAGAAACAAACTATAAAATAGCATTTTGACAGGATTCTATTTTTAATTTAATTTAGTGAAATGCAGCTTTACAAAATCAAATATATGAATGTTGTTTATGGCAGGATGATATAATTTGATTTACTCAATATAAGACCCCTTTAAAAACATAATGACTGACTTCTCTGAGAATCGACCTTTCAAAATGGAAAAAAAACACTGCATTTAAAAATTCTGAATATTTTGAGGAAATAATTGTACAGATCGGCCATACTGTAAAAAATAATTATAAGAAATTAAACACCAATTAGACAAAGAAAAAAACCTCTTTGATTTCAATTAAACAAAACAACATTGTTAAATATCAAAGGATGAACCATGCTAAAGAACAAGCCAACTTCAATAGATTACGAGTTTGGAGAAAATATAAAGGGATATATCCATGCACACTGAGTAATCTTTGTAGAAACGACTAAAATGCATAAAAGGGGAGCAAAGGAGAGACTTTTTCTTACAACTGTTTTGATCACCATGGTGTTTCTATTGAGAGATAACTAACTATATAAATTAGTTCATTTTAATCCCTGTACATATTGAATAAATCAACAATATACCAACATAAATAGTATGGCCGAAACGTGGGAGGTTTACTGTGGACGAAAAAAAGTATGGCCAAAACGTCCAAATACCTTTCAAAATATAATTCTTTGGATCCACAAAAGGAGCAGTAGTTTTTATTTATAAGATAAAAAACCCTCACCACAACACTGTGAACTATAGTACATTGTATAGTAGGGCCCATCGTATGTATTACTAACATGACTATATAATATTATATATTTTACCAGAACGAAACGACCCATGGTGAACACTGGAATCAAGCAAACAGGATATGGGCGAACTGACTCAACACCACCATGTGACTCTTTGATTTTTGCAAGGGTAAATATGTTCCTTAAGGTTTTTGGAGCCATTCAGTTAATTACCTTAGTATTTGTTCTTTTTTTACATCTTGTTCAAGTGCATGAAAGTCAATTGATAATAATGCAACTATGCCATTTACAACTTCTATTCCAGACAAAATCTTCAAAACCTCTTTCTTTGATTTTGTCCAGCTGTTACTTTCATCGAGTGGTTTACACAAAGCCATTCTGACCAGACATGGGAGAACTGGTCTTAAGTCACACTCTTTGGCTGAGCTGAGAGTTGAAATGTCAACATCTCGTACACATCTAAATATATCTGGTTTAACGCTACATCTGAGATTCTGCATTTCGTGAGTTATTACCGTGGTTGACAAAAATCGGTAATTTTGATGGAAGCAGACATTATTTTCTTCAATGTCAATATGGCGCTTAACAGAAATATCTATATTTCAGTAATGTCTTTCAAACGCTCACAGGACTAAGACAATAGACAATATCACAATGGCAGCTTCCAGACAAAATTCTGGACAGGGTATGAGAAAATCATCAAACAAAGCGTCAAATTTTTTTAATAGACCTTATTAACCATATCAGTGTTTTTGGATAAACTTTATTTAACATATAAAATGTTGACAAAGTTATTAATTTATAAGTTGGTAAAGGGTTTATAGTTTTGAGCCATATTTCAGAAATTCTATTTAAATAACACATCCTATTGCTAATCAGTTATTGGTGTGTTACTTTGGAGATCCACCAACCTCAAACAAGTCATATCAGATTGAGAGTTGCAATGCACTTTTCAAATGTTTCCATTGGTGAAATCAGAAAACATTGGCTATGCACTGACACACTAATTCGCCGATTGCGAATTAAGTGGTGTTACCTCCCTTAAAGGGGCGGGTAACTGCGATTTACATGTATGACTCGCACATGCAGTATATGCTTACCACTAACTTTCAGTGAGAAAATACTTATTTCCAATGCATTTGAAACCATAAAAACAATGTTTTGCAACATATTTTGACCTCGTTATTGTGACGTTCCAGTTTTATTTTTGGGTTGACACAATTCTTCATTTCACAAATAATAGTATTGTCTGGAAATTCAACAACAATCGGACGTGCACAATGGGAGTATTCAGTGTCAATTGTCATTCTTTTGAACGCCTGATGTGATTGACTTAATTGACAGGTGGGTGGCCCCGTGTATCAAAAGCAACACATCTATTACAATCCAATCAATAGGTGTGGCGGGAAAAACTTCATGATGGGAGGAGCATTCCTTCATAGACTTGTTAATACATCTCTACATCACTGCGATAAAACGATGCACCTTTCTGGGTTGCAATTATTTCCTTCAACAAAATAAAACACTAAATAATCTTAAGCTATTTTATTTTTGATATTTTTCCCTAAACCTACGACTGCAATTTGGAAAAAGCTTATCCTAAAACAGGTGGGTAAAATATTCCTTGGAAGGTCGTATCCGAAACAAGCAACACATTTTCCCAAGATAATTATTACAAATTGCACGTGTACCTTTCCCAATTAACACCAGTCACCTGTAAAGGAAGCTTCTCAGTGGGACATTTTTTTAATTATACATCAGAGACATATAATAATTACATGTACTAGTAATTATATACATTTGTGTCATTTATATTGCATGTATATTTGTTGACACCACAATAAAAATCACATTTATCTAACCGGCAGCCAGGTGTATGTAGTATTTTGCATCCGCTGAACAGGTAATTAATTTCCTTGGGGCACAAAGTGGGGAAAAAATGTCTTAACAATTAACAATTTATTAAAAACTTATTAACCACAGTTCATTGTTAACACTTATTGTGTATAAATTTTAAAGTTTTTAACTGCACACTTTTATTCGCCAAAAGTTTTCAAAGTTTGTATACTCTGATGCATATTTTAATACCCCGTTTAATTTAACGGGTGTTTCACGTACGTAGGTGCCAATTAATTGTTTATTGAAGGTATAGTGTGACACATTTGTGTTATGGCTTGTAGGCCAACTACAGTCTTACATGTAAACTAGAGTTACTGAACATGTTACCGGTAGGTGGCGCGCATATGGAAAGACGTGAATTAGTGACAAGAACGTAAAATTAAGCGATATGAAGAAAGAAAAATTGACGACTTTCCAATTTTAAAAATGCCACCTAGTGTCTACTTACGCTATTAAAATCTGTGGCTTCAGTCGCAGTTTGTCCTGTTGAAACCATTTGAAATGGACAATTGTCTTTGATAAATTTTCACACTTAAGTTGATTGACAGGTGTCAATATCTGATTGAGGAAAGTTATTAAAACCACCTGCTGCTTATAAAACATGATCGGTAATTAGTAAATCGTTGTTTATTTACCTGATGCTAATTGGAGGTAGAACCCCAGCTGCTTTTACAGCTTGAATAAACAAGCTTACTAGTGACATCCATCTTGTATTCAAACTCACCTCTTGCCTATTGCTCTAGTAACATCTACTAATGAGCTTAATTAGATGAAAATTCAATTGGCATAGACAAACAATACAAAAACAATGCAAAATATTTATTTCAATATCATAGTCTTGTGGTGATGACAGCATTAGTTTTTTTAACCGGAAGTAAAAGGGGAGATGAAATCATGTAAAACTGGAAATGGGTCAGTTGACAAGAAGAAAAAGTTTGTGACTATAATAAACAGTACAATTATCTTTCATTAGTATTTTCTTAAAATAAAGATATATGTAAATGTTATCAATAATAAAGAAAATATATTTTTTGTAATTTGTAAGAAAAAAACAAATTTCCCATTTTAATATAATGATTTTATGCATAAATTTACAGTAAGGTACTTTAATATGATAATAGGCATGCATAACATTAATAATAATAGGGTAAACTATCCACTTTATTGTATTGTTTTCTCCTTTAATTTGTCATCACACTTTTGGTTTATGCATAATTGCTAATTAAATGACCCAAGGAACAAAACTAATCGTTCACAAATGCTTTTTGTAACATGAACCATTCAGGGGTCACCACACTTGAAAAAAGTAGGGAGAAGTGACTTCTCCCTGGCAGCCAAACAGGGAGAAGTCAGGCCCTGATAGGGAGACTTCAGGAGACACTAGGGAGAAGTCAGGGGGACCGTACAAATAATTAATTTCGCAATTGTTACATACATTTTTCATTATTTACATCAATTTCCAGGATTATTTCTCTCGTGTTTTAAAACCATAACACACTTAGATTCAGTTTTTTTTCTTTCTTTTTCATTATTATCATGGTATGCAATATCAAAAAGCACATAACCTTTATCATTAATCAAAGTTGTACTGATCCAAATTGCTTCATGGGACACCCATCTACAGAACTTATCATGATGTCAATAATTACTATACATCTTTATTCTTTCAAGTGAAGCTCAAATACTTATCAAAGAAAATTGTTAAAGTACTATACTCTTTGAAAGAACTGAAGTTTGAAACCAATTAAAAGTGTTTGTTTATAAAAAAAAAAACGATTTTTCATTATGGGCCGTTGTACATTACTTTTCTTCGTTGTTCACTTCCGGTAATTAGTCACATCCGGTAAATAAACAAATGGCGCGTAATACATTTGAAAGACGTAAATCGTTTAAAAATATGTTAAATACGCATATTGTTTGCCGTTTTTTATTGGAATTACACATTTACTGATACATTGGTAGTCAGGTTGAAGTATTTGGACCAGATTTACAAGTATCTTATGTGAACCATCGGGCGACTTGAGGGAAATGACAGGGCGACTTCGACTTCGCTTTTGAGGCGCCTTAGGGCGACTTCAGGTCCTAGTAGGGCGACTTTGTCGCCCACTTCGCCCAGTGTGGTGAGCCCTGCCATTGCTAGCATATCTCAATTTGCTATAGTAAATTACTCAAATAAATGATTGACATTATGTATTGTGTAAAATTATGCATTTATGAATTAAAGGATTAATGTTCATCATGAACAAGTACTAGTATAAGATTACAAAAACGTGGTACAGTGTACTCTGCTGTTGCTGTTTGTACTTTTTTAGTACATTGTAAAAGAATAAATATGTACCGGTATATGTATGGTGAAATCTATCATAATTATTTCTGTCTTGTTGATATTTCAGAATCTGAAGAGAGAATACGATTTCAAACAGAGTTAGAATTTGTTCAGTGCCTAGCAAATCCAAATTACCTAAATTGTGAGTACTGTACAGACTTGGTACTAAATTGTGAGTACTGTACAGACTTGGTACTAAATTGTGAGTACTGTACAGACTTGGTACTAAATTGTTGACCAAATAAAGGGCTTAATCATACCAGACACATGATGTTTTTTCAATGGGAGTATCTGTACTTGCTGCTGCCTATTTTAACTTTTCCTTTGTTAAATTTGTTTTACAGCCAATTTCGTATTTTACTGAACATCACAGATAATTAATTACTTGCAATCTGATTTGATAAAAATTTCAAATTGCTTGCCAAGAGCAAATAGGAAGTAGAACAAATCGTTATCAAATCAGTAAAAATAAACATTTTTATGAACAACAGCGGCATCAAGAAACTATTTTTCCCTTAGAACTTAGGACAAAATCAACTTTTATAATTTTGTTCCTGTAACTGACACTGAAACTTTTTGAACTCTTTAAGAACATGTATATATTTCAAGGTTTTTTAAAATAATTTACAAACACTTAGTATGGATAAAAACATATAGATGATGTATACAAAATAGTAATTAATTGACAAAATTGAGGCAGGATGACAGTACATGTATAAACATACTTGTATTTGTTATAAACAGTGCATTAATTTGACCCCAAAAAATCCTAAATGTTTATATAATTTACCATAACCATATGCTAATAGTCCTGACATATTTTTTATATATGTAGGTATTGACTAATATTTAATTCTAATTAATCGAGCCTCATTGGTTGAGTGGTTAATTTAATTTGTCAATACTACTGATCATTGGCATGTCAACACTGAGGCCAGGTGTTCTCAACTCCTAGCTACAACAATGTAGCTCCTTTTTTATATAGACGGAGCTGCAAAGAGGTCCCATTACTCTTAAAGAAGAAAAAACACTCTTGGGATTTATGCATATTTTCTGCTATTAAACTGCTATTTTTGTTTAATTTATATTTTTCCTTTCTCCGCCGTTCAGCTGACATTTCTACAATGTCTAATTAAATAATTTTAACACTTTTTCGTAAACATGGCATTGTTGACAAAATTGAAATTGTGGAGTGTAGAATTGTAGAATCGTATCGGTACAAATTTGATCCCAGCTAATGCAATAAATCCGGAAAAACTTGATCCGGATGAAAATTTTTACCAAATCGATTTAGAAATTATGTACTTCTGGAATTCAAATTTTGAAAACAATGCCATGATTACGAATATAGTGTAAAACTAACGAATTAGGTGTTGTAGAAATATCAGTTAAACTTCAAAGACATTAAGAAGTATGTAGCAATTTAGGGAAACAGTTTAATAGCTTATTATATGCATAAAACCCTCGGGTGTGAATCACTCCCAGCTTGTTCCATTACGAGTAATGGGACCTCTTAGTAGCTCCGTCCATAAAAAAAAGGGAGCTACATTATTGTAGCTACTCAACTCCAACCTCAATTGACAAGGATTGCCAATTTTCATACAGGTGGCTTTTCCCTGGAACTTTGGCTTCCAATGTAGGCTTTCGTGTTGACTGGTACTTAAAATTCAAGCCATATCTAATGTTGACTAGTGTGTTTGCTGCAGAGGTTCCCAAGGTTTTGTGGATTTTACTGGTCATTGGGTCCAGTTAATCACCTAAATTCACTGGACCAAAGAAAATTTCACTGGACATTTCTAAGAGTTTCCAATGAAATGTCTGAAATATTACTGGACATTTGGTCCAGTAAGTCATAAACCTTCACTGGTCCAAACCAATTTTTAGTGGACTTTTGCCAATGTCCGACGGACCTTCGGAATGACTGTTGCTGTATTAGAAAGGTCTTGCAATTGGTTAACTTAAATAAAAATATAAATGTGTGACATGCATATGCAAGAACAGGAATAATGATTCTGTTATGTCTACAAAAGTCTGCTTGTTACAAATGCTGTACAATCTATAACTTTTTAAGGATTTTTTAATGAAATTTCGTCTTCAAATGATGCTCAGTAGGTTTTAGTATAAGTTATATCATCTGTCTATGGACAGTTTTAACAGCTGAGTGGTTAAGGTAGTTCGTCTTCTATCAATCATGTGGTTTGTCAATACTGAGATTGCAGGTTCGATTCTTACTGCAGGCAGGGTGTACTCTACTCCAATCTTAATTGACAAGGATTGCCAGTTTTCCTACCGAAGGTCGGTGCTTCTTTTCAGGTACTCAGGCTTCCTCCCCCAATAAAAACTGGATGGCATGATATAGCTGCAAAATTGCTGAAACATCATTCAAACAAACAAACAAACAATAAATCTGTATTTCTTGTAATTTTTAAACATTTATCATTTAGCATGTCATTATTCCAGCATGTGCAAGATATCTTTTTTTTCAAATAATGTATGCTAAAAATTACATGCAATTCTAACATTTGATAATGTTTTATCAATGGAAGAAAGGGCTAAAGCACAAAGTAAAGCCATCATGAGTAATCTTTGTATGATTGCTGCATTTGACTGAAATGTGTACATTTTTTCTCTTAACTGAAAATCCACATAAATTGTAACTTTGTGGGTTCTTCACAAAAACACCTTATTTCATACTCTGCTTTGAATTGGTTACCATTGGTTGCTTTGGTTACCATTCAAATCCCTTACTACAAAAACATTAAAATAATTGAACATTCATGTTGTATATTGGTATGCCTCTAATGAAAAGTAGAATAGGTGAGTTTCTAGTTTTTAATTAAAATACCGTATTATATTCATTTAAACATTTCTTCCAGTTTTAGCCCAAAGAGGATTCTTTAAAGAACAAACATTTGTGAATTATCTGAAATACATGCAGTATTGGAGGGATCCTAAGTACGCTAGATATCTGAAGTAAGTGCCTAATAATCTGAAGGAACAAAAATTACAGAATTAAGAATATTAATAACTTTTGGTGTCCAATTTGAAAAGGGTAAGATTTTTCAAAATTTACGGTAGCTTTTGCAGATAAGGGCAATCTAGAATCTTTTTTAAAACTAAATCTGTATTTCACCACTGTTTTTTTTCTCTTGAATATACATTGTTACTACAGTTTAATTTGGGACTTACAATTAGGTTCGGAAATATCGTTAAACTGTTCATTGATAAAGTCATTGTCCCAACGAAATTGCAAAAATAAATTAAATTCTAAGGTTTTTCAGCAGTTCCCAAGCCAGGTTTTTGGAAGATAATTTTAATTTAGTTTTTATCCAATCTAACCAATCTAATTAAATAAAATATCTTCACTTCGCTCCCACCATTTTGCTAGTGTCTCTGTGAACAGGAAAAAACGGGGGTGGGGGGGATATAATTTTAATTAGATTGGTTTTTATCATTATTTTTTAGAATTTAAGAAAAGCTGCTTCCATTAAAACATATATTTCATGAACTTACAAACAACTCCATGGCATTCCATTATATTTTTTAACACCATAATTTAATCTTGATTAGAATACATGCAAATGTGTCTCGGATATTTGAAATTTAATATCCTTGATTTTTTTTTTGCTGACATTTTTTTAAATGTATACGATATACCCCAACTTCTGCTTGTAAAAATGTATTGTTAGAACTTGTTTCCATGGTAATAGTTTTCCATTTTTACAGATACCCACAATGTTTACATTTCCTGGAACTACTACAGTATGAACATTTTAGGAAAGAACTTGTGAATGGACGTTGTACTAAATTTATCGATGACCAACAGCTTCTTCATTGGCAGCACTACCAGCGCAAAAGGATGAAATTGTTAATGGACGAAGCTGAACGACATAAACAGGAAACTAAGGACAAAACTAGCTGATCTTTTTACTGATAATAGTGTTGAAAAAGTCTGTCTACATCTGGAACATTGTCATCAAGTTTAAAATGAGTCAAATGACTGTCAAAGGCAGTTGCAAACATTGTGTGTGTCAATTATTTCCTGATAGATAGTCAACACCCAGGAAAATTGAGTGCAAAACATTATTATGTAATAATAAAATTGTTTGAAATTGTTATGTACTGGATTGTAACTGATATATCTGTTAAATTGGTATTTATTGATATTCAAACAGAAGTACAAGTTTAAGTATATGTAGTATTGAATTGTTCCAGATAATTTGACTTGCATGAAAATCTGGGAAAAACACAGGCAGAAATTTAAATTTATCATTTGTTACTGTTCATACATGTATGTTGTAAATTAAGTTTGTCTTGATGTATAAATTGCCAACAAAACATACAAAACATCAATTTTTGGCCATTCAAAATATATTTTTGTTGTTGTTTATTGCTATAATGACTCAACGTTTTGTTTTTATCGAAAAATTAATTGTGTTCCACCACCCCTCCTTCCTCCACCCCCTCTTGTTCCCTTATGCCAAAAATTTCATTTTCAGTTAACTTTTTATCATTAATTTATGAACACAATGCCAAGTGCTTTTTAACTAATCTAAATAATTCTTCCATCAGCTGTTTGCCAATTTATCTTTTCAAAATTGTGTTGAGAAATATGAAGGTTCAATTTGGACCTCCAAAGAAGATTTCAAAATTTGTGATTGATCAGCCTGATCTATTTAATTTTAATGGAAATGTATGTATGAACCGATTGGTACTAAAGTAATGTTCATAATATTATCAACATCAGGGTACAGATAATGAAAACTGTCATACTCTAAAAACATATCTCTATGAGTAAATTTTTATGAATCAGTAAACAGGTTATATACTTGCTCATCTCATTTCTTTGGAGAAAAGGGGTAGGAATATGTCCTCATTACACATCTGTGCATGTCTGCATCTATTCCTTGTTTGAAAAGGTGTATTTAACATCATTTTCATCGATGTTTTGATTCTTCAACTATTTAAGTATATATTGGAGTGGGGAATCAGAATCCTCAGTAAAAACCCTGATCTTTGGCATAAATAGACTATATAAAAATTAAAATGATCTCTTGTATTATTTTACGAACATCATTCTTTGTTTACCAACCTTACATGCACTCTCTGAGAACATAACTGTTTCCCAGATATAACCTCTGCCACACGTCATCCTCCATTTACTCCGGGACTACATTTGTAATCTGCTTGTAACGTTTGTCAACAAAAAATGAAATTTGTAAAATAATACATGAGCTCTTATTTAGCTCACCTGACCCATGGGGTCAGTGTGAGCTATTCTCATCACTTTGCGTCCGTCGTCATCGTCCTCATCGTCAATAAACTTTTCACATTTCAATCTTCCCCGAAACCACTTGGCCAATTGGAACCAAACTTGTCAGGAATGTTTGTTGGGTGGTTCTTTACAAAGTTTTTGGTGCTGATCAAATATGAAACATGGCTGCCAGATCCTTTAATGCGTTCTGATTGGCTGAATTTCAAAAATCTTCTCAGATTTATTTGCAATATTGCAGAAATGTACCTTAGATGGTCCTCTACAAAGTTTGAGTTTTTTGTGCCAATCCAAAAACCAAGATGGCCACCATTGCAGGACATAGTTTAACATAGGACCCTATGTGAAAAACTTCCAGGGCTACTAATGCGTTCTGATTGGCTGAATTTAAAAAAAAATAGGACCCTATTGGAAAAACATAAAAACAACTTCTTTTTGGAACAGTTCCACACAATGAAGCCAAATTATAAAGAAATGAAGGTTGGATAGTTATCTTAATATTTTGAGTTTTTCGAGCCAATTGCAAATTCATCATGGCTTCCAGGGCCACTAATGCGTTCTGATTGGCTGAATTTAAAAAAATCTCATAAACCGTTTGGCAGATTGATTTGAAATATTGCAAATATGTACCTTAGATGGTCCTCTACAAAGTTTGAGATTTTAGTGCCGATCCAAAATCCAAGATGGCCGCCTTTGCATGACTTGGTTTTACATAGGACTCTATGGGAAAAACATACAAACAAATTCTTCTATGAAACTGTTGCACACAATGAAGCCAAATTATGAAGAAATGGTTGGATATTTATCTTAATATTTTGAGTTTTTCGAGCCAAATGCAAATTGAACATGGCTTCCAGGGTCACTAATGGGTTCTGATTGGCTGAAATTTCAAAAATCTTTTTACAAACTGCTTGCGGATTATTTGAAATATGGCAACATTCATAGAAACGTCATCATCTTGTGAACTCTTTAGCATTTAATATCAAAATTTGTAATATTAGTTGTCTCTTAAATTTTTTTTGTAAGTCAGGTGAGCGATACAGGCTCTTAAGAGCCTCTAGTGATGTTTATATTGTCTATTTATACACTTCTGACACAGTTTTACATTGCAATTACTGCGTTTGTACGGGAAGCATATCTGCCATGATAGGTATCTCTCACAATTTCAACCAAGGTGATTGTGGTTGACGTAGGATACCCAGAATCCCTGGCTTGGAGATTGCCTTACAAGCAGACGACAAATGTAGTTCTGGAGTAAATGCGGAATTACGCGTGGCAGAGGTTATATCTGGGAACCAGTTATGTTCTCTGTGCCGGAGACTGGTGAAGACAAGGGTACCAGGAGTTGGTTCAGCTTTTCTTATTTTACAGGGAATTCAACAGTTGCATGCTAATAAAAAAAATCGAATGTAGCTACCGTTATTAAAATAATTATTCAAAGAAACTTAAGGACACATTTCTTGAACATAATTTGCATATCTTTACTGTAGTACATAGTGTGGTGCATCGTGACCTAACTTGTTATCAGGTTATTGTATTGTGCACGTACCTAACCGTAGAATTCATTTATTTCCCACTGTAAATTGTGCGTTTCCTAGTAAGCTACGATGAAATCATTATAGTGTAACATCTATAACAATGTTATTTTAATTGCATTTTTTAGGAAAACGTAAGTTGGATGTGGCACAACGGCTTCATATTTTTGTATTAATTAATAATTCCTGGTAATATGGTCCACAATTTTAAGAATTCCAAGCGCCTGAAATTTAATGGAAGCAATTGTGTACAGTTTCTTTTTACTTTATATATAATTCAACAAATATTAAGGTTGATTAAGTTCAACGAAAATCGGCTTTAAAGAGTAGGATTCTATGTTAATATAGTGGTATGCTTCAATCGGGCCTGTAGAAGTGTCTGCGTTATATGTTCTAGTCTTTTGTTAGTGGTGTGGTATCTAATTTTGCCTATCGTTTGACTTCCACCTGCACCATAGTATACCATCTTGATTTCCGTGGCTGTCTCAGTGCTTTGCAGTGGTGGCATAAAAAGAAACACGTTCAGGTGGTTTTGTAGTTGATTGTTTAATTTGTGGTGCATGCGTGTTGTTCTGGGACCAACAGTAATATAGTGATCCATTGGCCAACCTCTTTTCCACCGAATGTTCTGTTTCATAGTCGCTGAATATCGCAAAGTGTGCATAGAACTAAAACAGTGTCAACTTGGCCAGGTGGTAGAAAAGATAAAATGGATACTCCTCTGACACGTTGGTGTGGTGTTCGGTTGTACTTAGAGTTTCTTACTTTATACCTGATGTGTATTGTGCACGTATCTTAAGGTGGTATTTATTTGCAATTGTAAATATCACGTTTCCTAGTAAACTACAATCAAATTATTATAGTGTAGCATCTATAACCATGTTATTTTAATTTTATTTTTAACAAAATGTTAGTTAGATGTAACACAACGGCTTCATATTTTTCATTTATTAATTATTCCACACTTTCAAGAATTCCAAGCACCTTTTGTGAAATTTCCTGGAATCAATTGTGTACAGTTTTTGGGAAGGTTGCGTAGCAATCTTTCCCCTTGCTAACGCTCAGATACATAGAAACTACTGCGACCGGCGTGTAGTAAAACCTTACGCTCGTAAAATATAGGTCACATTGGAGGAATCTATCAATTACATGAATCGGTGCACCAGATTTATCTTGAACAACTTTACTATACATGTCCTTTCGTATTATGTCTCATTTACTGTATAACTGATAACTAATATTACGATTTAAACTAATATTCCATGTTCATCCGCGAGAGACAGGTTTTGGAAATCAACGCGATATTTGACAATCCTCGCGATAGCTGTTCACTGAACCGACAAATGTAGTACTGACAGTGGCATCAGTCTAATAATATTTGACGACGTTATTATGATTGAAGTGATTTAATGATTATTTTGTACGATCGTGTGGTCGTCGGTTCATTCTATTTTTTACGTGTTAAATTAAATGAAAATCAACACAAAATTGTGTGCTTTGTCGATGTACAGATTTGCAGAGCAGCGCCATCTATAAAAAATTTTTAAGGTTGGGAGAATGGCGTGTAGAAGTTTCGTAAATAAAATAAAAGTAGTTAAATTAAAAATAAAAATTTCTAACTAATAAAAATATATTGAAAAGGATATTTTAGTGTTTGTGACACAAGAATAGTAAATGGATTTTTCGACATCGGTGATCAATTGCAATTACAGATATCATTACATTATTCCATAGTAAAAGCTGACACAATTTGTTTCCGGTCCTTTTGATTAATTTTTATAATTGGTAATTTATGCTGACCATTAATATTTCTCGTTACACGAGTCGAAATTGGTCACCACCCATCGTAACAAGCCAAAAAACGTACCAATTTTCTGTGTATGTTTACCTCACGAAATTGCCGTCGTTTCAGACGATGTTGTGTAAGTGTAAACATATTTTATTAACTAATCATTAAATACATGTATATACAATTTACAGTTTCAATCATCAATAATACAATTAATTAATAGGATTCGGAAACAAGACTTCAAGTCTTATGTTAATCCGTCGCCTGGATAACAAATTAAATTACCATAACATAACTCGAAGGTGAAACAAATAAATCAATTCATTATCAAATGCAAATAATAAATGTTAACACATGAGAACAATATGAGAAGAGAGAGAGAGTAAGGCGAAAGTGGTTAAGAATAATTTCAAGTTAAATTTAAGAGGGAAAAGTGATGTGTGAAAAGTGAAGCAGCAGCAATTTTGTCCAATTTATTAATATATTTATGATAGAAACATCTTCAATTGTATCGTTGCACTGAATGGATTTGGATGCAATTTTGATGGACTCTTTGACACAGTGCTATTGTTCACCTGATCATTTATATTTTGATTGGAATGATATTTAGGATTTCCCATAGCAAACATTGACTTGCCATTCTTTGATGTAGTAAATACCTATCTCTTATCCACAACTACTTGCACCACTGAGTGGAATATGATGAAACTTTTGCAGAATTCTTTGTCATATGGTGGAATTGTGCACCTGGTATTTACAGTTTGAGCAAAACGTATTTTTGGAGTTTCCAACAGCAAAGCCCTGGACATTGCCATTCGACATAGGGGAGCTGGGGCTATCAATTATGAGGATTGCAAAGTTTTTTCTTGTCTTTTTAATTAATATCTAATATGTTTCTAAATTTACCTAATTTATTTTACATTGGTTTGTTTTATTGCCTGTCAAACATGAGGCAGGAATCTCAGTTCATACTTTCAAAGCAACCTTTCCTTCGGTGCAGTCTGCACTTTGATTTTACATAATGCAAAAATTAAGGTTGATTAATTGTAACGAAAATCGGCTTTAAAAGTATGCATACGCTGTCAGTATATATAGTGGTATGCGTCAATCTGGCCTGTAGAAGTGTCTGCTTTAGGTGTTCCAGTCTTGTGTCAATTGTCTGATTTTGCGAATCGTTTGACGTCCACCTGCATAATATTATACCATCTTGATTTTCGTGGCTGTCTCGCTGTTTTGCAGTTTCAGCATAATGAGGACGGGTTCGAGTGGGGTCTTTGTAGTTGATTGTTTAATTTGTGGTGCCAGCGTGCTATTCTAGACCCAACAGCAATATAGTGATCCATTGGTAAACCTATGTTGGTACCCAATGTTCTGTTACATGGTCGCTATGGCAATGTTATTGTCATCTGTTTGGTGGTCATCACGTGCATCGAACTAAAACATTGTCAACTTGGTCAGGTGGCAGTAAAGGTAAAACGGATACTCTTCTTACATGTTTGTGTAGTGCTTGGTTGTGCTTAGACCGAGTTTCATGCTTTATAACTGATGTTCAGTTTAAAATAATTTGAATACATATGAATATTTTCAAAACATCCATACCATCCATATCAAATTGCTATTGGATAAAATAAACTTTTTGTAAAAAAAATTTTATAACCTTGTTAATTTGAAATTAAAATACTTTTATCTTGTTTCCATGCATTTTTATTCACAATTTATTTAACCAACTGAGTGACATTATCACATTCTACTTCTTGACGTTAATTTCTTATAATTTTCTATTGTAATAGCCTCTAATTTGAATTATTGTTTTTGCAAATTTGAATTTTTTTTTTAAGTGCTTCATAAGCCTATTTGCCTGGCTGATGATATTGTTGTGTATATATAATTGTCAGATATTTATATACAGGTTAGACACTTCTACAGACTATATTGACGCATACCACTATACTGACAGAGTATATCCAACATTTTAAGCCGTTTTTCGTTACACCTAATCAACCTTTTTATATATTGAATTATGTATCAAAAAATTCTTCTTGGAACAAATTGCAAGGAAAATTCCTTACTTTTATATAACATTCAAACAAATTAGAAATAAACAATTGGATGATGAAAACACCTTATTCTTAGAAGACACCAACGTAAAATGGCGGGTTAAGGGAGGCAGAACAATGGCGTCAATGGCCGGGTTAAGGGAGGCAGAACAATGGCGTCATTATTGCACAACAAAGATGCATTGTTTATGTAGAAATTATGTACAGTATATGGAACCATCAGTTATTTTATCTCACACAATCTAACGATATTTACCACGAAACTATTTGTCATAGGAAATGTACTTTAAATTCTACGGAAATACACCACTTTCGAATTATACTAACACTTGAGATGTTTGTAGATGTTTGTAGGATGTTTCATGCTTTACACGGTTGTCAAATAATATGACATTTTTGTAGTTGAAAGCCGTTTATTTTCACGATGATTTTTCTGTTCGGTTTACTGTTAATGCCAGGAAATATAGGTATGTTTTTGTTAAGTCAGTTTTATTTGCCTGACTGTATAAATGATATAAATTTATAACGGGAATTCAAAATGTATCATTGGTATACAAGTGCATGTCATTATGTATGAAGTGTGAAGTGTAGTAATGCTAGATTTCTATGTGAATATAAGAGGTCGATGAGGCTTCAATTGCTTCGCTTCTTTTAAATGCTTTATATAAAAACACAGATAAACAAATGAAATTGCTTTTATAAGTGTTGGCTTTGTGTTTTGCTTTTTAAAGACTTCACATGATTGAAAGCTAAATGAGAAGTTATATGGCCATCGTCATGACTTAATTGATTGTTATGGGACATGCATCTCTCAGATACGATCAGACACTTTCGCTGGATCATATGTAGTCTTTTCCTATTTTTGATTTTATTTCTACATATAACAATAAGTAACTCGATGGGTGTCTAATAAGGGACAGGCAATGCTTACTCGTCAGGAGCATCTGAGTACACTCACGGTTTTAATTGGATTCGGGTTACTCACTTTTTTTTCTGTATTTAAAAGCATACACCATTTGTCATTTTAAAATTATGTATATTAGGCAAACCATGGTACCATTATGTAGACCATACGATAACCTGATCGCTATCTTACTTTCACATTAAATTATAGTTGCTAACTATACTTATAATTGCAGAAGCAGAAACAATATATGACAGAACTAACTTGAAAGTGAAAACTAATAACTATCCTGGAAATTATCCTGGTAATTCGACCCAAGCATGGCTGTTCCGATCGGCTTATGGTTTCTGGAGTATCTACATAGATCGCTTCGACCTACAGTACTCTATAAAATGTGAAGCTGATTATTTGGAAATAACAGATTCTGTTGCAAAGTAAATGTTAATTAATTCTTAGAAACGGTTCATGCAGAGGGTATTGTCATATTAGTTACAAGTCGGTATAAGGGGCTTAAAGGGGCTCACTGTTTCCGTGAGCGTGTTGCCTATGAATGAATGCAACAATTATGTGTATGTCTGCTTCGAGTTTTATTATTTACAGGTACCGTATTTCGAAAAAAATATAGAAAAAAGCTTTATGCAGAGATTTAAAATATTGCTGATTCAGAAGTATGTTAGTCGTTCAACCATTCTTATCAAAGTATAAGATTTAATTAATTTAAACATACATAGTATCTAATTCAAGTACAAGTATTTCTAAAAATCACACAGGAATACGATTCATGCCACCACCTCCCCACCCCCCCCCCAAAAAAAAACCAAAACAAAACAAAAAACGCATTAACACAGATCGGAATTAAAAATTCTATAGAATACGCGAACTAATTCTGTTAACTAAAAACTGTAACAGAATTTATTATTAATTTATGAAATATATTTTACGCATGACCCAAAGATTAACAATTATTAAAATGTTGAGTGACTGTTAAAAGATAATCTACATTAAAAATAAAATCCCATTGCTCTGCCAATATTAATTATTAAACAATTTCTTGCCCTAGGTACCTTATTAACACAGTTTCACTAGAAAATAAACAATACACTAGTTATATTGGTAATATTACTACCAGTACACGTATACCGCAGGTCGGGGGTTCTCTCCGGGTACTCCGGCTTCCTCCCCCAATAAAAACTGGACGCCATGAAATAGCTGAAAAATTGCTGAAAGTGGCGTTAAAACACCATTCAAACAGACAAACAAACCAGTACACGTATACCTAATAAATACAATTTAACTTGATTAGTACTTGATTAAGTTTTACAAGCGTTCAAATTAAACAAACTTATCATCACGCTAATTATCAACACAGTTAACAAGTCTTTGCCCGGTATCAACTGTAAACTGCGTTTGCTACCTGTTTTCGACAGTTTGCTTCCAACACTGAAAATCTTCGAATTCCATTGCAAGGTATCGGGTGAATATCAAAGTAATTAATTATGATAATACATGCAGTTGGTATAGAGTCAGAACACCCCAAATCCCGTTCGCACCAGATATCTGTTTGTTGGCTCCTGTTCGATACGGGAAACAGAATAATGATTTATGATGGTACGGATGTTTATCCCCGGCCTGTAACAAATGCGGACTTTTGATTGGTTGGTTACCCGTCGGTACAAATCCCATGCCCCGGCTTCGTTGCTAACGTCGCATTGTGTATGGTTTGTGCGTTGCTAATGTATGTTCTCGAGTAATCAGTGTATGTTATTCCACAAAGGAATATTTCTGTCTTTTATATTTGTATTTTTACTTCATTTCAAACACTGCAAATGCACTAAGTTCACACAGACACACATAAATATGAATGAAATCGGAACTTGACGTCATTGTCTCTTGACGTTATGATAACGTGACTTGAGCCGCCAAAATACCGAAAGTAGAAAAACAATGGAAAACAGAATTAAAACTAATAAAACCCGTTAAGTCAAAGGTACCATCCTCGACCTGGTAAAATGGGCATTTTCTGCATGAAAAACGTAACAAAAATTGTGAGCGACTGTGATGACTTTCATCAATTAGCTCATTTCTGACGACAAAAGAACCTATTTTCAGCCTATTTATACGTATAAGCCGGGTATAAATCCGTTACCTACGTTATAACCCGGGTGTATGGAAATTTTATCCCCGGCTTGCAACAAATGCGGACTTTTGATTGGTTGGTTACACGTCGGTACAAATCCCATGCCCCCGTCTTCGTTGCTAACGTCGCAGGGTGTATTGTTTGTGCGTTGCTAATATATGTTCTAGAGTACCAGTGTATGTTATTCCACAAATGAACATTTCTGTCTTTTTATATTTGTATTTGTACTTCCTTTCAAACATTGTAGATGCCCTATATTCACACTGACACACATAAATATGAATTAAATCGGAACTTGACGTCATTGTCTGTTGACGTTATGATAGCGTGACTTGAGGCGCCAAAATACCGATAGTAGGAAAAACAATGTAAAACAAAATAAAAACTCTTTAAACTCGCTAAGTCTGAGGTTGTTACCAAAGGTAACATCCTCGACTTGGTAAAATGGGCATTTTCTTCATAAAAAACGTATAATTTTTTTGTGAGCAACTGTGATGACGTTGTCCATTGAGCATTTTCTGACGACAAAAGAACCTATTTTCAGCCTTTTATACTTGTTAGCCGGGGATAAATCCGTTACCTACGTTATAACCCGGGTATATGGAAATTGTACCACCTGAAAGTACTCAGGCTGAACAAAAGTACTTTCAGGTGGTACAATTTCCATAAACCCGGGTAATAACGTAGGTAACTGATATTGCTCTCGTATATAACAAGCTGAAAAGCCAGTTTAATTTATTACTTTAATGTTTTTACCATCTAATCACATATTTAAGAAAGTAGCAAAGAAAACCGACCGAACAACAAGAGCCAAAAACCAAGGGACAGTTACAAATCCGGATATAGACAAACACAACACAAAAATCAAAAACATAAAACACAGAAAGAGAGTAACCCGAACCCAATAAAAACCATGGGTGCACTCATGTGCTCCGGACGAGTAAGCAGTGTCTGCCTCTAATTAGACACCCGTCGAGTTACTTATTGTCTTGTCTAGGGAAAAGTCAAATCCAGGAATAGGAAACACTACCTATGACTCGGCCAATAATCAAGCTATAAACGTTAAGTTTACTACAATTGATTAAAATATAGTAATTTTTAAATTGTAATCTTATAAGGTCCTAACTCTTTTAAATTAAAACCATTTTATTTCATTTGTATTTGATTTGGTCATTAATCGTTTAAATTTTTTTCAATTTGACGTACGAATTTATCTCTTTTTTATTTACTTTTTTCTGTTATATCGTCCAATAATTCCAAAGTAAGATACATTAAATTTTAAAATGATAATCATTCTCTCGAACTCTTGTCCTAAAATTGCAAAGTTATAAAAAAAAACATCAATGCAATTATAACACAGGCTTATTTTATTCGAATGGCGAAAAATTCATTATAGCAATTGATAGTTACTGAAGTTTTTTTTGTCTGAATAGGGTTCAACGTGGCGTTCAGCATTTTGTTCACCTGTATCAGTTTTATTTTGAAAGGAAGTCGGAGTACCTGAAGAAAACTCCCTATCTTTGGCAGAAAAAAATGGAAATCCTTGTCGATAAAGATTGAAGTCGTGCACATCCTGTCAATCTTAATAGTAGATTTTTCCCCTTGTTTGTCCTACCTGATGAAAGATAGAAATTTCCATTTAACATTTGAATTTAGTTGCCAAAGTTATATCTGTTATATTAATTCTTAGACTTGTTAATGACAAATATTTTTTGCAGCTTTACATCAAAATATTGTGGACTGAAACAAAAAGGAAACTTATACAACTCAAATGGATCGGTAGTACGCTTAATATTCAAATCAGATGCATCAGTCCAGCACACAGGATTTCATCTGGAAGTTTTACACTTCGTTCGAGAAGGTAAGTAATCTGATATGATCCAATTTGATGCGCATATGCTATAGTACCACTAAGACCCGCTGCCTTTGTTGCATATCAAGTTTTCTTTATGATGATTATTACACATGTAATAATCTTTATATATAGAAAGATCAAAATGCACAATGTTCAAAAACCAATTCACAGATTTTACTATAAAATTTCAAATGCATTGCTAACAGAAAACAGACAAACTCTACAAACAACTTACATCCAAAACAAAAAATAACTAGGTATAGACGGCAAGGGTTTAGGAGGAATAGCATACCCTGCTCCATTAAATATGACAAACGTTGTGTTTCTAAAAAAACTGCGTTAGGTCATTTACGAGTCAGAGGAGATGTTTGCAAGTTACTGACACAATATGTGTTCCCACTTGTGAGACTAATACCGCACAACCTATTAAACAATTCATGTTGGCGAAGTAAACAAAAGTACACCTAACATCATTCTCCATTTACTGCGGGACTACATTTGTCGTCTGCTCGTGACATTTGTAAACAAAGAACAATGTTTTTAAAATAATATACGAGATCTTATTTATTTTTATATAGTCTTTTTACACACTTTTGATACAGTTTTACATTGAAATTACTGCGTTTGTACGCGAAGCTTATCGTCCATGAGAGATATCTCTCACAATGTCAACCAATGGTATGGCAGAGGTGATTGTCGTTGACGTATGATACCCAGAATCCATTGCGAGGAGATTGCTATTCACCAACTTGGTCTTGCTTGAAGTGCTTTTACTCTGTGCTGTCAACAATATTTACATTTCATTTTACAGATGAAATGACGAAGGAATTAGAAAAGCGAGAAAAGCAAAAAAGTATGTTTAATCACATGAGCTCTGGTGTATTATGATCAGTTTCTGAGAAAGATGCTGAATTTAATTGATTTTCTTAACGGGTAGTCGATTTCATAAAGTGGTCGAAAGCAAATATATGGGGTATACCTTCTATATACACTGACAATAGCAGTCACTTTGAAATGATTTTTGAAGCATGCAATGCATTACTGCTGTGATAACATAAAAGTTCATATAATAGGACATACATGAAAGATGGCCCGCAGCTTTTTGACTATATCCATTTGGTAAAAAGATATATCAACTTATTCATCTCAGCTGAAATATAAACTGATTGGTTACTTTACGTCCAGGTATTAATTGCATATTTTAGGTATATTTAGGGCAAGATCAAGTTAACAAACAATTAATCAGCGTGAAATATGAAGGAAACAGTTTTTTTCTTAATTTTAAATGCCACTGAAACAATACGGTGAGTTGTTAGGGATGGATAATTTTGTTGCAGCTTCAACCGTCCCAGCACACAGAGAATTTCTTAAAAGTTTCATTTACATGTAGATACTAAGTAAGGTACCAATACACAATACAACGAAAATAAATATGTATTTTTCAGGCGCAAAATTACAAGTGACTTTGGAAAAAGAAGAAATCGATTCCAGGATATTTTACGCCCTTGTGAGTGCTCTTGGAGTAGCTCTTCTTGTCCTCACTATTTTATCTGTTTACTGTATTGTCAGCATCATTCAGAAAAACCGCCGCGAAGACAGATGCCATCAAAGAAACGTCGTCTTTCAATCGCCAGTTGAAGCCACAAAGACCAGAAAATATTCGAAGTCCGCAGCACCGGTCAATCCTTCCATTTCCGTAATAAGGGTTCATAGTAGAAACCCACCAAGATATATATAAGAAACTTCTATTAAAACAACCAATCTTTGAAGGACAAATATTTGACTTGGCGGTCAAAACCATAGTTTAAGTAACTAGAAAGACTTATTGTAGATGTAATTTGACAGTTATCATTTTCCTTTTTAATGGTACTTCAAAGTTTGTTGAGTTATAACATAAGAACGATTTTATGTTTGTTTGGGTTTAACGCCACTTTCAACAATTATTTTACTATATTCAGTTTTTATTTCGGAGGATACCGGATTACACTTTGATAACCCCTGACCTTCGGCAGGAAAATTGGTAGTCATAGTCAACTCAGAATTATATTAAGCACATACTCCAGTAAGGATCTAGCCCTTAAATTCAGTGTTGACAGGAACAGAATTAATAGTGGATGACCCATTATGTTAACCACCTGGCAATCGAGGCTCCGTTTTTTATGAATTTGTTGTCATACGCTTATTTTCATTAATAACAAGAAAAATCGTGATACAAAGAATCAAATCGCCGCATAATTATTGTGCATGAGTATGTTTGTTGTTGTGATATTTGTGTTTTGCAATTCTATGTAATGTTGTTCTATATTTGATGCAAGTTCTGGTATATACTGTTGTGGTGTTTTAATTATGCGCTATTCTGTGTTATGTTGTTTTAAAATGTATACAAATTCTGTTATATGCTGTTGTAATGTGTCACTGAAACAGCAGATATGTTGGATATGCAACTTATATATTTTATATAAATAATGCATGCAGATCATGTATGCATGTTTTTTTTGTTTTACACATCACATTGTTATTTCTGTGGTTTGACTGTATAATAATAACTGTTTTGAACAATATTAAAAATGATTTAGAATTTTCCTCAATGCAAAATAGAGGTCATCCAGACAATATGGCGGGTATAATAAATAGATATATAAAAGTTGATATAAAACTTTATTGCGTTCCAAATTGTTGTTTTGACAATGTAAAAACATGAATATTTAAAATAGAGTCTTTCGATAGCATCGGGACTAACAACTTTGTAGAGGACATTCGAATAAACATGTCTAATCGTATGTACAGTATCTTTGTGTTACATTATGAGATTTATCGAATCAAAGTCAGACAATGATACACCTCACTATAGACTATGACACTGCTAAAATATGCTAGATCAAGACCCAATCTTTGGCATGAAATACCTCAGTCAGAAGTTCTTTTTATCTTATTTGTAGTGGTCTTTCCACTATATTTTAAATACTTACACACAATGCGTATTATATTTAAGTTCCTTTATTGACGGTTATCAATTGATTGATTTCGAACTGATCTGGTTCTATTATATGCATATTTCAATTTTTGCTGGCAGTTTAATTATAATCAAACAATGTTGAAGAAATTGTTTATGTACAAGCTTTCCCAAAATAACCAAGTCAGGATAAGAGCATAATCAAGTTAATCAATTTTATTTTTTCTGTGAGTGCATTTCGAAGTATATCAAACGTGTATAAAGAGAAAATACATTCTAGGAAAATGTAATCAGTTCTTATGTATCAAAATACAAAACAGAATAAGTCAATGGAGAGGAAATATGTTTGTTTGTATGGTGTTTAACGCCACTTTCTGCAATTTCTGGGCTTCATCATGGCGTCCATTTTTTATTGAATGAGGAATTCGAAGTACCCGGAGAAAACCCCCGAACTTCGGTAATAAAACTGGCAATCCTTGTCAATTAAGATTGGAGTCGAGAGTACAAAGCCCTAGTGAAACCCTAACCCGCAACCTCAGTGTTGACATACCACATGATAGTAGACAAAGTACCTCAACCACATGGCCACCGAGGCCCCTCAGTGTTGACATACCACGTGATAGTAGACAAAGTACCCCAACCACATGGCCACCGAGGCCCCTCAGGGTTGACATACCACGTGATAGTAGACAAAGCACCTCAACCACATGGCCACCGAGGCCCCTCAGTGTTGACATACCACGTGATAGTAGACAAAGTACCTCAACCACTTGGCCACCGAGGCCACTCAGTGTTGACATACCACGTGATAGTAGACAAAGTACCTCAACCACATGGCCACCGAGGTCCCTCAGTGTTGACATACCACGTGATAGTAGACAAAGTACCTCAACCACTTGGCCACCGAGGCCCCTCAGTGTTGACATACCACGTGATAGTAGACAAAGTACCTCAACCATTTGGCCACCGAGGCCCCTCAGTGTTGACATACCACTTGATAGTAGACAAAGTACCTCAACCACTTGGCCACCGAGACCCCTCAGTGTTGACATACCACGTGATAGTAGACAAAGTACCTCAACCACATGGCCATCGAGGTCCCTCAGTGTTGACATACCACGTGATAGTAGACAAAGTACCTCAAACACATGGCCACCGAGGCCCCTCAGTGTTGACATACCACGTGATAGTAGACAAAGTACCTCAACCACATGGCCACCGAGGCCCCTCAGTGTTGACATACCACGTGATAGTAGACAAAGTACCTCAATCACTTGGCCACCGAGGCCACTCAGTGTTGACATACCACGTGATAGTAGACAAAGTACCTCAACCACATGGCCACCGAGGTCCCTCAGTGTTGACATACCACGTGATAGTAGACAAAGTACCTCAACCACTTGGCCACCGAGGCCCCTCAGTGTTGACATACCACGTGATAGTAGACAAAGTACCTCAACCACTTGGCCACCGAGGCCCCTCAGTGTTGACATACCACTTGATAGTAGACAAAGTACCTCAACCACTTGGCCACCGAGACCCCTCAGTGTTGACATACCACGTGATAGTAGACAAAGTACCTCAACCACATGGCCATCGAGGTCCCTCAGTGTTGACATACCACGTGATAGTAGACAAAGTACCTCAACCACATGGCCACCGAGGCCCCTCAGTGTTGACATACCACGTGATAGTAGACAAAGTACCTCAACCACATGGCCACCGAGGCCCCTCAGTGTTGACATACCACGTGATAGTAGACAAAGTACCTCAACCACTTGGCCACCGAGGACCCTCAGTGTTGACATACCACGTGATAATAGACAAAGTACCTCAACCACTTGGCCACCGAGACCCCTCAGTGTTGACATACCACGTGATAGTAGACAAAGTACCTCAACCACATGGCCACCGAGGTCCCTCAGTGTTGACATACCACGTGATAGTAGACAAAGTACCTCAACCACTTGGCCACCGAGGCCCCTCAGTGTTGACATACCACGTGATAGTAGACAAAGTACCTCAACCACTTGGCCACCGAGGCCCCTCAGTGTTGACATACCACTTGATAGTAGACAAAGTACCTCAACCACTTGGCCACCGAGACCCCTCAGTGTTGACATGCCACGTGATAGTAGATAAAGTACCTCAACCACATGGCCACCGAGGTCCCTCAGTGTTGACATACCACGTGATAGTAGACAAAGTACCTCAACCACTTGGCCACCGAGGCCCCTCAGTGTTGACATACCACGTGATAGTAGACAAAGTACCTCAACCACTTGGCCACCGAGGCCCCGCAGTGTTGACATACATTTATTGCATTGTTTGTTCTTGAACAGCGACGTTAATTATTTGAGAAATACAGTTTCCTTTGGTGATAAGTTATAATACAGATCAGTGGTCAGTGCAAATAAAAGACCAAAAATATACATCTAAGCTCCACAGATGTTGAACATCTTAGACAATGGAATTGGGCTTTATCTTGAGGTCTTTATTATTCAACAACCGATTCAGTAGTCCTGTTTCCAATTGTTGTAGTGAAACTAGCATTTTTTCTGGATACTGGAAGGGTATTTTGGACTCGATTAACAGAGCTGCTCAGTCTATCATTAGGTGATGGCTAGATAATATCATTTTGTAAAAGTCTAATAAAAGAGATGACCGCTAGAAAAAGCTAAATCTTTCGTCCAAAGTAAACCTTCTAAATTCGATATTTCCTGTCTGAATTAATTAATTGCTTGTAAACTTCTTTTTACGCCCTGATTATAGCTGAAACACTTATAGCTCAATCATCCAAATATTTTTTTCTAGTATGACATGTCTAAATAACTTACAGTAAGTAAAAACCAGAACGCAGGTTAAATCTGATGCACTAACATTTTTCGTTATATAACATATCTAATGAGTCGTATCGACTTACAACTATTAGTTCAAATCTTTTGCGGATCAGTTTAAGTTAACCATATTGTTCTATCTTCTTTCACCCATATTCGTGTTTCTCTTAAAAAATGCAAGTGAAAGCAGTTTAGATACCAACTCAATTAGATACACTCATATAAAAAAACTCAATATCTGAAATCTTAGTTTTAAAAATCTTAAATCAACAAAGCGCCAAAAAGCTTAACGCAAAAGAAATCATCGCTATATTACATTACAACACCATCGAACACCAAACATATCATTATTTATGAGAGTTCCTTTACACAGCAGTATCTTAAATTGCGGAAAGACTACATAAAAATTCATCTTCTAATTTTATACAATTAAGAAATAACAAATACGCAAAATTTTTTGGTTTCATGTGACATAAATTATATAGATTACTTTTCTGAAACTTTTACAATCTATCTTATATTTGAATAGAAATGAACTTTAATAGGGTCATCATTTATTGTCTATATTTAGTTTCCTGATATTTAATGCAATTTTATACTCAATAGATTTATTTCCGTCTTTGTCAAGTGTAGACTTCTCATAGAGGGACAAACAGTTAATATTGAGGTCACTATGAGATCGTGTTTCCTCTTAAAAACAATAAACAATGGATTTTTTAAAGCGTTTGTTTTACATTAGTTTACATGACACAAAAATTTAAAAAAAAGAAAACAACCCAAAAACAGATTAGAAAAAAAAAACAGAAAAACTAAGCGAAAACAAACCAAAAAACAGATAAACAAAAAGAACCAGAAAAAACTATAGTGCTACTAAACCAATGTATTGTTTCACATAATACAAAGATTGATGAGTTGGGTAAGGACAGAGATTTTGTCTTTTATAGCGGCTGCGTAGAGCTTACTCTTTTCAAAATCTACAAATGGTTTTTCTTTGCTGCAAGGGGCATGACACTTTCCAAACACGTTACTCACTATATGTTGCGGCTTAGCTTTCCGTATTGTAACACCAAACTCGCTCTCTCCACATAAAGGTATCCTCTATATGTCCCCCTTAGACGTTCAAGGGACCTCTGTGTTGTGGTTCTTTCTTGGTTCTATCGATACAGAACCAACTTCCTCGATTTTTATACTATATAAAAAGTATTTATAATAAGTTTTTTATTATCTAACTATATATATACACACGTTTAACAAATAAGTCAACATTTCAAAATGAATACACTACGGTGGTAAACTGGCCAAAAAGCTTGACGTCATAAACATCACACAGTGACATCAGTCAAGTATACATAATGTCATCCAAACTTCAGTACCAGTATTTCTATATTTACACAGGAGTCTGATTTATAAACACAAAAAAATATCGCGTGGTTGAAATTGAATTTGCATTTAGAAATTTTTAAAATGTGCAAAAAATCATTCCTAATTCTGATGCGGGGCTAGAAAGATATACATTCAGTTGAATGGACTACACAACTATTAAAAGGGGGAGATAATCATAGAAACTACAATTTAATTAAAAAAAATATTTCACGCAGGACCTAAAGATTTACAAAAAATCTAAAATTTCAGAGATTTCAATATTTGGTAAGGCAGTTAAAAGCAAATCCATATTACAACAAAATCTCTTTTTCCTGCAAATGTAAATTATTAAAAAAACCTAGCCCTGCTGTAACAATAAACCATACACTAATAAATAAAATAATTAGTACTAGTATATAACATATGCTATTTCAGCCTTAATTTCTTATGTTGTTTTTTTCATAAATACAGTTTAAACTTTATTAGAACTTTTACAAGGTTTCAAATAAGTCCTCATCCTATCTGTTTTAATAAACTTATCCCCCAGGTGATTATAAGTATAAGCAGGAAAATGGCTATTGCCACGTTCGGATTTGCAGTGGCCCATCCGTCAGATAAATGCTGCAATCCCTCGTCTTGCCATTTGTATAGAACGTCATATTTAATATTCAGTCAGACTATGATGTCTTGTCACTCATGAATCACCACTATAATAGCATTAGCGTGATATATTGAAAGACTAACAAATAATAAAGAAACCACGTTTAAGTAACCACAATATAAAATAAAAAAGTATACACATTGGTTTACATACAAAAATACCCAATGTCAAGGTAATTAGTAATCCTTGTTTTCTTTGTTTTAAATTCTGATTGGTCCCTCTAACACACTAATGCGCCATCATATACAAAGTACATGTTTAACCGAATTTCCTTCTTTCAAAAAATAGTTGTGTTACATAAAACAGTTATTGTGCTCCGCAGAATAATAAAATTAACGAAAGATTTTTTCGTATGTCTTTGCATTATTGAAAACGTCTTAGGTTTCCAAATGTCAAAGGTTATAAGCTCAATACATGTTACGCCCATCAAGCGTAAGAGGAGCGGTGGAAGAGTTGCTAGCTTGTCTTCCATAAGATTTAGAATCGGTTCTTTTCCTTGGAGGCCATTGAAGTGCTGATTGCGTGATGTAATACTGCTTTGGGCGTCGTTCCATCCTCTTCTTTCTCATCTCTAAACAAAGGAATGTTATGAGGACCAAAAAGACTAACAGAGCACATCCAAGTGACGCAAGCAGAACGTAAAACATCCAGGTTTTTTCATCCGCCACAGGCACGTGCACACTGGCAGTAGCAGCTTAAAGTAGAACAAAAACAGTGAAATGTGTTTGTGTTGATCAACTAATCTGAATTAAACAGCCATATTTAGTACCATGACAATAAGAATGCTCTAAAATATGAGAATAATCAAGATTAAACCTTAGAATTTACATTTGAAACACGACTCCGACACCAAAAAAAAAGATTTTTTGTAGAAACTAACAATGTAAGCCAACACCACCCAGGAATGATAATGGTTGATAAAACTTACAATATTACGAATAATACATACCATATACATGAGGTATAATGGTGCAGCTAATTATATTTTAAATTTTAATTTAATTTTATGCAGAATCGTGGCACGTTATTGTTTAGGTGATGTATATATTCTCCCTATATATGGCTAGCATTTATGAACTCTGTTCATGTATAATGTACGGTAGCTTCAGATTGTACGAGTTCGATTCGATCTGCTATGAACGGTTACAATAAAGGGTGCGATCTATTAGATATCAGGGTATGTTATTCAACACCAGTTCAAATAATCTATTGTATTTTATCTTTATCCATAAATTTTGTAGAAACATTTTTCAGTAACAAAGGTAAAAATATATACACAAAATCTTTCTTTTGACAACAATAAACTATTACTTTATTGTAATTTATAAAAACTGATGTAATCGTTTCATTATTGTGACTAGTCAAACAATAAACCCTTGATAAACACTGTAACTTGTACCCCAGGGAATTCCGGATGTACAAATTCCATATGACATCTCCATCCATAAATGATTTACTTGGGTAATTTTAATTAACATTAACACAATGATATAGTATTACTGTATTTAATACATGTAAAATATATTTTATTATCAAAGAGAAATATACAGATATAAAGATAGTTTTTATAGTTGTAATTGAACTATTTGGAGAGGGTGGTGCCATTTGGAACTCTTTCCACTATGATTATGAAAACTTTTTATTACCTTCAGACTGTGATTTCTTCTTTTTTTGCTCTAGTAAAAAATAATACAAATAAATTTAATTATTTAAAATACATTATTGTTTTTAAGAAAAGCGTAATTTAAAGTAACCCACAAACTATATAAACCATAAGATATCAGATATAAGACGGTAGTCTATGTTAACTATATAAACCATAAGATATCAGATATAAGACGGTAGTCTATATATGTTATATGTGGCTGAGTAGTTAAGGCAGTTAGTCGTCTATTATTTATCACGTGGTCTGTTAACACATTATGCGGGTAGGGTGTACTCGACTACAATCTTAATTGACATTGATTGCCAGTTGTTCTACCGCTAGTCGGGGATTTTCTCCGGCTTTCTCCCCCAATAAAAACTAGACACCACGAAATAGATAAAAAATTGCTGAAAGTGACGTTAACACCATTCAAAACAAATCCACATGTCTATCTGCGAAACTAAAATCATATAGCAGATTGTGTTCTATGGTGGTCGGAAGCGAGCTAGTCTCGATCATCCAGACGCTTAATTACATTTGTGCGTCTGGATTCAGCTCTATATTAAACTCGTTACCATTACGCCCAAAACTGGGCGTAATTTTTGATTGGATGATATTTTTATTGTCTAAAAAATTACTTCCGTTCATATCAAGAAGTGTACAACAAATTGTACCAAAGTTTAAATTTGAATATTTTTATAAAATATTACTTTATCAATTAATTAAACAAATATTATTGTTATGCATAATCAAGAGTGAATCTTACTGTGACGTCATATTATAAGTATAGATATGTTTGCATGGTTTTCCTGGTTTAAAAATAGGACTCTAAAAATAGAATCATTGTTTGTCTCCACCTATTGGTAGCGAAATTAAAATAAGGTGATCCCAGACGCTATTATATATGCGTCTGGGTGATCGAGACTAGAAGCGAGCATATTTTTCTTTCGAAATGTCAATGGCGAACAAGTAAAAAGGCCCATCAAAAACCCGAAGTAACCGAATCAAAGGCCACGATTCGGATACTTCGTGCTTATTTCATTTTGTATTATTGAATTTAAATAGTCACGTGTGTTCCCTGGATGTTACTCGACTACATGTGACAATCTAACAAGTGCACTGCGTATTGCACGGAAAATGCTTTTAATCACGTCTACACATATATAATTATCTAATCACAATGGCCAAAATTGGCGCGATTGATCGTGGTCGGGAAAACTTGCAATTTATGTCAATTTAAGTTGGAATCGGACAAAGCTTGCTTGAAAACACGCTGACGATAAATATTCGATACTACTACGGCGCTGTCGAGAATGAAATATGTTGCTCCTTCCTTTTGCTATTGAGGGTTGTTAATTGAAAGGACATCATCAATTTATCTATATGAGGAATTAAAGGACCTTGCTTCTGTTATGTTCTTGTCTTTAATAAAACGTTGAAAAAAACCATTTAGTTTTATAGGAATACGTAATAAATTGGCAAGGAGTGGGGGAACAGTTTGCACCAATTGGAATTCCGCTTGCCTGTTGAAAAACACATCCTCCAAAAGTTACAATATAAATTTTTAGGTGTGTAAATAACTAGACATACAAAATTCGACGTAATAATTAGCAAAGATATGCCCGATACATGAAAGGGGCCTTAGCATGGGTTGTTTTTTTCATTATTAGAGCATTCCACAGACGTCGGGGCTTCCGATTATATCAGTATTACAACATGAAACTCACAAATGCATTTCTATCCCAGTGTCCTGGGACGCGATGCACAGCACTGTTGGACATCATTAATGCACAATAAAAGAAGATAAACTAAGTTCATACCGTCATTCAAAAACGGCTGGACCGTGAGCTTAAATCCTTTCCCCTGCGTATCAGCATCAGAATGAAAGCGGATCTTGACGCTTGAGGTCTGTGTCACTATATCAAGCTTTTGTTTTGGTCCACAATATCTTGATGGCCGGCTAAAACGAAAATAATCAGTGTTATGTTCATAGTGGTAACTTATATAAATTTACTTCTATAATAAGTGCAGTTGAAGTTTAAACAAAATCCATTTCAACTTATCATCTTACAACCATGAACAGGAACACGGACAGACGGACTGATAGCTACAATAATGTAGCTCCTTTTTAATAAAAAAGGAGCTATATTATTGTAACTAACGGACGGACACTGCTAACCAAACGGCGGGTATCACATAATATCCCGCCAATCAACATTGTGTGGCCGGGTAAAAAACAATGATCCGATTGAATATATTCGGTACCTAACCACGTACATGTTAAGAGTCTTTCCAATAACAAGAAAAAATTGAATAAATTTATAAATAACGAGAGATTGAACATTATATTATAATAAATATCCTACAATTAACTAGGGGTCGTCTATAGCGACACCACACGGAATTATATTTTAAAACAGTAATTGTTGACATACTTGTTGTCTTCTATAACCTCTAGGTAGTCTTTCATACAGCCTGAAGACTCTTCAATGTTGAAGTCTTGAAAAATGATGACCCATTGACCATAATCGTGACGTATCCTCCATTCTTTATCTTCGCCAGATGGGTACGGACCCGGGTAATTTGTTGAGGATATTTCTTGCTTGGTCTCTGTTCTGATCTCTATTACTTCCCAACATAAACCAGCTTTAATAGAAAAAAAATGTCTTAAAATATCGAAAAATGAACCCAAAGAGTCACAGTTTATACAAATGTTCCAGCAAGATAAAATTGTTTCAACTTAACTAATTTTAAACCGTTTTGAATCCCAGTGACAAACCAAGGTTTAATAAAACTCGAGAACAATCCGGGCTGTACAAACCGCATCGCTAAAACTCGAGAACAATCCGGGCTGTACAAACCTCACCGCGTGATGTACATTGTCTGGAAAATGGAACTAAATGATACATGACAAATTATAACAAAGACTTAATATAAAAGATCTACAGTTGTAATCAGTTCCAATGTTGGACCTTTCCTTAACTTTGACCTCATGTTGACCCTCGCTCGACATTGGTTTGATAATATGGTCTTCATCCATCTATTTGTGCCAAATTTCTTTAACATTAACAACAAGAAAAAGTATAGCTCACATCAAATATCTTGCATTTTGCATTTTTTAAGAAGGACCTATGTATATCAGGCTAAATCATGCCTATTTCTATCCTGATTTGGGAAAATCCACTATCATGACCGCCTTTGTTGTACGCTTTTTATTGCTTAACTTTACGCACAGTGTAATATGTGTAAACCGAACACGTTTGTTTTGCGTAAGTAAAATTTACCACTATCAACACCAATCAACCAACACCAATCAACACCAATCAACCAACACCAATCAACCAACACCAATCAACACCAATCAACCAACACCAATCAACACCAATCAACCAACACCAATCAACCAACACCAATCAACACCAATCAACCAACACCAATCAACACCAATCAACCAACACCAATCAAAAATCATTTTTGTTTGAATTGTATTTCAGCAATATCGCGGAATCAATATTTTATTGAGGGAAGATGCGGAGTACCCGGAGATAAACCCCCGATCTTCGGTAGGAAAACTGGCCATCCTTGTCGAGTACATCCTCCTCTCAGTGAGACTCGAACCTGCCACCGCAGTGTTGACAGTCGGGTAATCAAAGTAGATGACTAACTACCTTAACCACACGGCCACCGAGGTCCCTCAAGAACATACATGCTTTAATTTTGTAGGGCAGTACACTTTACTATGATTACAAATTTTAACATCACCATCGACATAAACTGAATTTGGAGTGACGCTACCTCGTCTTAACATCAACCTAAACTGAATTTGGAGTGACGCTACCTCGTCTTAACATCAACCTAAACAGAATTTGGAGTGACGCTACCTCGTCTTAACATCAACCTAAACTGAATTTGGAGTGACGCTACCTCGTCTTAACATCAACCTAAACTGAATTCGGAGTAACGCTAACTTGTCTTAACATCAACCTAAACTGAATTCGGAGTAACGCTAACTTGTCTTAACATCAACCTAAACTGAATTCGGAGTAACGCTAACTTGTCTTAACATCAACATCAACCTAAACTGAATTTAGAGTGACGCTAACTTGTCTTAACATCAACCTAAACTGAATTCGGAGTAACGCTAACTTGTCTTAACATCAACCTCAACCTAAACTGAATTTAGACTGACGCTAACTTGTCTTAACATCAACCTAAACTGAATTCGGAGTAACGCTAACTTGTCTTAACATCAACATCAACCTAAACTGAATTCGGAGTAACGCTAACTTGTCTTTACATCAACATCAACCAAAACTGAATTCGGAGTAACGCTAACTTGTCTTAACATCAACATCAACCTAAACTGAATTCGGAGTAACGCTAACTTGTCTTAACATCAACCTAAACTGAATTCGGAGTAACGCTAACTTGTCGTAACATCAACATCAACCTAAACAGAATTCGGAGTAACGCTAACTTGTCTTAACATCAACATCAACCAAAACTGAATTTGGAGTAACGCTAACTTGTCTTAACATCAACATCAACCTAAACTGAATTCGGAGTAACGCTAACTTGTCTTAACATCAACATCAACCTAAACTGAATTTGGAGTGACGCTAACTTGTCTTAACATCAACCTAAACTGAATTCGGAGTAACGCTAACTTGTCTTAACATCAACCTCAACCTAAACTGAATTTAGACTGACGCTAACTTGTCTTAACATCAACCTAAACTGAATTCGGAGTAACGCTAACTTGTCTTAACATCAACATCAACCTAAACTGAATTCGGAGTAACGCTAACTTGTCTTTACATCAACATCAACCAAAACTGAATTCGGAGTAACGCTAAATTGTCTTAACATCAACATCAACCTAAACTGAATTCGGAGTAACGCTAACTTGTCTTAACATCAACCTAAACTGAATTCGGAGTAACGCTAACTTGTCGTAACATCAACATCAACCTAAACAGAATTCGGAGTAACGCTAACTTGTCTTAACATCAACATCAACCAAAACTGAATTTGGAGTAACGCTAACTTGTCTTAACATCAACATCAACCTAAACTGAATTCGGAGTAACGCTAACTTGTCTTAACATCAACCTTAACTGAATTCGGAGTAACGCTAACTTGTCTTAACATCAACATCAACCAAAACTGAATTTGGAGTGACGCTAACTTGTCTTAACATCAACCTAAACTGAATTCGGAGTAACGCTAACTTGTCTTAACATCAACATCAACCTAAACTGAATTTGGAGTAACGCTAACTTGTCTTAACATCAACATCAACCTAAACTGAATTCGGAGTAACGCTAACTTGTCTTAACATCAACCTCAACCTAAACTGAATTTAGACTGACGCTAACTTGTCTTAACATCAACCTAAACTGAATTCGGAGTAACGCTAACTTGTCTTAACATCAACATCAACCTAAACTGAATTCGGAGTAACGCTAACTTGTCTTTACATCAACATCAACCAAAACTGAATTCGGAGTAACGCTAAATTGTCTTAACATCAACATCAACCTAAACTGAATTCGGAGTAACGCTAACTTGTCTTAACATCAACCTAAACTGAATTCGGAGTAACGCTAACTTGTCTTAACATCAACATCAACCTAAACTGAATTTGGAGTGACGCTAACTTGTCTTAACATCAACCTAAACTGAATTTGGAGTAACGCTAACTTGTCTTAACATCAAAATCAACCTAAACTGAATTTGGAGTAACGCTAACTTGTCTTAACATCAACCTAAACTGAATTCGGAGTAACGCTAACTTGTCTTAACATTTAACATCAACCTAAACTGAATTTAGAGTGACGCTAACTTGTCTTAATATCAACCTAAACTGAATTCGGAGTAACGCTAACTTGTCTTAACATTCAACATCAACCTAAACTGAATTTGGAGTGACGCTAACTTGTCTTAACATCAACATAAACTGAATTCGGAGTAACTCTAACTTGTCTTAACATCAACATCAACCTAAACTGAATTCGGATTAACGCTAACTTGTCTTAACATCAACCTAAACTGAATTCGGAGTAACGCTAACTTGTCGTAACATCAACCTAAACCTAAACTGAATTCGGAGTAACGCTAACTTGTCTTAACATCAACATCAACTGAATTCGGAGTAACGCTAACTTGTCTTAACATCAACCTAAACTGAATTCGGAGTAACGCTAACTTATCGTAACATCAACCTAAACCTAAACTGAATTTGGAGTAACGCTAACTTGTCGTAACATCAACCTAAACCTAAACTGAATTTGGAGTAACGCTTACTTGTCGTAACATCAACCTAAACCTAAACTGAATTTGGAGTAACGCTTACTTGTCTTAACATCAACATCAACCTAAACTGAATTTGGAGTGACGCTAACTTGTCTTAACATCATCCTAAACTGTATTTGGAGTGACGCTAACTTGTATCCCCTGTAGAGGGAGTAGACGGGTATGTATAAAATGATGTATTTCATTTGTGGTTAAAATGTTATTTATTTGACGTAAAAAATATAGTTTGTTTTGTACAATTGTTTACAAATTCAAATGGAAACTGGAAATATCATGATTGTGTGCCTGTTCAGATAAAATATTTCTATTAAATCAACATTAAAATAATTTGACAATTCCTTTAATCTAAGTTTTCTATATAAAATTTTATGTGGTTCTTGGCTTTTTGTTTGTGTGATGATCTGTATTGTTGTTTGTCCCATGGGTGCCCTTTGAAATTTGATTGGCATTTTGGTATTTCTTCGCTTATTACTGATCAAATATACATATAACACGGACAGCGTATATTAGCACAGAAATGGAAGCAATACCAATAGAATCTGTTATTATGTTTATATATTTTTGCCGTAAAATATGCCTAAATACTACTTAAATTTATATTTATATTACATTGAGCATATCCTAACATCAGCATGTATATTAGGTATGTGTAAACAGGGGCGTAGGTAGGATTTTAGATTGGGTGGTACACTTCCTTGCGGCTATAGATCTGGTGGGGACCGCTTAAGGTCCGCAGCTGGTCCAGGGCAGTACAATGATAGGGGTCCAGTAGACGAGCTCTGTCCCCAGTACAGACATCTTATTTTTACTATACTTGTAACAAGTTATAAAACGCATCCCCTTTTGTCTTTACTCGTTTTTTCTTGTTTAACGAAATGGTGGGGGGGGGTGCACCTGTACCATTGCAAAACCCCCTAGCCCCCGGCCTTGTGTAAAACGACAAATGTGTTTACAAAACAAACAATTGTTTACACGGAAACTAAAGCAATATGATATATATTTGATGTGTATTTAAATATGCTAATAAGATTGATGATTAAAACTGCAATTTCGTGGAAATATTTGCATTAAGTGGAAAAAGTCAGTTTTATGTATTTCGATTTAAGCACTTAACAAAGCGATTTTTTATTTTAAAGTTTTTTAATTTTCAAAATAATTTAATTTAGAAATTGATTAATAAAATCCTTTATATTAAACAAAACATACCCCTGAAAAGCAGGAACACACAGAACCAAATCTTCCTGTAGTGGAACACTGGGTTACCGTCCATTGTGGCACCTAATTGTTCCAATGGTGACAAACCAACCAAAAGCTACAGGTCGCCATGTGATCAACTTCAATTCTAACCAAAACTAGCTGGATAAATAGATATATATATTAAAGTACTTTTCCGGCGATTGTTCAAGGTTTCCACGTCAGTATAAATGATAAATAAACCAATGAATATATTTGCTAATATAACAGTTCGTTTACATATTAGTTATCATGTATCTTTGCCATTGATATGTTATATATGCATTATTAAATGTTCGTTTTGCATTTCAGGAAAAATAATAACCTCTAATAATGATGAACGCTTTACTTATATATGGAGCTGTCTGTTTTTCTAATATAAACACATAAGCAGTTATTGCGCACGATGATTAATAATTCTTTATAATTAAGCCAGTCTGTAAATATTGGCAAACATGAACACCACATCTAGTGGGCGTTCTAGAAAAAATACGACAGATATGTTATTTGACATCATAAAGTGCGGTTAAAGTAATCCTTTATGAATAGCGACAAAAATGGAAAAATCAGTTTCTATCAACAGAATTCAATTAGTAAAGCGTCACAAAACAATTAACTTAAAAATCTTAAAACACCCATCTAATCCTCAACCATGGCAATCTGGGGCATCAGTGGCCGAGTGATTAAGGTAGTTCGTCTACTATTGATCACGCGGTCTGTCAACACTGTGGTTGCGGGTTCGAGTCTTGCCGTGGAAAGGGTGCGGACTCCAACAATCTTAATTGACTAGGAATGCCAGTTTTCCTACCGAAGGTCGGGGTTTTCTGTGGGTACTGCTCCCAAAATATAGCTGAAAATGGCGTTAAACACAATTAAAACAAAAACAATGGCAATCTCAAGTGAAGAACATATTATTAAGTTGATTTGATATATGCGAAATGACGATCTTACAAATCAATTTTTAGCAACAATTGGTGCATTTTGTCACGCCTGTTCCGAATGGAAAGTGCTCATCTTAAGTTTACAAATATCTCAAGTAGATAAGGGTCAAAGTACAAAACTTTCCGCGGAGCATGTGTATATAAAAAGTGAATCGGGCAAAACAACGCATTTTTCAATGGGTGCAATATGAAGATTGAGCAATTTTTCAACCGTTATATATTTATTTTACTAGTACATTTATTCGACATAGTATAATATAAATGTACGTACTGTATGCATTTAATTTGAATATATATAATGGCTGTTGGCAAACTTACAACGATCTATCGAATAAGCCATTGTCAATCGAATCAAAATGAAATCTTCATTTGCTCCCTCGTTTGCTTGTAACGAAGCAGTAACATTGCAAAAAGGAGCGAAAGAATGATTTAATTTTAATTAGATTGAACCATTGTCAAACCTAACGAAAGTACATGTTGAAATCATCTCAATCGGTCGTGGCGACGCATTATCTGCAATTGCTGGAGCACTTTGTGAACTCTGCGTTTTCTAAAAATCTAGTTCTTTTTTTTTCGCTATTTCTGTAGAAGGTGTGTTTTTCGGAGTTCATATCATGTCATTTGATTAATGTTGAGGTGGAAACGGCTATGACTAACAAATTTCAATACAACTATGTCCTGTTGACCCATTCTATTATATTCAAACAGGAAAATAACTGCTGAAATTTTTACTGATTAGAAAGGATGATGTTGTTTTTGTTTCCCATTCATTGTGTGTTTGAACTTTATTGTAAAACTCAAGTTCAAAGTCTTTAAGCAGGAAGTGGACTTGGAACTTCACCAAGGATTTGTAAACTAATCTTAATAAGTTTTGTTTGTTATGGTATTTACCGCCACTTTCATAATTGTTTGGCTATATCGTGGTGTCCAGTTTTTATCGGGGAAACCAGGAGAAAACCTCCGATCTGAAGTTTGAAAACTGGCAATCTTTGAAAATTAAGATTGGAGTAGAGTACACCCTGCAAACAGTGCGACTCGAACACGCAACCTCAATGTCGACAGACCACGTGATCAATAGTAGTCGAACTACCTTAAGCACACGGTCACCAACTAAGACAGTGGTTCAAAGTTAAGCTGGATTTACTCGGAATCGGCCATTACATAGATAGTATGACTAAGTTGGGGTGGGGAGTCTTCTGCAGAATAATTGGGTAGAACAGTTCATTAATATATATTTCTATTTTGATTCACATTGGCGAAAAGATTTCAGACGATCAACACATAATTTGCCTCAGTACGCATGTTTACCTATTTGGCAGGCTAACATGGAAAAAAGAATACTCGTCTGTGAATAAACAAAACCGAGTTTGGTTTACTAAAAAAGAAAAATAACCACGCAGCTTATCTGGGGACAGTTGCCCTTAACATTCATAAAACAAAACACAACTAGAGGCTCCCAGGAGCCTGTATCGCTCACCTGAACCTGAAACCACGCAATTCTTTTTTATCCAGCTTTTCTTTCCTATTAGGAATTGTCCAACGCTTATGCAAAAATCTTTAATTTTGACTTTTAAGGGAAATAACTCCTATAAGGATGAGCTTTTGATGGTTAGAAATGAGGTTCACTTCAAATTTGATGTATTGTTATACTTTTTTACCTATCAACCAAGAACTATCTTGACCTACCTCCCCCCCACACACACACACACTTTCCTATTTTAAGCCTACTTTATTTGTCCAATTTCGGTAGAGGACATCCTAAAGATGAAGTGTGCAATGTTTCAAAGCAGTCCTTTCATTGGTTTAAGATGTTGTTTGTTTGTTTGATGGTGTTTGACTTTCAGCAATTTTTCAGCTATATCATGGCGTCCAGTTTTTATTGGTTTTGTTTGTTTGTTTGAATGGTGTTTTAACGCCACTTTCAGCAATTTTTCAGCTATTTCATGGCGTCCAGTTTTTATTGGGGGAGGAAGCCGGAGTACCCGGAGAAAACCCCCGACCTGCGATAGGAAAACTGGCAATCCTTGTCAATTAAGATTGGAGTCGAGTACACCCTGCCTGCAGTGAGAATCGAACCCGCAATCTCAGTGTTGACAGACCACGTGATCAATAGTAGACGAACTACCTTGACCACTCGGCCACCGAGGCCCCCATTTAAGTTATTGTCACAAAGATACTTTTGCACAACAAATAACATCAGATAAGGAAATGAACACTCAACACTCAAGAAAACCTGAACTCATAAAAACTAGAATAGAGACCAGGGGCACATTTCTTTGCTTGAATCTGAAACATGATTCAAGATAATTTCCATGTTTCACCGTTTCTTTTAATTGAAACAAAATCATGTGAAACATAAGAAACCAAAGATCCAAATGATTTAAATTTTTGGCAGACATGTTTACAATCAGTAAATTGGAACATTGCATTTATAAATTGTTGAAACTGATTTTGATTCACAGAAACATGATTCTAAAACATATTTTAGATTCAAGTAAAAGAAAAGAAGAAAAGCTCCTTGAAGAACATGAAGAATGCAGCATGTCATGTGTTTTTTAAAATGTCATTAAATGAAAGAGATCAACTTAATGAGATGGAAAGAGATAACTACTTTACATGTACATGATGTAACGGATTCATTCTGTATTATTCCTATTGCTCTACTCCCCCCCTCCCAAATGAGAGATATTTGAAAAATTATTTATTAATTTAAAATGAAACAACTGGTAAAGAACATATTTTAGATTCAAGTAAAAGAAAAGAAGAAAAGCTCCTTGAAGAACATGAAGAATGCAGCATGTCATGTGTTTTAAATGTCATTAAATGAAAGAGATCAACTTAATGAGATGGAAAGAGATAACTACTTTACATGTACATGATGTAACGGATTCATTCTGTATTATTCCTATTGCTCTACTCCCCCCTCCCAAATGAGAGATATTTGAAAAATTATTTATTAATTTAAAATGAAACAACTGGTAAAGAATGGCATTAACATAAGAGAGATAACTCTTGATTATAACATGTCAACTTTTGAATGCAAAATGATTACAGAATGCGTATGCTGATCATGTTTTAATAATTTATGCTGTTAAAATCAATCAAAGACAGAAATGGTCGGCTTGAAAAACAGGAAGTAGATTACTGACTGACCTGGAAAGAGGAGGCACGGTACAACTTATCATGCTAAAGCTGTGCACCAAATTAGAAATCAATCCTTTTAGTAACAGCCGAGAAAACTGTTACGAAAAGTTTCCGATTTTGACCCTTGAAATAGTCTTAAGTCAGATTGGAAAACAGAAGTAGAAGCCGAGCTCTGTGAAATCCGGCCAAAAATGGTAACAGGCTACTCTGTAATCTGGCCAAAAATGGCAACAGGCTACTCTTTAATCTGGCCAAAAATGGCAACAGGCTACTCTGTAAGCTGAACTAGGCTTTAGGGTGGTGTGGTATTTTGTGCCTACTAGTTTTGTTTGTTTGTTTGAATGGTGTTTTAACGCCACTTTCAGCAATTTTTTAGCTATTTCATGGCGTCCAGTTTTTATTGGGGGAGGAAGCCGGAGTACCCGGAGAGAACCCCCGACCTGCGGTAGGAAAACTGGCAATCCTTGTCAATTAAGATTGGAGTCGAGTACACCCTGCCTGCAGTGAGAATCGAACTGCCTACTAGTATATTGCATTTATACATTTATCTACAATATGGACATTTTTCAATAAGTAAACAATCAATCACAGCTAAATTTTTATTTGAGTTGTTAACTTCTAACAATTATATTGTACAAAATGCAGAAATATGTATTAAGGTTTTAACTTTCAGCCAAAAAAAAAAACTTCCCTCACCTTAATGTAACTATTCAACAATCAATGAAAACCTAAGATTGCATATTTTTGTCTATGGCCTGGAATGGACAAATTTATTTAAAATGACACAAATTTCAGTGTATTTAGCAAAATAGGAAGTCTTCTGTGTGTCTTTTTATTTAACTATTAGTTTACCTGATGGAAAAGAAGCAATAGGATAAAAGTAACATGACTATTCTAGGCATACTATTACTTCATTTTGCCACAAATTTATTAAACAGTTAAAAAATATGAGTGTGTATGAATTTTAATGTTAAATTATTATTGCAGCGACTGAGATTTTGGAATTCCAATTTCCATTAACAATAATGATAACACCTGTTTCTTTTCTTTGTGTCACTTTTGAGGTCTGTGATAAGTATTATAGCACAGTAATATAATACTACGTCAAATCACGTTTCGCTCTCGATGTCATCTTTCTAAACGTCATATTGATCCGAACACCGAGTAACTTTTTTCTTTGAGGTAAAGAATGATACCAATATGTATTTGTTGGATGGTTCATCATTAGCAAACTGCCATGCTTGAGTTCTATCTTGACAGGTTCAATATTTCGTTTGGCATGTTTCCCCCTGGCATCTACATGTCTAAAAACAAAGTCTCGAGCTTGACCAAGTGAAAGCGATGCTATTGGGTGACCCCTGACCAAGTCTGCTTCGTCATCCCTATGCTCCCCCATATAATCACAACCATCCTTATACCTGAAATAATAATCAACATGCACATTTTTTTTAAGAAATAAACATTGCGGTTATTTTCCCAATTTTTCGAAGAAAGCATCATACATGGCTTCAAAAAATGAAAAATCTTCAATGTTTGTTTGTTTATTTGAATCGTGTTTAATACCACGTTCAGCAATTTTTCAGTTATATCATGCTGTCTTGTTTTTTTTGGAGGAGGAAGCCAGAGTACCCTAAGAAAACCTCCAACCTGCAGTAGGAAAAGTGGCATTCCTTGTCAATTAAGATAAGAGTTGAATATACCCTGCCCCAAGTGAGACTCGAACCCGCAACCTCAGTTTGACATGTACAGACCATAGTGATCAATAGTAGATGACTAACTACCTTAACCACCAGGCCACAGGGGACCCAAAATCTTAAATTGTGTAGAGATCAAATGCCACAGGCTTCTCCGAGCCCAATCATATTAAAATTAAATCTTTCAACTGCTCCCCCTTTTTGTCATTGGTCACTACTTTGTAAGAGAACAACAAAAAGAAGGGATCAAGTGAAAGATTTAATTTTAATTAGATTGTTAGGAGCCCTTATTTAATCCACTGACCATATTAGTTCGATGAAAATGACTTTCGTTTAAGGGTCTTCTAACAATTTTTTTGCTGGCATCCAGTTTTCACTTGAGGAGGAAGACATATAATACCCAGTGAGAACCACCAAATTTCAGCAGAATCCATATCAATTAGTTTGTTTAGGGTGAGGCATTTAAGATGACCACCATAACTTTGAAGAACTGATCATGACAAACATACTAGTAGGACCAAAACACTAAAGAAAAGACAAATAGGTGGCAAGAATATGACCATACATGAAAGAACCAACAAATACATGGACAAGACATTAAAATATTAATGAACAGACAAACATATGACCAAAAGACTAAAGAACAGACAAGCACGTGGCCAAAACATAAAATAACAGATAAAGTGAACACATGGCCAAGCATGAAAATACAGAAAAACACATGGCAAAACATGAAAAAATTTAACAGACAAACATTTGGCTAAAATATGAAAGAAGAGATAAACATATAGCAAAAGAACAGACAACACATGGCCACACATTAAAGAACAAACACATGGCCACACATTAAAGAACAAACACATGGCCAAAACACTAAAGAATAGACATGAAAAAACTTTAAAAAAACACACATTACATATGGCCACAGATTAAAAAAGCCAAAACATGATAAGGCAAACAAGAAGACAGACAAATACATAAAAGAACAGACTAAAAATATTGCAAAAGCATGAAAGAACAGAAAACAAATGTAAACATCAAATTAAAAGAATAAACATACAAACTTAAGACAAAGAACATAAAACCTCTAGAAACATGAGAAACAGAGTATAACTTCATCAGGTAATACGGAAATGTAAGCAGATCCCTGCCCCACATGTTAAGGATTTCACCTGTCAACATGTCAACCTTTGAGACACAGCTAAAATGGGTGGAAAAAATTAGGACAGTGTGAACGAATCCTCTAGTGAGATAGACACTTTGTATTGATCTATAAATTCATGTGACATACATGTACCTGTATAATCATCTGATGATGTTCTACATGTAATTTTGATTAAAAAAAAATCTACTGTTGGCCTGGTTGAACTTGTTGCACATGTGCAACGGAAACCCGTTAGAAAAAAAATTTAATGATGTTAGATGTTAGATTAAACAGAAGAGTTTGGAACTTTAAACTGAGCTCAATTTACATGTATCTTCTCAATACATACTTTGTTAATTACATACCTGTTAATCAGAACAAAGTTAAAGTCATGTCCAGTAACTTCAATTATTCTGTCTCTAATTGATTCCAACAATGGTATCCATGGAAGGGCTGGAATTGTGTTGTTAGAAAAATTGTATGACAAACCAGGATCTCCATAAGCAGCCTACAAAACCATATACACAACAATGTACAATATTACTCTCTTCTGGTCCATCTAATAAACGATGAATTCAATGTTTGGTTAATGTCCAGCAAACAGTATTTCAGCTATATTCAGGAAAAGTTAACATTGTGAACAAAAAAATCAATTGGTAGGAGAAATGGGATGGACAGAGGGCAGAACATTTTGTTTGCCACCTTCCAAACACGTTACACACTCTGGTCTGCTGTCAGTCTGTCCATATTATAATTATATTATAACCTGACAACCTCTCCCCTACCATCAATGAGATGGTCTTCTCTATCCGCCACCTGGGGACAGACTGAGCAGCTTTGTTAGTAGAGCTTTGCTACCAGAACCTAGGTCCCTTAAATGATCATAAAAAAACAGAATTTCTTTTGATCTTTTTATGGCTTATGTGTCGTGTAAAAGTATGGTCTAACATGAGACGTTGCATATTAGAACATGGTTTCACATTATGAAATAAAATTCTCCATTCTAAATACATTTAAGTACATGTAGCTAGGCTAGATTTAAACCATGATATAATATTTGTGTTGTTTATAAAAATGTGTGCAAATTATGTTACCACAACTTTTCCTGATAAGCTCGCACTGCCTGCTCAATTTTTAACTTGGTAATCTCATAAAAGCTGAGGTTTATTTAATACTTATTCTATGGAATGATCCAGAAAATTTGTTGTAAAGGAGCATACTAGTAACTCTCAACACAAAAGCATTGTAAAAACATACAGATAAAGATACAGGGTTTGCTCTGGATTCTAAAAAGTTGACGCCAAAAACATTGCCACCTGCAATTTTCTGTCGCCAATTTTCAAAATCTGGTGCCAAAGTAAAAAGCTATTTTTCTTAAAATGCCAATATATTCTCCTAAATGTTTATTGGTACATATACCTCTGTTGCTATTTACATTCACTGACGAACATTCTGATAAGTTTTCTTTGCAAAAAAATTGTCTTCTATTGGACATGATAGTACTAATACGAGACATGAGCAGCACAATCCCTTCTTAAAAATTCCTACTACTAATTATTGGTGGAGGACATAAAATAATAAATTTCACATGCCATATAGGAGGAAAGTTGACAAACAAAATGAAAAAGAGCAGTAAATTCATGCTGTTTTAATATCTTGCTTCAATTTTAAATACTAAAAAATTAATTAAAGCAATTCACTACCACAAAAAAGTAGTTAACATATTTTAGAGTATTGCACTTGTCTCTATTCAAATATTGAATTCCAGTTAAGATATAGCACAAAAGGTAAAATGCTCAATTTTATTTGTCTATTGTTTAATTTAAAACATAATTAACCACCAGATTTCTACAAATGTGTTTTTATTAAGGTTATTATTTGTAATACAAATATAGAAAAGTCTGCCAAGAAGGCCATTATATAGCTGAAAAATTGCTGTAAGTGGCCGGGGTTGAACAACATTCAAACAAATAAACAAAGATAATTAATACTTTCAAGGGCCACAACTCTAATCCATGAAATGCAGCTTGGTAGCTAGATTTGATCACATTTGTTCTAGTATGTTAATTAAATAGGTTTTACACCACTTAAGCAAAAAGTATTTATCACAGCATCCAGTTTAAATTGGAGATAGACCTCCACTGGACAAGGACCCTACAATTTTTCTGCAGCTGTTAAGTACATTAACTAAATGTAATGTGCATGTACACATTTGATGTTGTGTTCTTTCCACCAGTGTATTTCTTCCCTACAATAGTGTAAAAAGTTTTACACTAGTGTAAGGAAGAAATACACGCCGGAATAAAAGTACGCTTACAATACCACATAAAGTATATAAAATTACATGTTAAAACAGTTCTGTATGCTGTACAAGTATGACCTCCTTTTTAGTGCAAAAATAAGTAAAACTATAAAAATGAATAATAATAATAATAATAATAATAATAAATTTATCATTATAATTAATACGCTTTCAATCAGTCTAATTAAAATTAGCCCATGCGTGTTTACTATTTACGTTGTGACACAACGTACAACGTAAATAGTAAACACGAATGGGTGTCGTATTTAAATTTGTATGTACTTTTAAGTATTGACATTTACCTGTTTTCGAGGAATGTCATGCCATTTGCCAAATATCTTCACTTTTGCGAGAGCTCCGGTATTATACTGTAACTGATCCGAACACTCACTAAGAAGTTTATCAGCCTCATCTTTTGAATATAACATTACATAATCACAATCTAAGTTTTCGGCTTTCAGTTTACGCCATTCCAAATCCTGCTTGACTTTTACAGACTTAATATTCTCAGTTTCATTTTCGTCTGATTTCCTTTTCATGCGGCGAACAAATGTATCCATTTACATGTTAGGAACTCACACACGTTAAGTTTTGTTTTGTTCTCACTACACTAATTTTGGTTTGTGCAATATTTCGTGTTTTTCCCGAACCTCAGTTAGTTCCCTTTATTGCGAATTTTTTGTACTCAACGCGAGACAACTCCAACTTGAATAGTCAAGTAAGTAAAATACATTTTTATTTTGAAGCAAGAAACATAAGCTCTGATGAGCTTTTAAAACCGACAACGTTACCTTAAGTTTTCGGTGTTGAGTTTAACATGCATGACTTTTCGATAAAGAAATAATTTATTCTGGTACCCTGACGATGATATCCTCTTTAGCCTAAGCGGCCTTCGGATATAACGTAAGGTCAGGAGCATTGGATTTCAACGGCGACAGCGTTGAAATTTGACGTTCGGGTGTTCTCTAGACTAACCATTTTGTAATATAGATAAGTTCAAGTCGACCGAACGTATTATGACGTCATTCTCTTTATGACGTTCAATGTTTACATTTCCTAGCTGAGATTTCATTAAGATTTCATAATTTAAACGTAAAGTTAAATTGTAATTTATACTTAAATTTATAAAGAAAAGATATTCCCAGGTTTAAAAAAAAGATAGACATGTGCATGTGATATTAAATGGCGTCATATTATCAACCAATGAAAATCCTTATATCGGAGGTCCTGACCTGGTGTTATATTTGAAGTGAAGCTTGCGTCAATGAAAAATATTGCACCAGGAGACCAGGTTAAGAAATAATTAAGCTTTTGTCCCAGGAATATGTTCTATACAAATTTTACTTCCAATTGTTTGTTATTACCGTCTCCCATGGGAGACGGTATACATAGTCAAATGGCGATCAGTCTTCGGAGTAAATGACTCTCTGTTACTTGATTGGGTGGTTAACTAAATCTATAAATATTTTTCTCATTTCATTGGTTTACGTCAGGATCGCACTAGTATGAGTACTGAAATTTCGATATATTAGTAGGTTGAATCGGGGTTGTAATCAGTATTTTAGTGTAGTAATGTTACGTTCCACATATTGACTTCTATTTCATTCAATGCATTGGTCAGTGAACAATTATAAGGTAAACATTGTACCAAAATCTCCCTACTTTATAAAGCTGTTTTGGAAAAAATTATATGTTCTATATCTTTATTTTCGTTAATCAGTATTTTAGTGTAGTAATGTTACGTTCCACATATTGACTTCTATTTCATTCAATGCATTGGTCAGTGAACAATTAAAAGGTAAACATTGTACCAAAATCTCCCTACTTTTTAAAGCTGTTTGGGCTAGGAAAAAATTATATGTTCTGTATCTTTATTTTCGTTCTGATATTGATGCAAATTTAACAAAACATATTTTTACGCTAATTTTGAACATTTGTTGTTTAGCGAGTCAACTTTTGTTTAATTATTTTTTTAAAAGCACGTGTAAAGTGACGACAGGCATTTAAATCTCTCAAGCACCATTACATAATGACTCAAACTCAATAAAAGAGTGCAATGACCAAACTAAAGTGTAATTTTTTATCAAATGTTGAAAACGAATGAATTAGTTTTCGACGTTAAGAGTATATATATGAGATTGTCTTCGCATCTTTTTTTCAACATCAAATGAAGCGTTTTAGAAACAAGCCAAAATAACAAAACCAAATTTTTAGCTAAAATTGTTGGTTGAAAATGTACGTTACTTGCATACCTATGTTTTTCTGATGCAGATAAAATGAATTAGTGGTTACCAGAGTATCAATATGAGCTTCGTATATGCAAAAGGGAATGTGTCGATTTATTAAGAAGTATATTATTGATTTTTAGCATGTAAAATATAGCAATCTCGTTTCTTAGAAGATATGTTAAATTTTAACCTCCTTTATTACCTGCTTTAAACAAAAACAAGACGTTTGCTCCAAATACTTCCATTATTAATTATAATTTAATAGAGTAATATGTTTGGTTAATATGAGTTTAATTTACAAATGAAAAAACAACAAAACAACAAATGAACATGTATTATATCTAGTTTAGACAAAAATCATTAAACGGAAACTCAATGAAAATGTAACGTACATTTCTGAAAGTAGATTAATTTTCTCACGGGTTGAACTGCCAATGAATCATGTCTTTTCTCAATTAATGCATATCTTTTATGCATTTACACAAGACGTTATCTTTACAATTAACGCTATTTTAGCATTCAAGGTTTTAAATTCAATTTTAACATAGCCGTCGCACATTCAGTCATGTAAGGATTAAATTTAGCTTCAAACAAGACTATTTGTCAATAATTTACGTATTTTTCTGGTATTTATTTGGAAGAATATATCAAAGGAAATAAAAAAACACTTATGAGCCTAATACCTTCTTAGAGACATGTGAAAATATACGTTACTTTGTATTTAACATGTTTAAATGTACGTTACTTTGAATTAAAATGTACGTTACACAAATATAGACGATCTCAAAAGCAAATACAACTTAAAATTAGGTTCAGGCTGTGATTATGTTTACAAGCACACGCTTTTAAAACAATTTATAGTTCCACTTCAAAAGTGAACATGAAACCAATGTTCGTAATCACCATTGACTGAAATGTCCGTTACAGATCAAGTCACAGCTGAAGTTCCGATATTTTGTCCCAATCAGAATCATTTAACTTAAACATCCTCGCAGATTTACCAGAAGCAGTTAAACCATTCACTTTAAACTTGACGTCAGAACCTTTACACCAAATAACATATTTATTACAAGGCCACTGAAACATTTGTTTTCGTTTCTCCATACAAGATATTTTATAGATGTACCTATCTGGATCTTCAGGATCAACGTCTTGAATTTTTCCGACAATTCTCGTTTTCTCATATAGATATTACAACAACAAAGGTGTCCGCACGGGGGGATGGGCTGAACTTTGTATATATAGGGTAATATGGATGTGCAGCCCGAATGGGTCACTTTTTCACCTCCTCAAAATATATGAAAAGATATCTTTTTTCATTGAAATATATCATTGGGTAGTTGTAAATTTTCTAAATATATCCATGCCTCAATTCTCATCTTTAAGCATGTTAAGCCTACGTAAACAACAGTGATTTTACCAATAAAGTGTTCCATTAACATAATTCAATATATGATTAGATCCCGTTTTATAACGTCCAAAAATACGAATAGGGTGGGTTTTCAAATCTCCGTCCGCAGACCTGTACCTAAAAGTATCCTTAGCTTGAGGTATCAAATCGTTGACCGAAGCACATTCAATACATGATGAAAATGTGATTCGGTCAACGCTTTCATACGTCAATGAAACTTCAAAAGAATGCATTCAATTTATTTCATTTTAAAAAATGCTGCTCCTGATTTAAATTGTTCACAATGTATTTTTGTTGATTTAAATCACTCCGTGTTGTTTGTTTACTGTTGACGTCGTAAGGCAGCGCATGCTCTTCATGGTTACCGGTTTCATTGAGAAATGCCAATAATGATTCTACGTCATCTGTAACGTTTTTAACCAAAAGAAATCTAGGATATCGATAAAAGACATACGTCATCGTTCTTTTTATCATTCTAGTGTTCAGAGAGTCACGTTCCTTTCCTGTTTCTTCACACTGTTCCATGGAGACGAATCGGAATTTAACATTGTGCATTTTACAGTTTGGTGACTGAGTACATACAAAAAAGTCGTTGGCATCCTGAATAACAACTTTGCGAGATTTTACAGCCTGGTCTGCCAACCTTTTTGTAGCTCCTCCCAAACCATCACACGGGCCCTTACCGTGGCCCGCTTCAAAGTAATTCCAGTGGCCCTTTATTCTTAATTTCTCCTCAAAGTTAGCAATGTAGTTTAATATTGTTCTATCCTTATACTGGCTCGTTGGGCTATCCGTCCAGAAGTGCAAGCATTTAAAAGAAAATAGGTGTCCTGTAAATTGTATTATGCTATTTTTAATCTATAAATGGCACGTAGTGTTGTTAAAGTTGTTAAAGAAAATGTAAAATGTACGTTACCAAAGAGAAATGAACGTTATCGCGTATTGAGCTAACACTGAGTCATCAATACGTCGTTCATTGTGGTTTGATTTGTTTATTATATATGATATTTTAGATATAGGGAGTCATTTTTATCATTTATACTTCATAAGTTTTCAAAACAAATGTTTATTAACAATATTTTATTAAGATTTTGTTATTTGGTCTTTTGCTGATTGTGTATACGTTAAATTGATATTACGAGCCAGATTGCTTGAGTATAAATGTGTCTTTATACATATCAATGATAACATTTTGTTATAATAAGTACCATGGAAGTTGGATTACCGACAAAAAAGTATCTTGAAAATTATGAAATGTACGTTACCGAAGGTAACGTACATTTCACTGTTTTCTAACCTTATTATATTGTGAATGAAATATCACGATCGGTATGACGTAAATGAATGTAAGCACACGTTGAGTATGTACCTAAAATTGACTTAATAGCAATTTGTACAAGTGAAATATTTTATTTGCTACAGGTGATATATTTACTTACTTCTTATGGCATTTACTCAAACTGCTTTATTCAACCTTAAACACTATTTCACATTAATAAACATGTTAGTCAATATTTGTAAAGGTGGCGGGTACCAACTTGTATCACGTGATTTCCTTGTATCTGCATAATTTTCGCGTTTGCATGCATATGCAATTTTGTTCATCACGGACATTTCAGTAACAGACATTTCATACCTTATGAAAAACGTGAGAAAAAAAGTAGAATGTCGAACAGGGTTATAAAAAGTGCTCGTTTTAACTGTGTACATTGCAGTGATATATTTCCCTTGATTTTTTTAACACAATAAATCTTTCAGAAAAAATTGCTTTTGTAGTAACTTACATTTCAGTCTTATTTCTACGACCTCTACCACGAACTACAAAACCATATCAAAAATTTTAATGGGGTAAAATGTCTTTTATTTTAAATGTTTATAAGCGTAGACTTGGTATACAGTTATAACTATATTAGTAATTTATATGCATTTCGACTTGGAATTGAGTTCAACTTTGTTGTTTGAAGCTTATTTGCTTTATTTTTTTACTGAAAATGAAATCTAGCGACACTACATTAATGTGAACTCATAGGTAGAAAATTAATATTTGTTCAATAGATCTAAGCTTAACTAAGACCAGGGAAACCACTTAACAAATCTTAGCTATTATAATTGTATGGTCGTACAGGATCTGTTCAAAACAATTTGAAATTCAATAGAAAACGCTCCAGCGACAGTAACGAACATTTCAAATTACACTCTTTCAGGGTCTGCAAAATTTGTTTTCTACTTGTGAGATTCTTCTTGTTTTTAAATTAAAACCAGTTAGAGATATGCAACTTTTTGCAATTGCATGTTTTTGTCTTGGGTCTATAGTTTAGAAGAAGGAAAGCGGAACAAACCGTGCACCCTTTTATTGAGTTTGAGTGAATAGTTTAGCGTAAACAATGTCCTTCTATGTACATTGTACATTGTTTACCTACCCTACAGATAAATTACAAAAAACAGATACTTTAATATGCGAGCGAAGCGAAGCTCTCTAATGTACAGAGTCTGCCAAATTGCACGAGACCCAAAATATGATCATCGAAAAAAAAACCTGGGCTACTCGGAATGCATTGGGAATTTACGAAAATACCGGGTCTCGCGTTAGCGAGACTCGGTATTTTCCCCCTTTTTTTTACAAACGGCTAAATTAAAGTGCTTATTTTTGAAATTACCACAAAAATGCCAGACAAATTTTTTCAATCTGAAACGCTGTATTTGAAATTGAGTTTTGTGACGTCACAAACACATTATTACGTCACGTCATCAATGGAATGTAGAGGCACTGTTAGGGGGCTCTGAAGTAACGACATGAACAATGTGCGATGCTCGCATTTAAGGCTGCGCCTGCATTCATATTAAATCCATAAAATTTGTAATGCAGCTAAGAGACGGTTAGCTTTTTAGAAAAGCTAAACTTGTCTGCTGTTTAGTCTGGGATCCTGACTAAATATTCTCAATACCGTAAGCGGACTTCCGTTCGAATATACATATTTGAAAGTGAAGCTTGCGTAAATGAAAAATATTGCACCAGGGGACCAGGTTATCTGGTGTTTAGAAGAATTCCCGTGCGCACGCGTTCTTAAACAAGTTAGTAGTATTGATATACTCTGCATGCTTTGTTTTAGTTTCTTATTTCGAACAAGATTTTATGCCACGTTTAGGTAATATTTTCTCTACTTTTGACGTAATATTTCAACCGCTTGACCGGTGTGGAAAAATATTTCTCGTCACTAGTGAATTTGTTGTTCTCAGCAGTTGATTGGTTAAAAATAATAACGTCACAATAAGAAATCATGACGTCATAAACAAAACACCTTCCATTTACCGCGTATTCAAGTCATGAACGTAAAATTGGGGTTGGGAGAATTTGTACTTCGTTTCTCAAATTTACTACTTTTTAAAATTAGAGAAACAGAATCTTCATTAGTACTCTTGGATTATTGTATTTCTCCAATCTCGATAGTTAAATTATGGAAATTTAAGTCCTCGCCAAGGTTCGGACTTAAAATTCCATAATTTAACTATCTCGATTGGAGAAATCCGATAATTCTCTCGTACCAATGTAAGATCCTATATTTCTACATTGACTCGTATTATACTTAAAATTTTGTTTTGAAAACCAATACTTTTGTGTCCATTAAGATTTGAGTCGAGCGCATCCTGTTATGCCGAGAAATAACCGTCTAAAAAATAAGTGTTCGTATTATTTTAGTCATTATCGTAGAAATTATGCTTCCTTGTGTTAAATGCGTTCTCACAGGACCTTTCCTTTTCTTAAACTTTCACAATACAAAATAACTATAGGGAAAAGAGCGATAGAAAACTTATAGTCCGCGTGGCGTAACGAACTCTTATAGTTTTGCTCTAGATAACCCTTATGCTTGTTAATTAATGCTGACCGGCCATTTGATGTTGAGCAGCGGGATAGTTTGAATAAAAAAAACTTGAGGTTATTTCTTGGCATGCTTACTCCTCTATTATAAGCATGTATAATAGATTAATGGAATTGTCTCTAAAATGGTTTTCTCATCAACATACCCAAGTAAAACAGTTGCGTGATTTGCATAAATTAATGTTTCAAAATGTTTAGGATAATTCTTTAAAACCATTGTATTTTCTGGAAAAATTGTCTTTTGACAAAAAAAGTTCGTAACAAATTATCGATATCATTCAGTGAAATAACTTGTATGATATATTGTACAGCTAATATATATATATATATATATATATATATATATATATATATATATATATATATATATATATATATATATATATATGATAAAATGTTTATAACTTTTATCATTTGTATCATAGTGAAAAACCAAGCAAAAGTGAACTATCGTAGATGTAAAACCTGTCTGTGTTATTATAAAATGTTATTTAATTTCATTTTATGACTGGGAATGTTTCCGGGGACTTGACCAACAGAGCTGCTTAACGCGTCACCCAGTTACCTGATAGCAGAGACACTTTCGTTGGGGCTGTATGGTAATAATACGGAAGGCCTAACCACATACATATGTGGTAACATGTTATGAGAGTCCTATGCAACAAAGACCTCATTTTGTTGTCTTCAAAAAAGAATAGGATCATTGTAGCCACGTTGGTGTACATACATAATACTCCATGCGTTTCAAGCGGCAGTCAAAATGTCCCGTCTTTTTGTTCATGGCAGTAATAATTTTTATAGAGTAGTAAACAGTCGTTGTTGTATTTTGTCTGTATTATACATGTTAAAGAACAACACGAATTTTTAAATGATATTTTGAATTAATTGACACAAAGAATGTTTTCATTTTTTTAAATACTACTCCATAATCCGTTAAAACTGAAAAACATTATTTCATAGAAAAGACGATTTCCCAGCGCATTGCTTTTATGTTTTATAAATAAATGTGACTTAAAAATTAAATATTCAATACGGTTCTACGAAATTGTTTAATAATATAATGTAAATTTACGGATTTTATCAAATAGATCCTAAAGTAAAAGAAATTGAAAACAATCCTCGTTCTTAATGTTTATCTAGTGATCGGAACACATATTAATTGAGCATTGTTCTACCTGCATACGTCATAGAAGAATAATTCGATGAAATGTCGATACATACAGATAGATACATATTACATACATTATGTGTAGGTATAACTACCTGTATCACGTAGAGACAGCTGTGTGCATTCGTATCACTACGAGACGCGTAGCTTCGAGTTGTGATGCGGAATGTATGCAACTGTCGACACGTGATTCAGGAAGTTGTACCTGCACTTAAATTATGTAATAAGTTTAAAATTAAGAAGTAAACAATTATAACAAAACATTCTGAATATGTTTGTGATAAGGAGTATGAGTTACCGATTAGAGGTGCGATATAGCTTTGGGACAAACATCATATAATTAAGAAATAATTCATTAGGGGTATGATGTTGAACTCATTTGCACATGGGCTAAACATTTATATTTGATTGTTTGTTACCGAGTGATAGCGAGATAGAAAATAAGAATATAAAAGTCCAGCTCATGTATAACGAATACAACATCATACCCAGAATACGTTTAATTCTGGAAACCATGCCAAGTTGCACTGTACGCTTGACAAAATGTACTTTAACGAAACATTTCTTAAATATTTTGTCATAATGTTCATTCATTATGTCTTTCAATTGACTGTTATTTCAATCCGAACATTTTGTAAAACGTTAACGATCTACGATTTTAATCACTCTCTTCCTCTGTACGTGACATTGTTTAAACTTATGCCATACTCATGTATTTAATTGTCATTTAATTTATTACGAAATAGTAAAAAAAAAATATAGATAAAAAATTTATTTGTGATTTTCAAAAAAATGTCTTCAAGATTAGAAATCCATACGCATTACAATATTTGGTAACACATTAAAATTATTGTAAAATTATTAAAATTCCTGATTGTCCAACATTTAAGTAGTAGTCAACCTAAGAATCATGCAAAATTGAAGAAAAGTGATTCATCGATAAAAAGGCTACAGTGGTTTATTTTTAACGAAAGATAGTTCAAAGTATACAAAATAAGAAATAAATAACAATTTGCTCATAACTGCCTGGTCCTGGGATAAATCTTGCCATTTTATTACAATGCTTTCTATTGAAATTATTGACAGTTTTAAGAGTTATCTCCCTTTCTTACAATTTTCCAATGCATTCTATATATTTTTTTCTCTCAGGACCAGGGCTAGTTTGGAAAAAGAGTACAAATTATCAAATCAGGGTGGAAGTAGGAGTAACATATCAGAAATAAAGTGGTGTAGGCTTTCCACCCATGAATCGCTCTTTGCATGATTCTAATAAAAAGTGGTACTTAAAATCCCACAATGTCCTACAAACATATTCCTCATTGTACAATAAAATTTGTTACTTTTTTACCAGTAATTATTAAATGTTGGACAATCAGGAAGAAACAAAAAACATTTACTTATTAAAATTACTAACTGTCTCAAACCTTGTCTTCCCCTTATTGATTATGTCCAACAATTAACGAATAATCATGATAAACGGAAAAATTACATACATAACAAACAGAATAATGAAAATGATCTAACATTGTCAAAAGTCCATGGTATTTACCTAATAATGTAATTCTAAACGACACAATTTTAACAATGGTTTATGTCCTCTTGCGAAATTCTGATTACTAACAATGACAACATCATACACTTTTATGTCCTTAAATTTTTCTCCATTTTGATCATTTGTAAAGTTCTGATAACTCTCGCGTGACCAACGATTCTTATGTCACAATTATTCTGACTTATTGAACTCTTAAAGTCCGTTTTGACAATCGATTCTGGAACGAATCGTCAACCTAATTGTCCGTGAAGAATGTGCTTCGGAATGAAAGGAGGCATTGTCCGTTCAATTAATATATGACTAATATGTGAATGGTTTATTAACGATTCGCTAGTAATAGCGGTTAACATCTGAAAGGCAAAACTATTGATTCCAATTACAATATTGATTGATTGATTAATGGTGTTTAACGCCCGAGCAGCAATATTTCAGCTATATTCAGGCGATCAATTACAATATTGTAATGTTTGTTAACTCGTTCTTCTGCTGAATATATCTTGACGTAAAGCAAACATCAAATCAATCAATCAATCAATCGATCAATCAATCATTGCCATGTCGTAGTTAAAGTCCATACATTGACAGAATGGGCATGAGCTTATTACTAACATGGTGTGTTCTACAAATTGAAATTACTCTTGCTTTAAATACCACAATAATTACATGAGGCAGTAGGTAGTTACATGAGGCAGTAGGTAGTTACATGAGACAGTAGGTAGTTACATGAGACAGTAGGTAGTTACATGAGACAGTAGGTAGTTACATGAGGCAGTAGGTAGTTACATGAGGCAGTAGGTAGTTACATGAGACAGTAGGTAGTTACATGAGACAGTAGGTAGTTACATGAGGCAGTAGGTAGTTACATGAGACAGTAGGTAGTTACATGAGGCAGTAGGTAGTTACATGAGACAGTAGGTAGTTACATGAGGCAGTAGGTAGTTACATGAGGCAGTAGGTAGTTACATGAGACAGTAGGTAGTTACATGAGACAGTAGGTAGTTACATGAGATAGTAGGTAGTTACATGAGACAGTAGGCAGTTACATGAGACAGTAGGTAGTTACATGAGACAGTAGGTAGTTACATGAGACAGTAGGTAGTTACATGAGGCAGTAGGTAGTTACATGAGGCAGTAGGTAGTTACATGAGACAGTAGGTAGTTACATGAGACAGTAGGTAGTAACATGAGACAGTAGGTAGTAACACGAGACAGTAGGTAGTAACAAGGGCGAAACTATTGATTTGTTTTTGTTTTTGTTTTTTTGTTTGTTTGAATATTGTTTAACGCCACTTTCAGCAACTTTTCAGCTATATCATGGCGTCCAGTTTTTTGGGGGGAGGAAGCCGGAGTACCCGGAGAAAACCCCCGACCTGCGGTAGGAAAACTGGCAATCCTTGTCAATTAAGATTGGAGTCGAGTACACCCTACCTGCAGTGAGAATCGAACCCGCAATCTCAGTGTTGACAGATCACGTGATCAATAGTAGAAGAACTACCTTAACCATTGGGCCACCGAGGGCGCCAAAGTAACTATTGATTCCATTTGCATATTTTAAATTGCGTTTGTTGAATATTATTATTGTACATTTTCGGACATTTAAAGGACCTTCATGGGATCTTCCAACTGTATGTTATGGTTGTCCTTAACTTACAGATTTAAGGAAAACGTAAAATAACTGCATGGTTAACATGTTTGTTTTTATATAGGATATTTTTTTGAAGGAATAAGTTCTTTAGAATCCAACAGAAAATATTCTTTTGTGACAAGTTCCTAAAATTATGTTACCATTCTATTATGTCATGTGTGTAGTTGTCCTTGTATTATGGAATATATCGGGTGTCTTACATTCTGTTTTCATTGTATTATGTAATGTCCATCTGCAGTCAAAAGATGCAAGTTTGTATTATGTAATCTCTATAAACTTCGTTGTATGTAATACGGGTAGATTTGGCAATCACCTGCTGTCACGGCATGGATGTTCAATGCATTAATACCGACATCACACTCAAACGTCGATTTGTTTACAAATAACATACATCTGGTTAATAAAATACAAGTGATGCAATGCATATCTAAATATGAAATTGTGAAGATATAATCTAGCTTAATGCCAATGAAAATCACTAAACCACCTACGAAAGTAATATGTACGGAACGTTTATGTAGACCAGATAAAATAAAACTAAAAAATGACGCTGTAATGGTTATAATTTTTATGTTAGTTTGGTGGATCGAAAGTATAGATTCTTTGTATATCAGCAGCACATTTTAGATCTACATAAAACACACAAGATCACCATTTAAATATATATGTAAATCAACTTTGGGACAGGTTCAGACAACGGGCTTGAGAAACTATAAATGTACGCATACCATCTGTAATGATAAACAACACTAGATAAAACAACTATAGATTAATATACAAATAAAATCCCTATTTAGACAAAAAACCCAATAAACTTTCAACAAAATACAAAAACAACAAAAATGTAACACCAGATACAACATGTACAAAGCAACGTTGAAAAAACCTGAAGAGAATCTATTGGTCATAAATAGAAAATAGTATCTTGTATTATACAAATAAAATCCCTATTTAGAAAAAACACCAAACCCAACAAAATACAGAAAACAACAAAGATGTAACACCAGATACAAAGCAACGTTGAAAAAACCTGAAGAGAATCTATTGGTCATAAATAGAAAATAGTATTTTGTATTATACAAATAAAATCCCTATTTAGAAAAAACACCAAACCCAACAAAATACAGAAAACAACGAAAATGTAACACCAGATACAACATGTACAAAGCAACGTTGAAAAAACCTGAAGAGAATCTATTGGTCATAAATAGAAAATAGTATTTTGTATTATACAAATAAAATCCCTATTTAGAAAAAACACCAAACCCAACAAAATACAGAAAACAACGAAAATGTAACACCAGATGCAAAGCAACGTTGAAAAAACCTGAAGAGAATCTATTTTTCATACCTAGAAAATAGTATTTTGTATTAATTTTTATTATAAGATAACACACCTAAAGATGACAATGAATCTTTACCATCTCTAACAAGAATTTACCCATTCATGTCTGAAATCAAAATAAAAGTTAATGTATCCACTTCTTCTTAATAACGTAACTCCATCGAAAGCGACAGCTCTTCATGAAATCTCAACACTTATCTAGAAAAACAATTAATACGAATTACACCTCCTCTTGTTACTGCCATAGTAAATGATTTACGTTGCCGCGGAAGGATAATGGGATGAAAGAGATCACATGGGAATGGGGTTCAGCTTTTCTTAGCAACATACAACAATTGGTTCTTGATGATATAATTAATATTTTATTGCCAGTCGTCAGTGGTGTTCCTCAACGGATCCGTTCTTAAGCTTTTGTTTTTTAGGTCTTAGTAAATTTTCTTTCTGCAGCAGTTTCGCCAATAACACAATTATTTACAAATGCCTTAATACAGAACTATCAAAAGACATTTAGCTCTGAATGGAGACAGCATAAACTATTAAATTTATAAATGCATATTGTACAGTAGAAACACAACGTCCAGCTGACATATTTTTGGCAAAAACATCGTGTATTAATCAACTGTTTGCTTCCCAAACACAAAGAACAAACAAGGCAAAGGGGCCTCTGTGGCTGAGGGGTTAAGGTAATTAGTCATCTACTATTAATCACCTGGTCTGTCAACACTGAGATTTAGGGTTTGAGTCTCACAGCGGGCAAGTAGTGCTCGACTAAATCTAAATTGCCAAAGATTGTTAGTTTTCCTAACGACGATCTTGGGTTTTCTCCGTGAACAACGTCTTTCTCCCCAATAAAAACTGAACGCATTGATATAGCTGCAATTCTGCTGAAAGTGCCGCTAAATCACATTCAAACAAACCAATAAAGTGTACAAAGTCAAGCAGTTCGCTATACTATTGGGTCATATTAATGCATTGTTTAACATCTTAATGCATTGTTTAACATCTTAGACAACAAGATACAACATAATGCACAAGATTACACACAATGTTGTAACAATTGACCCTTAACTCTGCCCCGTGCCACTCTCAACAACATATGCATGAAACTCCAAACTTCTTTACCAATGTGACTGTACAGTTATGTACAAAATAACATTGACATGTTTGACATGGTTTATATTAATTTGCGTACACTTAATGAATAGCAAAAAACTTCCGATACAATATGACAGGGCCGACAACGGGACAATGGGTAGACGTGTTAGCTTTAATGTGCTATACATGACAAATAAATCAATTTTGTTGTCTAAGATTGAGTTGCGTTATTAAGTGTACGCAAACGAAATTGAACCGAATAGCTACAAAGTCACGATTAATACATGTGAAGTTTAGGGCTGTACAAATCGCTTAGGGTAGAATAACACGAATTGATGACTTTGACACATGTCATTAAACGTAACACCAGTAAATTTGTTGATGTATAGGTTTCTCTTTAAACATCAAGCAACAATGACCTAAAAGTTGTCAGCCTTTGGCAATTTTGTTTCGATCAAGTAAATATATGCGATACAATATGACCGGGCCTACAACGGTTTATGGGTAGACGTAAGCAAATATATAAACAAATTTAACATCATAGACATATTTTAACCGTAAAACATATATTTTTACATTTATCGAAATGACACAATTCATTGATTGTTGGTACCATAACGACACGACACAGGTTTGATTTATATGACACTTGGGATCTTTTTCTATTTATGGGAATTTTCCGAAATGGGTCGAACATATAGGTACACCGTGAGAACAATAGCATTTAATAGAACATCTGGGTGATTGAACTGGATAATACTCTATCATAAAAACCGCAATTTTGTTAGATACTACTTTAATAAAGCAAGCATTTATTCGTATAACTTTATTGTACAGCAAATGTAATGATTGCATGATTTACTTATTTATCTTACTTTTAATGTAGGTTAACCTCTACTAAATAGCCAATCAGTTGCTGCCGTAGTCAACAGTACTACTTAAAAGAACCAACGTAGTTCTACTTTCACTTTGCATAAAAATTGTAATTCTGTATTAACCTGTTTAAATTAGAGTTTATATGATGCACAAATATTTCAGAAGGGAAATGAATCCAAATTTATTGATTTAAATCAAGGTTTAGATTCTGTACGAAACTTCACAGACTGGTACCTGTTTCTATCCATCTGACAACTGAAACTGCCTTTATTTGTGACTTCATTTTGTAAACTTTACGAAGCATTTAGACTTTAAACTTGATGCGCCGGTCACATAATTTTTAGCGAGAACATTGTATTTTGAGAAAATAACCAATAGTGTATTTACCACAAATATATATAACAAATAATATTTATGCATTATTTATCATCCTCACGTACTGTACTCACACAATTCAGTTATTTATAGTACTCTGATGCTGATATTATAAATGGGGACAATGTTATCGAAGATGTATTAGGACTAAGACATGTGCAAACGAAACCATCTTAGTACAATTGTTTGTCCCAAATCTTGTCACCGAAGATGTCGCAAGTTCAATAAGTCATAATTTGTATCCCAACTTTAGGACAACAAAAAATATGTGTACTAAGATGGTCTTAGGATTGCCATAATTTTAATTTGTTTAAATTTTTACATGTTTTAATGCTAAATATAATATTAGAAAGTTAGCTATATAACACCCATTTATGCTTTTTAACGTTTTCTAACTAAATTTGAAACTGCGCTTTTGTACAATTCGTACTTTTTGCTCATATTATAAATTGTGTAATAAGTTAAATGTTAACCATATATGTACAGATATTAAGATTACAGCAAGAAATCCTCCTTTGAACCAGAACAAAGAAGACTCCCCGCAGTCTTACTTGGTTTCGTATCACATTGAAATGCACATAACAGAGACATTTGAGGTTTTAATTTATAACAATTTATTTAAAATACATAAAATTATATTTACATTTTTGCTAGGATGGTTTTAGGATACCTTCGGTGTGAGGTCCTAGACACGTTCTAAAACTTTCTTTAGTCAGTTCAAAATTAAATCCTAAGACATGTCGTAAGACTTAATTTAGGATAGCTTCGAAAACGTCACCAGATCTACGAACATATTATTACACTGAGGCAACTGTCAACTGTTTGAACAAACGGTGTTTAACTCTATTAGAGAAACCAAGAAATATCATGATTGTCTACATCATTTTGTCTCACTTTCTTTCTATAGACGTTCAGGTTACTTTTTATCCATGGAAGAGTTGCTGAATCTTGTAATAATTTTGATGACTGTTCATCTCTTATAAAACCATTTTTGTCCATTATATTAATTACGTAATCAAGTGGTTTATTGTTTATATGACTAAGCCCACCTTGTCCAGGGACAGCCCAACTAAGGATTATTCCTTCTTTTGCGTGCCTGAATATGTTATCCAAAAAGATACTTTCATAGCGTGAAGGTATATGTTCAGCAACCTCTAACGATATTATCCAATCATAAAGTGGGATGCCGTATTGTGGAATCGTTAAATCCAAAAACTTTACTCTTCCTTCACTTGTTTCCTCACAGTAAGGCGCACCATCGTAAGCTTCATATGACTTCACCTGCCTAAGTTTGAGAATTTCTCGTTTGTAAGCACCAGGACCGTCACCAAAACTACTGACCGTTTTATTCTTTAAAAATTCCGATAAAGAGAAAATAAGTTGGTTGTCGGTCATATGTTCACCCCCATTCTCTGTGCTGGCAGCTTTGCACCAGCCACCTTGGTCATTAGTATTTGTCTTATTTTTCTGAAATTATATAGTTTATTATATTCAAAAACTAACTAACTAAATAAATGAATAAATAAATAAATAAATAAATAAATAAATAAATAAATAAATAAATAAATAAATAAATAAATAAATAAAAAGAAAGAAAGAAAGAAAAAAAGAAATACTATAGTTTATCAATTGTCTCTAAACAATTAATGTTTTACCTACATGACATTGTAATAAAGCTCACCTCACATTGTAATTGTCCAATGTCTCTCCTTGCCATATTTAGCTGACTTGCAATTAAATTTCTTTCTAATATTATTTTTCTTATATTTCTTTTTAGAATTACATATGACGTGTCTTGTTGATATAGAATTTCCGAATAATCGATACTTTTGTTCCACAGCACCAGCATAAGTGCAACAGTTGAGAAGAATAAAATACTACACCTCCAAGAGTATAGTTTCATGAGAAGACTTTGACTATCACATTTTCGAGACTGCATGTCGGTTACAGAAAGGTGGTTTCAATAGCTGTCGACTTGTTACAAGAGTTTACTTAAGACTATCGAATATGTCAGTTAATTCTTGTTATGAATATATTACATCTTATATTTTAAAAAGTTCTTCCTTATTTGGAATTTTTAAAAACGTGTACTATATATCTTAAATATTATGTGACGTCATACAAAATTATGCTGTAGGTAGATGTACAACTCTGTTTCAGCTTAAAGGCAGGCATGTGTACTTTGTCCAGCATGAACTTTAGTGATATGTCCTGTAATGACCCCTTCTGAACTTCAACTTATTACCGTGGATGTTTTCTCCGACAAAATACATAAATTAATAAACTAATTAATAATAATAAAAGCCTAAAACACCCAGAAACAATTTTAGAAATCTGTAAAAACGGAGACGAGAATCTTTACCGCTGTATGCCGATACATTTATTTGTCTTCTCTTGTTATTATTATTAACCAAATTTGGGGGGGGGGGGAAATTATTAAAAAGCGACAATTTGTTTTCGATTTTAAAATAAAATTAAAAGAATCAATACAATTTATGTAGCTCCAGTATATTGATTTTTAGGCGAGATGGTACAAAATAATAAATCTTAAATAGTTTAAGTAAGGTCTTTTGTATAGAATTGTATTTAATGTTATATGCTAATTTTTCTTACATTGTTTTTTTAAAACAAAAATAGTGTGTATTTTAATGCATTCGTGTGCATCGTCATAATTTTAATCACGTCCATATTCCATTATTTGTTACATTGAAATATCTTAGATTATTTAAATATTATATATTTAACAAAAACTTATTTATGATGCATTATTTTACTTCTTTTTCGTATGCATAAATTTATTATTTTTAGCATTTCAATAATTTAAGCATTTAAGCAACTTTTTTTCATAAAGTGTTCATTTGTTCTTTTTCTCATATTACAGTTATTTATCTATTTATTGTTTAGTTACCTACAACTGTCTCGTGCTTCATCTAAACATAAAATGTTTTTCTAAAGATCATATTAACTGTTTTTTGTTTTTAGTATCTTCTAATATGGAATATTTTTTTATACTTTTGAAAAGAAAGTTAGCAATAAAACATATCTTCACAAGAAGAAAAATGTACTTCCCTGTTTTCATGTAGATCAATATAAGAAAATGTCAGATATTTTTCCTGAGGCATCAAAATCATCATAAAAAGCGTGTTTAACAAAGATATCACACTTGACTCCAGGTAAAGTTCTACTTCCTAATTCAACATTCTAAGTCATTGGAGTCATATTTAAACAATCTTTTTATCGTCTTTTACATTCGCCGTCTTTAGTAGTTATATAACGTTGTTCCTATCGCAATCTAGATTTTAATATTGTATTCTAGCTGATACAAACTCAAACCCAAACAAAACTAAAGCGAGAAATAGTATTTTGTTGATAATTCGAACGCTGTTTGAATTTTTTGCATCAAAACTATCAGTCTAGATAGCAAAGTTTATTTGCACTGCTTACTCTTCCGGTTTACCTAAGTGCACCAATGGTTTTTAATGGGTTCGGGTTATTCACTTTCTGATTTTGTGTTTTTGGTTTTTATTTTGCATTGTATATGCTTGTTTATATCCGGATTTGTAATTTTGCCTTGACTTGACTTTCGGCTCTTGTTGTTCTTTGACAATTTCCTACGTTATTCGGTGCACGATGATGTCTGATTAAAGATCAGCAACATAAATTAAAAATAAAAAAAATTCTTCATTTCATGTCAATCTGCCAAGCTATGTTCAGCTACAATTCACGGTGGCAGCTACCTTGTCTTTAGGATCACACCATACTCAACCTTTGTATAAGACAATCTATTAAGTATCTTAGTTACATTTCTACAATATAGATTGCGTAGTGAAATCTCATAAGAGTTTAAATTTCAGCCAATTAGAACAAATTAATACCCTTGCAGCCAAGTTTAATATTGGATCAATACAAAAGCTCAAACTTTGTTAAAAACTACTAAACAAACTTTCCTTCCAACTAACGAAAAAATACTGAACGGAAATCAAAACTCAAAGTCCAAAACAATGGCATACACAATAACAATTTGTTTTCAATGGACAAGTGGTTTAGGATAAAAGACTATTATGTGAACAGTTTACGGCTAAGAATAAATTATACCTTACAACTTTGCAGACCACTGTTACTAAACAAAATGGCTTCTGCACAGCTCAAATGAGAACTATAGTCAAATGTAGAGTAGTTAGTTATGATGAGCAAATGTATTTCGATTTACCATATACATTAAAGTTAATATGAAAAATAATTTGGATCAATTAAAACGGAAATCATATATTGTAAGAATTGTATTATTACAAGTTAATAGTAATCCTTTTTATAAAAACAACACTAAATTTTTTAACTGATTTAAAAAATTTTCCACATTACTACCTATTTCGTCAACTGGAAAGAAATAATAGATAATATACTTAAAGCGGGTAAAGATGTTAATAAAATCACGTTTGCAAATGACACTTTTAATTATTTCATATCAATAAAAGACAGCTGTTACCTAGTTACTAAGTTGATAATTTTAACTATAACATATTTAATTACTGTACACACAAGTTGTTTATGTTAAGTCTAAGCACACTGATACAATGATTTCCACCCAATTTCTGTGTTTGTTGTAATTGATCGGTATTTGCCTTTGTCTTTTAAAATTTTTTGGCCACATGCTTTTTTGCCAAATTGCTATTTATACGTAATTTTTAGCCTAACGCTCAAATATGACGCTGATGGTCACAAAACAGTTTGGGAAAAAGGCAATTTTAATTTCAAAATTATAAATTTGCCTCACTTATATTTCAGCAATATTTCAGCTGCTCCTGCATACTGTGTCTCAGCTGATCATGTATGCAGATCGAGATAGACATATAAACCAAGGTTAAAAGAATATATTTATCGCCAAAGATTTTAAAAGGTTTTACTTTAGACACCATTTACTGTTTGAAAAATATACTATTTCGTCTGAAAATATGATTGCAGATATTTTTTTAATTCAGTGATTGTGATGCGCTGATTATTGGATAAACATTTTACTGATTAGTGATGTATGATGTCCATTTTCAACAACACACACACTCGCACTCTACAGTAATGGAGCAGCGGGTTTGCATGCCATAAATCCTGGTTTATCCCACCACTTCGTCTTAAATGCCTGTACCAATGTAATTGATATTCTTTGTTGTTAGTTCACACCTTTGCCGGTAGCATGGACTTTAACTTGTGGATGTCTTTTTAACAGTTTTCTTGGTGTTCGATATTTTTTTAAGTTTTCGTACATAATGCCCGTTTATCTACTTAACAGAATAAACGATTATACAGGTGTTTATACAGATTGGTTTTGAACTTTACTAACAAAACAATAAGTATCAAAATGGCATCGTACGAAAGCAATAATTTATGTTTAATGTTTTACTAACGTAAAAATACTGTCCATCCAAAATTTAGCCGACATGTACACAGTCGTTACTTTCAAATAAAGGTTAATATGTACATTAAAAAACTTCCATGTCTCCTCCAGGAAGAGTATAGCTAGTAATAACGATCATCTCTAATGTTTATCGAAACGCTAATACAAGGCTACTTATCTATTGCGTTTAAAGGTAGCATATATAGTTGTTTTCACACAAGGCACATAACGAAAAGTAGGTTTTATTACAACCGAGTCTTCCATCTTTAAAAATTGTATCTAGTTTACATTGATGCACGGAAAAGGCCAGGGGAAACTATAAGCAAGTTCCTTGTATGATTCAAGAAACAGCCAGATATATAAGTTTTAAACTGATACTTGTAGCTATTTAACAATTTTATAGGAGCCCAATAACCATTGACCTTCCCAATTAGTTAGAGGATTTACTTTAACTTTATCAATTCTTTGTGCAATTATTATATTCTGTTTACTAATTGATATAAAAAAATTAACAATTCACAAACGTTCTCTTAGCAAAATATTTTTCTTAAATCGAAATTATTTACTACATTCTTTACTCAGAAGTTATAAATATACCATAACAAATATTACAATAATAAATACATTATAAAAGTTTTAAAGCTTACTTCACATTGTAATTGTCCAATGTCTTTCCTTGCCATATTTAGCTGACTAGAAAGAAAATTTCTTTCTACTATTAATTTGTTTAACGTTTTGATTAGGTTTTCCGTTTTTGGTTGATTCCCAACAGTCGTCACCAAATATTTGGAGCATAAAGGCAAAAGCTGCTAAAAGTACAACGCCACATTTCCAGTTGAATAATCTTATAAAAATAAGTGGACTAGGCTTCATTTCAGCAACCGAATTCCAAGTATTCAGCGAATAGAAAACGTGTTACAAAATAGGATTTGAAAACATTTTAGTTTATTCACCTTATTAAGATACTTTATTATATCTTCCAAATTTTGATGACGTTCTCCGTTTCGTATCAAGCAGCTGGACATTTCGTTGATTTATATGCTAAATATAATGTGACTTCTAATTTGCATATTATGCTACAGTTAATTACACAAGTTCAAAGTGTATATGCAAATAAATGGTTATATTGAAATGAGTTGAAACTAGCATGTATATGTCTAAAGGTAAATTATTTTTTTAAATCTAACACAAATCCCACACAAAGAGATAAGAAAAATATTTAGAAAAGCTGTAATTGATCTAAAATGTAATTTATCACTATTTTTACGACAAATTAAAAAAGCCTGTTCCGACCGGAGTATAGAAAAGTGTGGCTATACCAGTTTACAACTGTTGAACCCTAAAAACGCTCTTATATGCATAAATTTCACATTTTAATTTAATTTTTAGGATTTTGTCTCAACATCTACAGTGTCATTTGCATTGACGATATTGATAATAGTGCAAAAAGTTAATTATTGAAAATGAAAGGTGAGACCGGTTAAACGCTGATTCTTCATGGCTTAGTATCATATGTAGTATCATCAGTTATGATGTTTGGAGGATCGGTTGTATCAGCGGCGATATCTTGGTTGTGTAATAAAGTTATAGGTTACCTTAATTAGTAGCAGAAAATGGCCGATACCCTCATGTGATTATTGCTGTGTACTTTCGATCTGGTTCACGTAACTGTTACTTACTTTTCATGGTACATGGTTCAATTTATGATCGTGTATTCCCGGGACTTTGTGTTTCGTGCTGTAATTGTATATTAATTGTGTTGGGCATTAATTGCGTTTTATAAGTGCAAAAGTTGTGCATCTAACATATTTACAATCACTGAGTACTGTTATTGTTTATACGAAAATTTATACCGCAAATTGTTAGGGCATAAAAATATGTTATATAATTACATATATCATATATCAAGTATCGACTTCTAACACCGTGTTAACAATATTCGTCCGTATCTTTGATGACATTTTACTTTCAATTTATTGTCTTACAAAGATCTTTAGGTATAACTAACGATCACACAACAGCTGTACCGCCATCTGGTAACACGGCTACGGCTGACCTCTGTTAGCGCATAATTTTCACAAATTTCACAAAAGAAGCAAAACCTGGTTTCTGATATAAATATAATTTATTAATGATTTCAGCAATTTAAGGGAACATTTTTAAAACGATAAAGACCAAATTACCTTTTTGTGTGTGAAGTTTTCCTTTGGGAGTCAGAATTATTTTTGTAAAGAATAAATGCTCTTATATACATATGAATCTATGTCTTCATGATGGCAGCAGGTCAATGTGGTATAAAAACGGATCACATAAAAACGACAATATTCATAAGGTTCCTTTACATAAGAGAGAATAAGTATGTAAGAAAACAACATGAAATACTTACTGAACATTCTTACTCTACGAAACGCTACCAAACGCCACACAAACAAGACATAGCCTTATAAAAATTAACCGTGAACTCCAACTGTGCCATCAATAACTCCAAAGGACTACAAATGAAAACATACTTGAAGCCAATCCCAAATCCAAGTGCTTATTTATTTGTTATAATCATTTGACGAGCGGGGATGTCGCTGAAAATCAAGCATTGATCCGATTCTATTCTGGGAAATGTATAAAACCTGTCAGAAAGAACAAACGACATTCAATGTGACGAATGCGATACATGGTTCCATACAAAGTGCATATGGAAATATTTGAATATGACTATTTATCAACAGCAAATGATTGATTGGTATTGTCATAGCTGCATGCTGCCAAACGTTTCTGAATTGTACTTGCTGAAAATAATAAAATAATAAATGACACAATGAAAATATCAGAAACATTTAACACCTTTTTATCAACAATTGCAGATACCATTGGTAATGACGCTACATATGAGCAAGAAAAACACCCAAGTATCGTCCAAATTGAAAAACATAGATGCCAAACATTAAATATTGAATTTGAAAAAGTAACACCAACAAAGTTGATCATCACGAGCAAAATAAATATAGAAAATATCTAGTGTTGATGGAATCCAAGCCAAAATAGTGAAGCTCAGTAAATCTATCATGGCACCCAAATTACTACCCTCATCAATACAACAATTAAATCTGGGTTCTTCCCCGACAGACTAAAAGAAGGTCAAGTCACCCTAATACACAAAAAGAGTGATGCAAAAACAACTATAGACCTGTAAGTGTACTTTTCATTATTTCAAAAATATATGAAAAGGTACTAGAAATACAACTTACCCATTTCTTTGATAAAATATTTAACCCATATTTAAGTGCATTTCGCCAGGGACATGGTTTTTAGACCATTCTGCTAAGGCTACTTGAAGTCTGGAGATAGGCTCTAGATAACAATCATTATTTGGCAGCAGTTCTAATGGACATCTTTAAGGCTCTCTACAGCCTTCCACATGAAATTCTGATTGGTACATTGCTTTCTTACGGTATTAATCCACATTCTGCTTCTTTACTTAACTCGTATCTTACAGGTAGAAAACAAGAAATAAAAATTGGACGTATCCTTAGCAGTTGAACTGGCATTCATAAAGGAGTACCTCAAGGTTCTATACTGGAGCCCATACATTTCAATGTATTTTTAAAAGATATATTTTATTTTATTAAACTGGGGTCACTGTTTAATTATGCACATGACAATACTTTGTCTTTTTCCAGTACAGACTATGATATAACTATCTCAACTCTTGAAATGAAATCAAACCAGTTGATAGAATGGTTTAAACAAAAAATGCCGCAAATCCCTATTAATTTCAACTAATAGCGGTTGGCAAAAAACTTATAACATGAAACCCACAATAGAACTTAAAAAATCCAAATAAACAGTTGCTAAATTGCTGGGTTAGAACTAAACTGAAATTTGAAGCCCATATAGAAAAAATATTTGTGGCAGCTCAGTAACTCTGTATCCTATAACGTTTGAGTCCATTTTTGCCAGGGCGAAATAAAATTACAATTTTTCATAATTTTATAGGAAGCAACTTTAACTTCTGCCGTTTGTCATGGCACTTCTGCTCAGAAACTAACGGTAAAAAAATAGAGAAAGTGCAGGAACGAGCACTTCGTTTTGTGGATGAGGATTATACCTCGTCATACAATGACTTATTACAGAGAGTTTGAACGCTTTCTCTACAAATTCGTCGACTCGAACGATGGCGCTAGAAACGTTCAAAATAATTGTCACTATTGCTCCATGATGTCTTCATAATCTTGTCAGTAACAAACAACTAAATTACTTTTTCAATGTATAACAACATTTTGGATGCCCCACGGGTAACAACTTCTTATGATAAAAGTTCATTTTGCTATGCAGCTCCAGCTTTATGAAATCGCTTACCTGAACATTTCAGTACTGATATCAGCTTTTCACAATTTAAACTCATGATTCAGTCCTGGAATGGAACAGGATGCAAATGTAGTGCATGCCAGTAGATAGCAAATGTCCGATGTCTTTTTACTATTATTTATTTTTAACTTTGGCATACACTGTTAGTTGATTCTCGTTGTGTCTCATTTTATTTTGTTTTTTTATTTTTTTGGTTTCTCTTTTTTATTGTTTTCCGTGCCAGTGCGTATTGTATAACTGCTTTTTATGCTTCTTTTATATTGCAATGCATCCTATCGTCTTAAATGTACTGTATATATTATGTATTGTTTTGTTTGTACTGTGAATTCGGTGAAAAGCTCATTAGAACTTATGTTTATTTGTTATTGGAATTCCGCATCCAAATAAAGTTTTCCATGTCTATGTCTTTGAATGTATCCTTTAATTTTAATCCTTTTGAAAAAAAAACTTTTTTTACATTGAGATACTGCACAAATAGATTGATACATTTTTCTTGATTTAAAAAATGTTTTAATAATCGATTATATCAATTAAACAGAAAAAAAACATTAAAAAACATTAAAATACAATGTAACAACACAAATCTTAGGAACGTTGTGCATTTTCATTTTTCTTTTTTGTTTTCCAAAGAAAGGGAAATGCCACTTATTACTAGGTTCGTGACATTAAAGCAGTATTTTTACTAATTCACCTTCTAAAGAATAACATAATATTGTTTAATAATTAGTAGCTTCTTAATTTTTTTTTAGATATATATAATATATTTAAAAGAAATTGTTACTACGTTGCACATACAGTATTATATTAATTAAGTTTTAACAAACACAAACGTTGAGGATAATGTAGATGGATTACTGAAAATCTTACTCAATTTCAATATGATCTAGTTACAAACCCGAAGAATTTATGTTAGACAAAGTTATCAATGCATATTGATCGGATATTTGTTCAATCCACTAACGATAACTGATTGCAATAGCCATGATGATATAGTGTAATAACTGAGTATTAAAACACGCAAATTACGATAATGTTATTTAAACCTTCCGATCGAAGAAGACAATTAACATAATAATATAAAATTAACGACCATCTGTCTGAATACTTTTTTAAGATGCAGACAAATGCTTTCTTTTGAGTGAGTACTTTTCAAAAATATCAGCTGTAGAGGATTAAATGCAAACTCATCCTCCTGCATTTCGGACAGTATTAGTATTATTATGCTGTAACAAAGCACATGGTCCAGATGCCGTAAATCTGTTTTTGTCGGGCGGTTTTCTCTCAAAAGTCATTTTGTTGTATTTTTTGGTGTTTTGACCAAATGATGCGTTGAATTTTGGCACTTCGATGACAAGGAAAGACATAAATTACAAAATAGCCCTGTTTAATTCGCAGTAATTAGCAACATTATTATATTTTTTTATTACGTGAATATTAAGTACTTCTGGGTCATGATAAATCTCAACCGTACTAAAATTGCATACAAATATGGTGATTTTTTTCCGCTGCGCTGTTTCGCTGCTATCTTATATTGACCTGTTTGTGATCGATTCATTTGACAAATCTGACAGCGCTATATTATTAAATATAATTTTTAAAGGTCAAAATAGCGTCGTCCGATGCATCTTTTACAAGTATTATTTAGTACTCAAGAACTGAACAAAAGAAATAAAAGAATAATTTGTGATTGTTTGGTGAAAGAAAGGGATTGCGTTGCCATTCAACAATATTCCAATAAAGATAAAGATGAACAAATCGTGCTAAGTAAACGAGAAGATTTTTGTCTGCTGGCCTTTGATTTTGTTAATGTAGTATTAAGTAAACTGGTAGATACTCGAAATTAAAGCAGCATACAAAGGTTATTACAAAAATTATATACGAAAATGTGAATATTAATAATTTTGTTTAGTACACTAAATAAGGCACGATTTTTTAACAAGATAAAATGATATCATAAACATACACGACCGTAAGTAGACTTGGTATGAATATAAACGGTACATAACTAACATGGTAAGGAGACCGCCCAGGGGAAATAGTATAAAACATTTGACAAAAACTGTCAATACTGGTAGCCATTAAATTTAGATCACACATCCTGTTGCTCAAGTTAATCATGGTTTGGGAGAGTCTTAGAAACAAAGTAAGGTATAATGATAACAACAAAATTAAACACCATTTAAATTTATAAGAAAACATGTTATGATCTTTTTTCTAAACACGTGCAGTGCAAACTTTAAAAACAATTTTTTGTCCTAAATAGGTGTGGGAAAATCAAGACTATAAATAAAATAATCTGTCTAAGCATAGCATTAGGGTCCCTAATATGAATCTACATTAACATCAATTTTTTTCAGACGGATTTAAAGATATCATGTGTGCATAACCAGTCTAGTTGCGACCCTGACTGTATGAAGACTCAACTTGCAAAAGTAAGAAGTTTCTGTTCTAGTTATAAATGAGTTTCTCATCATATCAAAGAATGTTTACACATGGTTTGTTTTCGATATCGGCAATTAAACTTGCATATGATCTTCATAGAGTGAATCGTTTTTTATAAATAAACCTCACAACATGGATATGCAGTAAGAATTCAATTTTTATTTGATGTAGTTTTTAATTTTATTAATATTTGTCACCTTGTGCTGTAACTATTACAAACAATAGAAAACCTTACCATGTAAAAGATTGATTTTTAATAAAAGGAAAGAAAAATCAATTACTTAAATGAAGAAATTAACCAGACTGTTCCTATTGAACAATCCACATGTGCCCAGCTTATAACCACGCCTTGGGGATAGGAGATGTTATATTCATTGATGGATTGGCAGGTAAAAATATTGAAAAAACCTATCGAAGGATCTTATATATTTGTTACAAATGTATTATTATATTCTGTATGAAAGTAAATATTATGACAAACAAGAAAATAAAAGGCTTTGCTCACAGAGTGCAATGAGATACAGTTTAAAAATTTTAATATTTATAAATTGTAAATATAGCGAGAAGATGATGATGGTAATCTAACTTTTCTGTGGTAGCCACAAGTGTACCAGAAACATTCACAAAAATGCTTTACAATTGAAAGAAAACAACAGTTGAAGTAAGCTTCACACCAAAATTATTTTGAGGTGTCAATGTCAATGTCATGGCTTATAAACTGTAGATGGATTACATGACCCGAAGGAATGTTTTCGCAAAATCTATTATCCACTGCACTTCAAAGCAATATACGTATATTTGTTTATATTTGACAATCTGTGTCAACTGACTTTGGAATTAAAAAATATCATGAAAACAAATAAGGATAGTTTTGGATGAATCATTTTATAAATGCAGCGTACATTTGAATTAAATACCTTTCCATACAAAGAAAGTGGAATGCATATTAAATCCAGTTGTAAAGCATGCAACATCGTATTATAATGTCGGTATACAATCTGATATATTACTAACGAATACAGGTAGTCAGAATATCAAGATGAATAAGATATATCAACAGTACTACTCGATTATCAATAATAAAACTAAATTTAATTATTGCAATCGTAGGTCGATAGCAATATTCGCTATAATAATAAAAATAACAAAAGTTTTGGAATTTATAGTATAGACCAATATATCAAAGTTTTGCTATAGTTGCTAATTTCATGGTCGGGAAATATCCGTTAACTGACTCTGATTACGCGTCGCCAGTTAACTCAATATCCGACCATGAAATCACCAACTGATGCCGGCAAATCTTCAAATAGAATACAGTTATTTCTGAAACTTAAGGTTATGAAAAGTTAGAAAAATGGTTCAAATCGACAATAAAGGACAGAGAAAGAAACAACATTTTTACAGTAAGCAATTGCGTAAATACTGAAAACAAAGCGGTAATATTGATTGATTGATTGATTGACTGATTGATTGATTTATTGATTTATTGATTGATTGATTTATTTATTTATTTATTTGAAAACAACTAGCTTAGCTAGGTTTAGCACAAAATAAACAAGTTATTACAGGATTAGCACCATAATTACATACGGACAAATACCATGTTTACCTCAAGCTTAAACGGAAAATAAACCTACCTGCAGCATTACTATTTAGACTTCACATCATAATTAGATATATACTACAAGGTTAAAATAATAAGAAAAAAATGTAGCAAAATATTAGCTGCATTTTATTCTTATTAATTAATTAACTGATTGATTTATTGATTTACTGATTTATTTATTAATTATTGGTTAAGCATATGTTATTATTGATAAACAGTAATGTGGGTGTTGTATTATATCACTTTAAATAATGGGAAACGATACTAATGGTTAAGATGGCTGGTGCAAAGTTGAGAGGCTGGAAATATATAAAGCGCAGAACGGTCAGTAGTTTTGTCGATGGTCTAGGTATTTATAAAAAGCAATTCTTAAACTTAGGCAAATAAAGTCATATGACGACTTTTATGTCGCCCCTTACTGCGAATAGAAAGTGAAGGAAGAGTAGAGTTTTAGAATGTAATGATTTCACGAAATTGAAGACACTGATTACTCCTATAGTTTGTTGTTTTCTGATACTACAGTGGTGTCCTTTATGAAATTACCATCATTTATAAGTGATAGAGAAATTATAAGTCTATTGCAATTTAAAGGAGTTGAATGTATATAGCCAGTGTATCGTCGAGCTATCCCTAGAACACAAGTGACTGGTGGTACTCGATTTGTAAAATGCAAGTTTCCACCAGGTGTTGTAGCTTTACATTGGACGATGGGATTTAAAATAGGTTCGAAAATCAAATATTTTCGTGTCGTACATACAAACCAAACGAAGGTGTGCTCGTCTTGCCTTTCAGCAGAGCACATACAACGTGACTGTCCTCATTATTTATGTGATGGATGTGGTGAACAAGGCCATGGGATCAGGAGATGCAGAGCTAGAAAATGTGATGTATGTAATCGACCGCCGTTGAAGTGTGTCTGCTCTGATAATAGTAGATTTGGAAATGTCAAGGATGATGCTGGATTTGGAAGCAACAGATATGGTCTTGGTCCAAAAAGAGCTGGTTTTGGTAGTCCTAGAGATGGTTTTGGTAGGCCTGGTGATAGTTTTGGGAGAAGAGATGTGGAAAATGATGATCATACTAGAGTGGAGAATGGTGAAGACGGTGATTGTCAGGTCTGTGGTAATCTACCTTGTTCATGTTCAATTGGTGATGTTTGTAATTTATGTAATAATAAACCATGTGCATGCCCTTGTTCTGATTGTAATAAAAATCCATGTGAGTGTCAATGTGAAGAATGTAATAATGTAGAATGCATTTGTGCAGTTGATAGTACCAGTGAAGACGATAAAGAAATAACATTTAAGAAACAAGACAGTGCAGAAACTGAAATTGTTGATATTGATATTGATACTGTTAAGCAATCAAAATGTAATAATCAGATAGTTATAACTGCTGATGTGCATGTAGAAAATGGTAATCAATCATATGTAATTGATAAAAAGACCTATTTGAAAGACTGTACTGTGCGTATAGAAGGAATTCAAACAGAAGTTTTGCGAGCTATTTCTGTAATTGATGCTGTTGAAGATGTAACTGGTCTGAATACAGTAATAGCTGTTGTAGACAATGATGCGACTTGGTATGATGTGACATTCCAAAGAAGATGCTATGAAATTGTTGAATGGTGTTGAAATTGAAGACACTGATTACTCCTATAGTTTGTTGTTTTCTGATACTACAGTGGTATCCTTTATGAAATTACCATCATTTATAAGTGATAGAGAAATTATAAGTCTATTGCAATCTAAAGGAGTTGAATGTATATCGCCAGTGTATCGTCGAGCTATCCCTGGAACACAAGTGGCTGGTGGTACTCGATTTGTAAAATGCAAGTTTCCACCAGGTGTTGTAGCTTTACATTGGACGATAGGATTTAAAATAGGTTCGAAAATCAAATATTTTCGTGTCGTACATACAAACCAAACGAAGGTGTGCTCGTCTTGCCTTTCAGCAGAGCACATACAACGTGACTGTCCTCATTATTTATGTGATGGATGTGGTGAACAAGGCCATGGGATCAGGAGATGCAGAGCTAGAAAATGTGATGTATGTAATCGACCGCCGTTGAAGTGTGTCTGCTCTGATAATAGTAGATTTGGAAATGTCAAGGATGATGCTGGATTTGGAAGCAACAGATATGGTCTTGGTCCAAAAAGAGCTGGTTTTGGTAGTCCTAGAGATGGTTTTGGTAGGCCTGGTGATAGTTTTGGGAGAAGAGATGTGGAAAATGATGATCATACTAGAGTGGAGAATGGTGAAGACGGTGATTGTCAGGTCTGTGGTAATCTACCTTGTTCATGTTCAATTGGTGATGTTTGTAATTTATGTAATAATAAACCATGTGCATGCCCTTGTTCTGATTGTAATAAAAATCCATGTGAGTGTCAATGTGAAGAATGTAATAATGTAGAATGCATTTGTGCAGTTGATAGTACCAGTGAAGACGATAAAGAAATAACATTTAAGAAACAAGACAGTGCAGAAACTGAAATTGTTGATATTGATATTGATACTGTTAAGCAATCAAAATGTAATAATCAGATAGTTATAACTGCTGATGTGCATGTAGAAAATATTACTCCTGATAAAAGAAAAAGAAAAATTTTAAATTCAGTAGAAACAAAAGAATGTGTTGATAAGAGTATTAATTCAGATCGGGTTGTGGGAGTCTCCGCGTGTGACTCAGATATTGAATGTGGAGACTGTCATAGCGCAGATAACAAAAAAGCAAGGAGAGTGGCCTCACCTTCTTGTGAAAAGTTAAACACAGAGGGTGAGGACGAAATTAGTACAGAAGATGTTGGCGTCTCTGGTGTTGGCGATTTGTTTAATTCCGGAGAGGCAATGGATGACTCCTTCGTCTGTGATGAAAAAGAAACTATGGACGAAGGGGAATTAGAAATTAGTGGCCTTGGGCATAACCCTTGATGCAAAGGCCCTACGTAAAATAAAGAAAAAAGAAAAAAAATTGAAAGAAGAGCTAGATTAAATATTAAACCTAATGTTAATGCTGGTAGAAAACCTAACAATAGCCAAAATGATAACAAGAATGAATAGGATACGTTTATTTACTGTTATTTTAGCTATGGTGTTCATATGTACTTTCAATTCTTATGGTTTGAGAAATGTTAATAATTTTCAGAATTTTGTATCTGTATTATATGATAGACATATAAGCATTGTAATGTTACAAGAGACTTTTTGGACGAATGATTATGTGGATGGTATAAGACATATGTATGAAGGTATTATATATGAAAACAACGGAATAAATGGTAGACAAGGAGTAGCTAAAATAATAATAATATGATAAATAATTCGTTTAAAGATAAAACAAAATTGGTTTATAAAGACCAGAAGTGTCGTTTTATTCATGTTTCGTATGAATGTGAAGACAAACTGTATAATTTTGTTTCATTATATGCTCCAAATAATTCAACAGAACGTGCACATTTTATTTACAAAATTTTGAAAATATAATAATTGGTGGTGATTATAATACTACTTTGTCCAATTTAGATCGAGGTGGTCAGTCAAAACATATTGAAGATGAATGTTTTAGAGAATTAAAAAATGCCATGTTTATGATGTTTGGAAGTGTAGAAATGAATCCAAAAAAGTGTTTTCATGGAAACGAATATCAAATGTTGTTTTACAACAAAGTAGGATAGATTATTTTCTGATAAGCAAAGATTTATCAGCCAATGTTCAGAATATTTTTTATAATGAAACTGGTTTTAGTGATCACACATATGTTTTTTTGAATTATAACTTTTGTAATGTAGAGAAAGGCCCGGGCTTATGGGTTTTAAACAATACTCTTTTGTATAATAATGAATATGTAGCAAAAGTTAAAAATATTATTGCAGAAGCAGTACAATGTTCGATGTATGATACAGAACCACTTATTTGGTGGGATAACTTAAAATATCAAATTAAACGTTTTTCACAAGTGTTTTCGGTGAGGGTTGAAAAGGAGAAAAAAAATTTGTATAAATTACAAAATAATATACAAAAACTATTTTCTATGCAAGCTGATGGTAAGGAAATAGATGTTACACGGTTGGGAAGCTTAAAGCTAGAATTAAGTAATTATGAATTAGAAAAATGTAAGGGTGCCGTGCTTAGGTCTAAAGCTGTATGGGCAACAGAAAGTGACAAGAATACTAAATATTTTCTTAACTTAGAAAAGTATAAGCAAGAAAATAATTCAATAAAAGAAATACTGAATGAGCATGATGATGTTATAAATGATACTGATGGAATTTTAGAAATTGAATATAACTTTTACAAAGAACTGTATTCTTCTGTTGAAGTAAATATTACTATAGATGAAAGTGATAAGGACATGTGTGATGCTAATATAACATGTGATGAAATAACTGAAGCTCTGTTATCTATGTCTAAGAACAAAAGTCCAGGGTCGGACGGTCTAACTACAGAGTTTTATTGTAAATTTTATGATGTATTAAGAGATATATTGATGAAAATTTTTAATTGTATTTATGAGGAAGAAAATCTTTCTAGATCTATGAGATCTGGTGTGCTTAGTTTAATTTATAAGAAAAGGGAAGATAGAAAAAGTTTGAAAAATTATAGACCTATTTCCCTTTTACAAGTTGATTATAAGATTGTAGCTAGAATTATGGCAAACCGATTTAAAAAGGTTTTGCCAAATATTATTTCACAAAACCAAACATGTTGTATTATTGGTAGGGATATCTCTAATAATATTGCTAATATATGAGATGTTATTACATTAGTTGAAACTGATGATCTTGAAGGATATATTTTAAAAATTGATCAAGAGAAAGCCTTTGATCGAATAAGTCATAAGTATATGTTTAAAGTTTTAGAAAAATTTGGATTTGGTGATGTCTTTATCAAATGGATAAAGATCTTTTATTCTAAGATCAGTAGCTGTGTCAAATGTAATGGCTTTTTAACCAAGTATTTTTGTATTGAAAATGGCATACGACAAGGATGTCCTATTAGTGCATTACCCTATGTTTTAGCAGCTGAACCTTTGCAGCATAATATTACCAAAAATTGTTCTATAAATGGAATCTCAATTCCAAACTCTGATGATAAAGCACTCATTTTTCAACATGCGGATGACACAACTTTGGCAGTTTGCAACAAAAGTTCTATTAATGAAGTTTTTGATGTTTTTTTCAAAATACGAAGCTAGTTCAGGTGCAAAAATAAATAAACAAAAATCAGAAATTTTACCCGTTGGTAGAGGTGTTATATCAAACAGTGAAAAAGAAAAATATGATTTACAAATTTGTGATAAAAATACTTTAGTACTAGGAGTTTATGTTGGTGAGGATCAAAATGAATGCAATAAATTGAATTGGAATAGTAAAGTTGGTAAAATAAAATCAATATTGAATTTATGGAAGCAAAGACAATTGTCTATACAAGGCAGAGCTGTTGTAGTTTCATCATTATTTATGTCTCGATTATGGTATACATCGTTTGTCATGTCTATGCCAAATCATATTTCAACTGACATAAAAAATTTATGTGTTGATTATATCTGGAACAATGGAGCACATCTTGTAAAATATAATACTATTATTGAAAGGAAATGCAATGGAGGTTTGCAGTTTCCAGATATTTTGTCAAAAATTTATGCTCTTAGACTTAAATTCCTAGCTAGATTTTTAGACACAGACTTTAAAGTTTTATGGAAATCTATTTTCAGGTATTTTATTTCAAAAATACAAAATATGAAACTAGCTGAAGAAGTTGTATTTCTCACAATGTCTGACAAGGTGATGGCACTTTTACCTAATATTTATAAAGAGATGCTTAATGCTTTCAATTATATTAGAGAAAATAATGTGTTTCATCTTAGCGTTGAAAACATTTATGACCAACCTTTATTTTGTAACCCAGAAATATTAAATGGTGAGAAAACATTATAATGGCATGATTTTATTCAATCAGGTATTGTACAATTAAAGGATATTTGTTATGAAGTGAAACCTGGATTTTTGACTGAAAAGGCAATAGTTGAAATCTTATGTGACTCTTGTCATGAATGTAATATCGAAAATATTATAAAACGCTATCAATTACTGAAGTCTTTGTTACCTGATGAATGGGTTAAGGTTGTAGAAAACGATATAAATAATAAAAATAATCCAAGAAAAATTGATCTAAATATTGTTGTGAAAGACAAAATGTGTGATTTTAAACTGTGTAGAACCAAGCAATTATACCAATTAACAAAATTTGCCAGATTCCTACATATTATGAAAAATGGTCAGTGGTTTTTGATGTTGAGTTAAGTGATCTAAACAAAATGTGGTGGAATGTTTTACTGGAAGCCATAAAAAATGATTGAAATTGGTTTTAAGATTGCTCATAACTGTATTTTTACCAATGATAAACTGAATAAAATGAGGTTGCTATATTATAGCCATTGCGATATGTGTATAACAGAGGTAGAAAATTTTTCACATTTATTTTTAACATGTGATAAGCTGACTGATTTTCACAGATATATTGAAGAAAAGTTGAGGCTTTGTTCGATAATTGTGATTCTGATATTATGAACAAAGTTGTGTATGAAGATATTTTTCTTCTAGGATTGAACAGTAAAATCAAAGGCGTCAACGTACATTTTATTAATTTTATGTTATCAATTGCACGCTTTTGTATTGTAAGGAGAAGAAGTCTTGTAAAAAGTAATGCAAATAATGTCGATATAGTGAGACTGTTTAAGTATACTTTGAAACACTATGTAGCTTACTTTTACGAATATTTGTGCAAAATGAAAACAATGACAAATATTTTTGCAAAATATTTCTTGCTCAATAATGAGATTGTACAAGAGACGGACAGTATTTTGAGCTTTGACTTATGAATGTGAAATATTCAACTGTGATATGATCTTTTACACTGTTTTATGAAATGTTAATAACTGTATGATGATATATTTTAATAAAGATAAAAAAAGAGCATGAGACACTTAATCTCAGGGTCGTGGGTTTTTTGCCCCACGATGGGCGATAATATTTTTCTTCTTCTACTGTGCATCATCAATTGGAACCGCATCGATTCACATAGAGAAATAGGGTCACAAATGGGGTTGGCATGAAAAATAATATATTTCCCATGTTTATTTTTTCAGCTTTGAAACTTTGTTTACACCCCTAGCACAACTTTTTCATTGGTAATGAAAAAATAGTGCTAAAAAATTTGGCCACAATGCCGTAACAGCGACACTGCACAGCTGTTCTGCCATGACCAGGATTCGAACCTGGGTTATCGCGGCCACAATGCGAAGTACTAATTACTATACGATCACGGATATGACTTGCGGACGACAATTGGTAGAAAATTAAGGCTTTTAAATGTATTAAGAGTGGGACGAGTGCTTGCCTAACTAATTAGAATGTGCTTTCTTATCTGACCTATAGTACTGATATCCTAAGTTTACACATAAGGTCGTTTGATTTTTATTCCGTTTTATTTTTTGGTCTTCTCTTCTGCTCTTTCAAATACGTTTGATTAACTCTGACAACGATTCAGTCCACAGTTGCTGTTTAAGCAGATAGCAACAATTCAAAGAAAACTACATTCACCATTAAACAGGATCACACACACTTGTTAACACACACCTGCAATCCTGAGCCTCGACCATGGCATTGGTTGGACTACCCGTAACAAGCCAGCACGTAATCTTGGGTAAACGTTTTCATTAAGTATTGTAAACCAGTCAAAGCGCGCGCGCGTAAACACCAAAGAAAATAACGGAAACGGTTTTCTGGATAGACACATCTTACCGACATCGGTAAAAATTCCAGTTTGAGAGTAAACAGTGGAACACGCGTAAAATATAAGACTTTTTTGACAAAAAGTGACATCTGCCCTGCAAGCTCAGTCGGTAGAGCATGAGACTCTTAATCTCAGGGTCGTGGGTTCAAGCCCCACGTTGGGCGATAATATTTTTCTTCTCCTATTGTGCATCATAAATTGGAACCGCATCGATTCACATAGAGAAATAGGGTCACAAATTGGGTTGGCATGAAAATAAATTATTTCCTATATGTTTATTTTTTCAGCTATGAAACTTGGTTTACACCCTGAGCACAACTTTTTCATTGGTAATGAAAAAATAGTGCTAAAAAAATTTGCCCACAATGCCGTAACAGCGACACTGCACAGCTGTTCTGCCGTGACCAGGATTCGAACCTGGGTTGTCGCGGCCACAACGCGAAGTACTAACCACATTTTTTTTATCTTTATTAAAATATACATCCTATATTACAATTCTTAAAAATTGATATCACAGATTTCTTTGTTACTTTTAGTAATATCTTTTTTGTATTATATATTTAACTTGTTATGAAGTCTCTATAGTTGAAAATACAAGGTGTCATCTATTTCTTGAATAATGTCATTGCTTTCAAGAAAATATTTTTGAAAGATGGATCTTCTACATTGCACAGGCTTACAATACACATGAAAATAAGTAACATACTTCTTAAATGTAAACTTGAAAAATCTTATTATATCTAGCTTTTCATTGTTTAAGCTTAAAAGATTTTGTCTTTTAAAAATACACAATCTTGCCACTGAAAATATGAAATTGAGAAAATATACGTTAACACCCTTTATCATCTCATGCTGTCCAATTAACATTAGTTTTCTATATTTACTAGTTGTCATTTTCTCACTGTTGCAATTGTCAAACATTTTTTCAAGTAAAATTTGCATATAATCATTAAATGGTTTCAGGTTACAACAAGTAAGAAATAAATGAAATATATCTTCAGGTTCATCTTTACAAATTTCACATAATGCAGAGTCTTTTAACCCAATTTTACATAATTTTTCATTCGTAAAAATTCTATTATGTACAATTTTAAAGTCAAGTTCTATTGTATCTGGTGTTTTCCACTTGCTATTTACAGATTTCCATATTTTAGCAAATGGTAATACTTCATGAAAATATTCTTCCAGAAACGATATACAATTAGGTGCAACAAAACATTTTTCTTTCAATATTTCATAAAAGACTTTAACCTTGCTACTACATAGTGGTACAATTGTATGCTTTAAGTCTAATTTATACTCTGAACATTTGTCTTTACATTTCACATAGACATTTGATTGTACAGTTTTATACCATTGTTCTGGTATTATTGATAACAGTTGCTTATTTTGCAATTTAATGGTTTTAGCATCAATTGTATCATCAACATGATGTATCATTTCAACAATAGCAGTACTAGGTAAAAATCCATTTTTTACCTCATATGTAATATCCTTTAAGCATACAATTCCTGCATCAATAAAGTGTTTCCAAAATACAGTCTTGTCTTTTATTTTGACAACTGGGTTACAAAATAGAGGTTGGCAATATATCATATCATTACATAATTCAATAGTACACTTGTCTTTGATATATCTCCATCCTTGTAACATTTCCTGATAAAATTGAGGCAAACATTTAATACATTTATCATTGAGATCAACGACCAAAAGTTCCAAATCCAATTTGGAATTGTATACTCTTTGCAAAAAATATTTACATGTCTCTTTCCATAACACACAGTATTCTGTATTTACTAATCTAGACAAAAATTTTAGTCTGAAAGACAATAATTTTAAAAATATATCATCAATTTTAAACCACCCTACCACTATACGATCACGGCTATGACTTGCGGACGACAAATGGTAGAAAATTAAGGCTTTTAAATGTATTAAGAGCGGGACGAGTGCTTGCCTAACTAATTAGACTGTGCTTTCTTATCTGACCTATACCACTGATATCCTAAGTTTACACATAAAGTCGTTTGATTTTTATTCCCTGTTTAATTTTTTGGTCTTCTTTTCTGCTCTTTCAAATACGTTTGATTAACTCGGACAACGATCAGTCCACAGTTACCGTTTAAGCAGATAGCAACAATTCAAAGAAACTACATTCACCATTAAATAGGACCACACACACTTGTTAACACACAACTGCAATCCTGAGCCTCGACCATGGCATTGGTTGGACTACCCGTAACAAGCCAGCACGTAATCTTGGGTAAACGTTTTCATTAAGTATTGTAGACCAGTCAAAGCGCGCGCGAGCGCGGAAACACAAAAGAAAATAACGGAAACGGTTTTCTGGATAGACACATCTTACCGGCATCGGTAAAAATTCCGGTTTGAGAGTAAACAGTGGAACACGCGTAAAATATAAGACGTTTTTTGACAAAAAATGACATCTGCCCCGGCTAGCTAAATCGGTAGAGCATGAGACTATTAATCTCAGGGTCGTGGGTTCGAGCCCCACGTTGGGCGATAATATTTTTCTTCTCCTACTGTGCATCATAAATTGGAACCGCATCGATTCACATAGAGAAATAGGGTCACAAATGTGGTTGGCATGAAAATAAAATATTTCCTATATGTTTATTTTTTCAGCTATGAAACTTGGTTTACACCCCTAGCACAACTTTTTCATTGGTAATGAAAAAATAGTGCTAAAAAATTTGCCCATAATGCCGTAACAGGGACACTGCACAGCTGTTCTGCCGTGACCAGGATTCGAACCTGGGTGGTCGCGGCCACAATGCGAAGTACTAACCACTATACGATCACGGCTATGACTTGCGGACGACAAATGGTAGAAAATTAAGGCGTTTAAATGTATTAAGAGTGGGACGTGTGCCTGCCTAACTAATTAGAATGTGCTTTCTTATCTGACCTATACCACTGATATCCTAAGTTTACACATAAGGTCGTTTGATTTTTATTCCCTGTTTAATTTTTTGGTCTTCTCCTCTGCTCTTTCAAATACGTTTGATTAACTCGGACAACGATCAGTCCACAGTTGTCGTTTAAGCAGATAGCAACAATTCAAACAAAATGCAGGCTACTAAACTACATTCACCATTAAACAGGATCACACACACTTTTTAATACACAACTGCAATCCTGAGCCTCGACCAAGGCATTGGTTGGACTACCCGTAACAAGCCAGCACGTAATCTTGGGTAAACGTTTTCATTAAGTATTGTAAACGAGTCAAAGCGCGCGCCCGCGTAAACACCAAAGAAAATAACGAAACGGTTTTCTGGATAGACACATCTTACCGGCATCGGTAAAAATTCCAGTTTGAGAGTAAACAGTGGAACACGCGTAAAATATAAGCCGGCTATCTCAGTCGGTAGAGCATGAGACTCTTAATGTCAGGGTCGTGGGTTCGAGCCCCACGTTGGGCGATAATATTTTTCTTCTCCTACTGTGCATCATAAATTGGAACCGCATCGATTCACATAGAGAAATAGGGTCACAAATGTGGTTGGCATGAAAATAAAATATTTCCTATATGTTTATTTTTTCAGCTATGAAACTTGGTTTACACCCCTAGCAAAACTTTTTCATTGGTAATGAAAAAATAGTGCTAAAAAAATTTGCCCACAATGCCGTAACAGCGACACTGCGCAGCTGTTCTGCCGTGACCAGGGGTGCTTTCCATTATCTGGTACGTACCAGTTGTACCTACCAAAACTGAAATGGAACGCGCCGTACCTATCGGAACGTCTGATTCGTCAATTTTTTGGTTCCAACTTTGATCCAAGATGGCGGACACAGACGCGGAAAATGTGATGTGGAAATGAATTTTAAGCTTTGGACGAAAATCAAAAGAAGAACAACTTTTGACATTGTGAAAATCTTTCAAAGGAGTAAAAGAGTGAAATTTTAAGATGTGTATGGTTATGTTTATGGTATATCAATGGATAAAATTCTGAAACAAATCGTCTGCCATTGGACGTTCTATTATGCCGAACCGATCCGGACGGTACGTACCGGATAATGGAAAGCAAGCCAGGATTCGAACCTGGGTTGTCTCGGCTACAACGCGAAGTACTAACCACTATACGATCACGGCTATGACTTGCGGACGACAATTGGTAGAAAATTAAGGCTTTTAAATGTATTAAGAGTGGGACGCGTGCTTGCCTAACTAATTAGACTGTGCTTTCTTATCTGACCTATACCACTGATATCCTAAGTTTACACAAGGTCGTTTGATTTTTATTCCCTGTTTTATTCTTTGGTCTTCTCTTCTGCTCTTTCAAATACGTTTGATTAACTCGGACAACGATCAGTCCACAGTTGCCGTTTAAGCAGATAGCAACAATTCAAAGAAACTACATTCACCATTAAACAGGATCACACACACTTGTTAATACACAACTGCAATCCTGAGCCTCGACCATGGCATTGGTTGGACTACCCGTAACAAGCCAGCACGTAATCTTGGGTAAACGTTTTCATTAAGTATTGTAAACCAGTCAAAGCGCGCGCGCGAGTAAACACCAAAGAAAATAACGGAAACGGTTTTCTGGATAGACACATCTTACCGGCATCGGTAAAAATTCCAGTTTGAGAGTAAACAGTGGAACACGCGTAAAATATTAGACGTTTTTTAACAAAAAGTGACATCTGCCCGGCTAGCTCAATCGGTAGAGCATGAGACTCTTAATCTCAGGGTCGTGGGTTCGAGCCCCACGTTGGGCGATAATATTTTTCTTCTCCTACTGTGCATCATAAATTGGAACATAGATTCACATAGAGAAATAGGGTCACAAATGTGGTTGGCATGAAAATAAAATATTTCCTATATGTTTATTTTTTCAGCTATGAAACTTGGTTTACACCCCTAGCACAACTTTTTCATTGGTAATGAAAAAATAGTGCTAAAAAGATTTGCCCACAATGCCGTAACAGCGACACTGCACAGCTGTTCTGCCATGACCAGGATTCGAACAGCGCGAAGTACTAACCACTATACGATCACGGCTATGACTTGCGGGCGACAAATGGTAGAAAATTAAGGCTTTTAAATGTATTAAGAGTGGAACGAGTGCTTGCCTAACTAATTAGACTGTGCTTCCTTATCTGACCTATACAACTGATATCCTAAGTTTACACAAGGTCGTTTGATTTTTATTCCCTGTTTTATTCTTTGGTCTTCTCTTCTGCTCTTTCAAATACGTTTGATTAACTCGGACAACGATCAGTCCACAGTTGCCGTTTAAGCAGATAGCAACAATTCAAAGAAACTACATTCACCATTAAACAGGATCACACACACTTGTTAATACACAACTGCAATCCTGAGCCTCGACCATGGCATTGGTTGGACTACCCGTAACAAGCCAGCACGTAATCTTGGGTAAACGTTTTCATTAAGTATTGTAAACCAGTCAAAGCGCGCGCGCGAGTAAACACCAAAGAAAATAACGGAAACGGTTTTCTGGATAGACACATCTTACCGGCATCGGTAAAAATTCCAGTTTGAGAGTAAACAGTGGAACACGCGTAAAATATTAGACGTTTTTTGACAAAAAGTGACATCTGCCCGGCTAGCTCAATCGGTAGAGCATGAGACTCTTAATCTCAGGGTCGTGGGTTCGAGCCCCACGTTGGGCGATAATATTTTTCTTCTCCTACTGTGCATCATAAATTGGAACATAGATTCACATAGAGAAATAGGGTCACAAATGTGGTTGGCATGAAAATAAAATATTTCCTATATGTTTATTTTTTCAGCTATGAAACTTGGTTTACACCCCTAGCACAACTTTTTCATTGGTAATGAAAAAATAGTGCTAAAAAGATTTGCCCACAATGCCGTAACAGCGACACTGCACAGCTGTTCTGCCATGACCAGGATTCGAACAGCGCGAAGTACTAACCACTATACGATCACGGCTATGACTTGCGGGCGACAAATGGTAGAAAATTAAGGCTTTTAAATGTATTAAGAGTGGAACGAGTGCTTGCCTAACTAATTAGACTGTGCTTCCTTATCTGACCTATACAACTGATATCCTAAGTTTACACATAAGGTCGTTTGATTTTTATTCCCTGTTTAATTTTTTGGTCTTCTCTTCTGCTCTTTCAAATACGTTTGATTAACTCTGACAACGATTCAGTCCACAGTTGCTGTTTAAGCAGATAGCAACAAATCAAAGAAAACTACATTCACCATTAAACAGGATCACACACACTTGTTAACACACAACTGCAATCCTGAGCCTCGACCACGGCATTGGTTGGAATACCTGTAACAAGCCAGCACGTAATCTTGGGTAAACGTTTTCATTAAGTATTGTAAACCAATCAAAGCGCGCGCGTGCGTAAACACCAAAGAAAATAACGGAAACGGTTTTCTGCATAGACACATCTTTCCGGCATCGGTAAAAATTCCAGTTTGAGAGTAAACAGTGGAACACGAGAGGGGAGGAATCAAGCACATCCCCGTTGTGGACGTGTGTATTTTGCTCCGATGGATTTTCGTTTGTTTGGAACGGATATTTAGTGTTCGGATCTTCTGAACAGGTATAGTGTTTGAAATTTTGTGCTTTTATTACAAACTGAACATTATTTAATACATACGCGTTTGTGTTCACCCCTTACGCCTTCGATTTTATCGATAGGTGGAGGGTGGTGTTTCGGTGCACTCGATTGTTTACTATTGACGCTGTACTCGTTTTGACAGTTCCGGCGTATGCGTATTTGTGATAATGGAATCAAAGTTACGACATTGGGGTCAAGGGTTTGGAAAGTCCCCTGTTAGAACTGGTGGCTTTGGAAATGTTCGTCCGAACAAAAGTAGGAATGAAAATAATGCAAAATATGTCACAACAAAACGTATTTATTCAAAAGAAGCCACCTTTAGGATTGATAATATTGACGTTTACAAATTTAAAGCTATTGACGTAATTGATTCAATTGAAGAAATATGTGGTAAAAACACAGTATTAGCCGTTGTTCCTAACAAAGATTTGGGTAATTCATATGAAATTACCCTTGATTCTAAGGAAAATGTCCACAAGTTGCATCGTGGAATAACTGTAAATGACGAAGATTTTCAATGTTGTTTTCAACAATCGGATGTAGTTGTGGTTTCATTTCTTCATATCCCATCTTATGTTGATATGAAGAATTACTATCCCGATTACGATTTAAGAACGTCGAGATTTTGTCCGAAGTATACAGACGTGTCAATCCGGGGACACAAGTCGCAGACGGTACAAGATTTGTTCGTGTGAAATTTCCACCAGGAATGATTTCACTTGCATGGTCGATGTCTTTTGACACTGCTGCCGGACAGCGTTACTTTAAAGTGGTTCACAATAACCAAGTGAAAGTCTGCTCTAACTGTGAATCCCCGGAGCATTTACGAAGGGACTGTCCGTATTTTAATTGCCGTGGTTGTGGTGAACAGGGTCACAAGGCCAACCAGTGTAATGCACTTAAATGTACGAAATATAGCAAATTACCTTTGCTTTGTGTTTGTCCTAAAACTAGAAAGGACGATAAACGAAATGCTGATGAAAATGTTGATGATAACAATTACGAATGCACTAAGTGTGATGGAGCTTGTAACTGTATGGTTGAGGAGAGAACAGAAATTGGATCTATAAAAAATGATGACAATCACGACTCTCTAAAGAGCGATGTTAATAAAACCAGTTATGAAACTGAGACAACAGTAAATAGGGGAAGTGAAAGTATAGTTGACAATGATGATCGAAGTGTTACAGAAACTGTAGAACATATAAGTGAATCGGAGAGAAAGGATGGAAAAACTGATTCAGATGTTGAACATGCTACTGGTTGTGTTGACGATCAAGACGAAAGTCTACAAGATGATAGGAGCTCTGTTTGTGACAAAAACCGCACGAATGAAGCTCCAGTAGAAAACGAAGTTGATACATCTTCCCCTGGGGAAGGGTTCGTGTCTGACGACGATGAAATCGTTTTTAAGACAGATGATAAGAATATTGGGGATACGAAAATTGTCTTAGCACCTGATGCCACCACGGAAGATGTCGATATAGACATGTCTAGTGGTGAAACATGCAAGGATAAATCTGACTGTAAAACTATACATAATACGATAGAGTCTGAAAATCAAACACAAGTTGAGGCGGGCCAATTCAAAGAGTCCCTAGATGGAAACAAGGGCTCGAATAGAAGAAATAAAATGAATTTTAAACCTAATCTTCATGGTGTAAATGTAAAATCCAGGTTTACGCCTTACAAATAAGTAAAAATGTATGCTAAGTTTGTCATAAGTGGGTCACTGTTTTTAGCAATGGTCCTTATAGTATCACACAACTGTAACGGATTACGAAATGTTATCAACTTTAAACATTATGTGTCATTTATATCAGAAAAAAAATATGGAATTTGTCTTTTGCAGGAGACTTTTTGGACTGATGATTATGTAGACAGTATATCTCATTTATATGATGGAAAAATTATATGTAGTAACAGTGGTAATAACAGACAAGGTGTAGCAATATTGATATCTAACCATATAAAAGATAAAGTTAAATTTGTTTTTAAAGACAATGCTGGGAGATTCTTACATGCTGTTTTCGAAATTGATGACAAAATTTTCAATTTAATTAATATATATGCTCCAAATGATCTTCAGGAAAGAAGCCAATTTTTTTGTTTTATTGATGATTACATTGCTAATTTAGAAAATATTATTATAGGTGGTGACTTTAATAATTCATTATCGTCTTTAGATAGATGCAATAAAACTGGTCACATAGAAGATATTGCTTACAGATCATTGGTTAAGTTAATAGAATGTAATAACGTATATGATATATGGAGAGCTAGAAACAATAATACTAAACGATTTTCGTTTAAAAGACAATGTAATAATGCATTACAACAGAGCAGAATCGATTATTTTCTTCGTAGTCGTAATTTGTCTAACAATGTACAGAATGTTTATTATAACGATACCAGTCTTAGTGACCATAGTTTTGTTATTTAAATTTCAATGCAACTGTTGTAGAAAGAGGACCAGGGCTGTGGATTTTAAACAATACACTTTTGTTTGATGATTTTTATGTTAAAAACGTTCAAAATATTATTGAGGAACAAAAACGTTGCCCTTTATATGACAATGATGCATTGATATGGTGGGATAACCTTAAATTTAAGATAAAACAGTTTTCTAAGGTTTACAGTGCTAGAAAAGCAAAGGAAATGCGTCAAGAATTTTATTGTATACAAAATAAGTTTAATAGATTGTCAGAAGATTATGCTGAAGGTAAAATTGTTGATATGACTGTTTTTGAAAATATAAAACTGGAGCTTAAAGAATATGAATCAAATATATGTAAAGGTGCAATATTAAGGTCTAAAGCAAATTGGGCTGTCAACTCAGATTGTAACTCCAAGTATTTCTTAAATTTAGAAAAGTTTAAGCAAGAAAGTAATTGTATCAAAGAACTAATTTGTGAAGTTATTTCAGATACTGAAAGTATGCTTAATGAGCAGTATGCATTTTATAGCAAATTATATTCCTGTGTAGATATTGATGTAACAAAAATGAATGATTTGTTAGCTTTTAATGATAAAAAAGTTGTTGATGAAGATATTGAATTATGTGATGCTGATATTTGTGAATCTGAAATTAGAAAAGCTTTATGGGAAATGGCTTGTAATAAAAGTCCAGGTTCTGATGGACTCACAGTTGAGTTTTACAAGCATTTTTATACTTTTTTACGAGATATATTGTTGAGAATTTTCAATTGTGTTCAAGAAAAACAAAACTTGTGTCGATCTATGAAATGTGGCATACTAAGTATTATATATAAGAAAAAAGGGGACAGAAGGTTATTAAAAAACTACAGGCCTATATCATTATTACAAGTGGACTATAAAATTATTGCAAAAGTAATGGCAAATAGGTTTAAACATGTATTACCGAAACTAGTTTCAGAAAATCAATCATGCTGTATATTAGGGAAAGATATTGCAGACACGATATGCAATATTAGAGATATTATTGACTTAGTAGAAAATGATAATTTAGAAGGTTATGTTTTAAAAATTGATCAGGAAAAGGCTTTCGACAGAGTTTGTCATGAATATCTTATTGCAACATTAAACTGTTTCGGATTTGGGGAAAAATTTGTAAGCTGGATTAAAATATTTTATACTGGTATAAGTAGTTCTGTTAAATGTAACGGATTTCTTACAAAATATTTTAGTATTAAAAATGGTATTCGACAGGGATGTCCCATTAGCGCTCTTCTGTATGTCTTGGCAGCAGAATCCCTACAGAGTGCAATTAGAAAGAGTGATTTAATAAGAGGGATTAAAATACCGAATTCGGAGAGGGTAGGGTTAGCTTTCCAGCACGCGGACGATACTACGTTAACGCTTGGGGATCGAGAATCTATAAATGCAGCATTTAAAGTATTTGAATTGTACTCAAAAGGTTCTGGTGCCAAGATAAACAGGGAAAAATCTGAAATATTGTGTATTGGTATGGGTTCTTTGTCGGCTAACGACATTGCAATGTATAATGTAACAGAATGTAAAGATGTAATTCAGGTATTAGGTGTATATGTTGGAAAAGATTTTAAGAAATGTTTATCTATGAACTGGCAAGAGAAGGTACGAAAAATTAAATGTATACTAAATATATGGTTGCAACGTAATTTGACAATTCAGGGAAGAGCTACTGTTGTCTCATCTCTACTTATGTCTAGACTGTGGTACACGTTAGCAGTATTTCCTATTCCTGAATGGGCTGTATCTGAAATAAAAACACATTGTATTAATTTTGTGTGGAATCATAGGGCACATTTACTTAAATATCAGACTATAATAGGTGGTAAAGATGAAGGAGGTTTACAATTTGATGATATTTATTTAAAAATGTTAGCATTTAGACTTAAATTTCTGTCTAGATTGCTAAGTGCATATTATAATGTATTATGGAAAGACACTTGTAAACATTTTTTTAGAAAAGTTTACAATATGAATTTAGATGTTCAGCTGTTACTTTTAGAATTAAATGACAAATGTTTAGAATGTTTGCCTTTGTTTTATAAGGAAATGCTGCAAGCATGGCAATATATTAAAGATTGTGCTCGTATTGACTTATGGGCAGATATGGTTTATAAACAATCACTATTTCTTAATCCCGATGTAAAAATTGACAACAAGAGTGTGTTATGGAAACATTTTATTGACTCTGGTATCGTATCTCTCAAGGATATTTGTTATGAGGTGAAGACTGGATTCCTTCCTGTGCATGCAATTATAGACATAATTCGAAATGTGTATGTTGATCTTGATGCTAATATTATTAAAAAACAATACTTACAACTTGTATCTGTTTTACCCGAATCATGGCACCAGACTGTAAATACTAATATAAATGTAAAATGTATCAATGGTTGTTCAAATTATGTGTTACATATAAGTGATACATTATATGACTTGTCGGCCTGCCAAGGGTACTTAAACAGAAATGTTTTATTACACCAAATTGTGTTGAATTTTGGAGTGAATATTTCAATGAATGTATAATTTTTGCACCAGTTTGGAAAACGGTCAATTTTAAATGGAAAGCACCAGACATGATAGAACTTGATTTTAAAATTGTACACAACAGAGTTTTTACAAATCTAAAATTGTACAAAAATGGTTTGATTGACAGTCCTTTATGTCTTGTATGTAAAGAAAATAATGAAGATCTGATTCATATGTTTATATTGTGTAATAGGTTAGACACATTTAAAAAATATTTACAAAATATTGTAGAACTACTGTTTGAAAATTGTGATAGTAATCAAATGACTGTTGTGAAATATGAAAAATTGATGTTGTTGGGACAAAGTGTAGGAATCAAAGGAGTTAATGTATCTTTTCTGAATTTTGTTTTTGCCATTGCTAGATTTTCAATTTTTAAAAGGCGAAATATTTTGGGTGCGAAAAATGGCAATTTAGATCTGATAAGATTTTTCAAATATACTTTGAAACATTATGTCTCATATTTTCATGTCTATTGTTGTAAAATGAACAGTTATAGATCTATTTTTGAAAAATATTTTCTAAAGAATAATCCAATAATATCAGAAACGGAGGACGTACTAATGTTTAATCTTTAAAATTTACCATTTTATGGTCAAATGAATGTAGAATATGTGCCAGAACATATGAATATACATATTGTTTTTCTCTTAAAAATGCTATTATGTAATTACATATGAATGTTGTAAGTTTTAAATTGTATATTTAACGTGAAATTTTAATAAAGATAAAAAAAAAAAGCATGAGACTCTTAATCTCAGGGTCGTGGGTTCGAGCCCCACGTTGGGCGATAATATTTTTCTTCTCCAACTGTGCATCATAAATTGGAACTGCATCAATTCACATCGATAAATAGGGTCATAAATGTGGTTGGCATGAAAATAATAGATTTCCGGTATACATGTTGTTTTTTTCAGGTATGATACTTGAATTTCACCCCTAGCACAACTTTTTCATTGGTAATGAAAAAATAGTGCTTAAACAATTTGCCCACAATGCCGTAACAGCGACACTGCACAGCTGTTCTGCCGTGACCAGGATTCGAACCTGGGTTGTCGCGGCCACAACGCGAAGTACTAACCACTCTACGATCACGGCTATGACTTGCGGACGACAATTCGTAGAAAATTAAGGCTTTTAAATGTATTAAGAGTGGGACGAGTGCTTGCCTAACTAATTAGAATGTGCTTCTTATCTGACCTATACCACTGATATCCTAAGTTTACAGATAAGGTCGTTTGATTTTTATTCCCTGTTTTATTTTTTGGTCTTCTCTTCTGTTCTTTCAAATACGTTTGATTAACTCGGACAACGATCAGTCCACAGTTGCCACTTAATCAGAGAGCAACAATTCAAAGAAAATGCATTCCACTAAACTACATTCACCATTAAACAGGATCGCACACACACTTGTTAACACACAACTGCAATCCTGAGCCTCGACCATGGCATTGGTTGGACTACCCGTGACAAGCCAGCACGTAATCTTGGGTAAACGTTTTCATTAAGTATTGTAAACCAGGCGCGCGAAAACACCGAAGAAAATAACGGAAACGGTTTTCTGGATAGACATAATAAGTACCGGCATCAGTAAAAATTCCAGTTTGAGAGTAAACAGTGGAACACGCGTCAAATATAAGACGGTTTTTGACAAAAAGTGACATCTGCCCGGCCAGCTCAGTCGGTAGAGCATGAGACTCTTAATCTCAGGGTCGTGGGTTCGAGCCCCACGTTGGGCGATAATATTTTTCTTCTCCAACTGTGCATCATAAATTGGAACTGCATCAATTCACATCGATAAATAGGGTCATAAATGTGGTTGGCATGAAAATAATAGATTTCCGGTATACATGTTGTTTTTTTTCAGGTATGAAACTTGATTTTCACCCCTAGCACAACTTTTTCATTGGTAATGAAAAAATAGTGCTTAAAAAATTTGCCCACAATGCCGTAACAGCGACACTGCACAGCTGTTCTGCCGTGACCAGGATTCGAACCTGGGTTGTCGCGGCCACAACGCGAAGTACTAACCACTATATAATAATAATAATAATAATAATAATTTTATTTCCAATTAAGGGCCCTTGAAGAGCATATTACAATACAGACTGAACGCATATGATTCAAAACATTTAAAATAGACACAGGAAAATTGAGAAAAAAAAGAAAATAGATGAGACAGAGCCAGATATGAATGTATATAAATTACAATATAAAAAGTAATCATAATAAAGCACATATTGGTATTAAATCAATTCAATAAAGTGTTAACAAAAATTGTGTTTTAGGTCTGTAGATTATTTTGTAATTTTGCTGGTTTAGTTATTCTTCTCAAGTCCAAACTGTTTTTGATAAATAAACCCAATGATTTTTGGAGTATTAAATCTTCTTGTGTAAAGAGCCATTCTAGCTGAGAAATATTATTTAAATGGTAAAAATTAGGACATATCGATAAAATCTGACTGAAGAGTTCGTTTCTAAATTGAACATACAGTGGGCATTCTAAAATGAAGTGATTCTCATCTTCAATTTTATCTAAAGAACAGTACAGGCATTTACGTTGTAATCTATCAATATGGGATTTTGAGTATCTGTCTGTTTCTATTCTTAATGGGTGTGCACTAATTCTAATTTTACAAATAGATTGTCTTATTTTAAAATCTTTCAACAATAAATATTTTTCACGTCCAAATATATTCTTAAAGGTAAAGTAGGTTGATAATTTACCACATCCTGATTTTAAAGTATTGTCTTTCTTTTGATTCCAGAATCTTAAATAATTTTTTGAAAGCTTATCTTTAATCAATTTAGTAAAAGAAGTAATTCCTAAGTTCAAGTTAAAATCTTGAATGCCCACTTTTTTAAGAATATTTTCTATACTAGAAAACCAAGAAGATATATTATTTTGATGAAGTTCATGATTACATTTAAGAGCATCATGTAATAAACCATCTTGAAATTTTGAAATTCTATGGTAATATTTCAGCATTGATAAAATAACATTAAAAGACATTGGATATCTACCAACTTCAGTTATGACAGCAAAATTACTTGATTTTTTATTCACACCTAAAATATATTTCAAAAACTTTATGTGAGATTTTTCACAAATATCATTTTCAAATACCTTTTCTAAGATATATTGTTCATTCTTTTTGCAAGCAGCAGAAGTTGTATTAAACATGCCCCAAATTTCACAACCATATGTCAAAATAGGTACAATTGTATGATCATATAAATGAATAAGAGTTGATATACTCGGATTTGATGCTGACACACAATTTTGTAGTTTAAAACATGCCTTTAGTGACTTGTTATATAAATCCTCTTTACATTGAAGAAATCTCCCACTAGGGGTAAGTGTAATTCCAAGATATTTATATTTAAATGTACATTCCAACTTAATTCCATTGAGATAAAGAGGAAAATCATAGTGTCTCCCAGTGTGATTAAAGATCATTACTTTGGTCTTATTTAAATTTACATTAAGGCACCATTTTTTACAGTATTTATAAAGCATGTCCAACCTCTGCTGCAAGCCCTCTTGGGTATTTGACAGAATTACAAGGTCATCAGCATACATTAAACAGTCAACTCTGGTTCTATCTACTTCAACATAATCTTTACAAGACTGCAAAGTATCAGGAAAATCATTAATGAATAAATTAAACAGATTAGGGCTCAGAACATCACCTTGTCTGACTCCAATACTGGATTTAAATAAAGGGGTAAGGTTATTATCAATTTTGATACAGAGTTTACTTTTAAAGTACATATCCTTAATAATATTATAAAACTGACCGGCAATATTGTTTTTAAGCTGTTTGTATCTGATACCACTATGGATAATTGTATCAAAGGCTTTTTTTAGATCAACAAAACATGCAAATAGTTTCCCCCCTTTTTTATTAGTATACTTATCTATGAGTGTTTTAAGCACAAAAACATGATCTGCTGTTCTAGATTTCTTGGTAAAACCTATTTGACATTTGTTAATAATGCTATTTTTCTTTAGAAAAATATCTAATCTGTTATTTAATATGGAATTGAATAATTTTCCAATACATGAATTTATTGCAATACCTCTGTAGTTTTCTGGTTTATTTGAATCTCCAGATTTAAATATTGGTGTAATATATGCTGATGACCATAGTAATGGATAACAACCTGTTGAAAATACAGTATTATATAATCTATGTAATAATGGTGTTAATATAGATAAACCAGCCTTTAACATTTCAGCCGGAATTCCATCTAGACCCGATGCTTTTCCATTTTTTAATTTAATTACAGAGTCTAAAATTTCTTTAGTTGAAATTCTATAGTCTAATTCACAGAATTGGGTAGTCTTTTCCATATTATTAACATCTGACATAATCTCATTTATCCTAGTTTTAAAGTTGTCTGATGGATTGTTTAAATTTGAAAAGTATTCATGCCATTCACCAGGCTCTATCATTTCTAAATTATTATCTTTAGTAGATTCTTTTAATGAATTTACAAGTTTCCAGTATTTTTTTGGATCAGAATCTCTAAGTTGGTCAAGTTGATCTAAAATTTGTTGTTTAAAGTGCCTCTTTTTAAATCTTCTTAGTTTTATATATTCCCTGTAACATTTAAAATATGATCCTCTAATGATGGGATCTAATGGAAATTTGGAAAGCAAAGACCCCTTATTAATCAATATTTTTCTCTTTGTACCTAAATCTGCATCAAAATAGTTACATTTCTTAGGTGCTTTATTGGTTTTTTTACTTTTCTGAGAAATACAAGCTTTTGAAGTAGCTATTTTGATAATGTTGTTGAATTGTTTAGCCCCTTCATTAGAGTCTAGGTTCTGTTTCATAAAATCCTCTATTTTTACTTTACAAACTGGATGACATAATGCATTTCTAAATTTTTCAGCTGATGAGTTATTCCAAATATAACCCCCTATAAAGTCAGTCAAGGGAATGTTACATTTTGGTTTTGTTTTAGCATAACTAGCAATAAGGTTAAATGAAAGTTTGCTATGACAATCAGAGAAAGTAGGTAAAAAATCAGAAACTTCAAAGCTTAATATATCTTTAAGAAGGCACTCTGAAACTATAACATAGTCTACTACACTAGAGCCAACAGGTTTATGACATGTAAACTTTCCAAGCATATCACCAA
>OX104121.1:2914507-2919507 GCA_944474755.1 Limnoperna fortunei | reverse complement strand
AAGATATTGGGACTCAAAACATCTCCCTGTCTTACACCGATGGAGGAATTAAATAAAGGAGTAAGTTGGTGGTTTAATTTGACACACAGCTTACTCTTTTTGTACATATCTTTTATAATGGCATAAAATTGACCTGCTATATTATTCTGTAAAAGTTTATATCTAATTCCAGCATGAACAACTGTATCGAATGCCTTTCTTAGATCTACAAAACAGGCAAAGAGTTTTCCATTTTTTTTATTAATATATTTATCTATTAATGTTTTCAAAACAAAAATATGATCTGCTGTTCTAGCCTTCTTGGTAAAACCAATTTGATATTTATTTATAATATTGTTCTTAATCAAGAAACTATCCAATCTATTATTTAATATACTGTTAAAAAGTTTTCCAATACATGAATTTATAGCAATTCCTCTATAATTTTCTGGTTTATCTGGGTCTCCAGATTTAAAAATAGGGGTTATGTATGCCGAGGACCACTGCATAGGGTAAGAACCTGTTGAAAATACAACATTAAACAGCTTTTGTAATAAGGGAACTAAAACTGAAGATCCTGCTTTTATCATTTCAGCAGGTATGGCATCTAAACCTGAGGCTTTTCTATTTTTTAACTTTGTTACACATTCTGAGATTTCTTTTGGAGTTATTCTAAAATCTAACTCGCAGAACTGTTTTGTTTTTTCAAGATTATTGACATCAAATAAAATTTCTTGTAGTCTGTTTTTGTAGACATCTGATGTTTTGTTTAGATCAGTAAAATAATCGTGCCATATATCTGGCTCAACTGTCTCTAAAGAATCATTGCTGTTTGGCTCTTTTAATGAATTTATTAGCTTCCAATATTTTTTGGGGTCTGAAACCCTTAACTGATCTAATTGATCAAGTATTTGTTGTTTGAAATGTCTCTTTTTATATTTTCGCATTTTATTATATTCTCGGTAGCACTTGAAATATGACCCTCTTACAACAGGATCAAATGGAAATCTAGAAAGAAGTTTTCCCTTATCAATCAGAACTTTTCTTTTCCCAATTAGCTCAAAGTCAAAATATACACTATTTTTTGTGCATTTTTTCTTTTGACCAAATTGTCTTTTTCTAGTATTAATACATGCTTTGGAAGCAGCTATTTTAATAATATCTGTAAATTCAGTAGCTGCTTTTTCTGAATCTAAATCTTGATTTAAAAAAGAGTTTATTTTTTCTTTACATGCAGGGTGACCAAGTGCATCCTTGAACTTATTTGCTGAGGAGGTAGTCCAAATAAATCCCTCGTTACAATTTATCATTTTTATATTTCTCTTTACAACACTGTCAAAACTGGCCATAATATTAAAACTGAGTTTACAATGACAGTCAGAAAAATTTGGTATAAAATCTGAAACTTGGAACCACAGTAAATTTTTTAATAAATTATCTGACATTATAACATAATCTACAACACTAGAACCAGCAGGTTTATGACATGTAAATTTGCCATTTAGATCACCAAATGCTCTACCATTAAGAATTCTCAAATTTGTAGAAATACACAATTCTAACAGCTGTTTACCTCTTACATCAGCTTTCTTATCATAGCTACATCTTAATTCTTGTACATTATCATATTCATAGTTATTAAATATAGGTATATGTCTGTCATAGCAATCATTTTCAACAAAATCTGGCTCTGCCCCTGACCTAGCATTCAAATCACCACAGAGTATAATATCTCCATTTGCCTTATATTTATTTGTTATATCTCTTTCTATTAATTCTAAGACATCATCATCAGTCTGATGTAAATAACTAGATGAAGTTGGAATGATATATGCTAAACAGATAAAAATGTCTTTAGAGAAATTAAAAAACAATTTATCTAATTTTATCCATTGGAAGTCTTTACTTGTGTTTTCTAGAATTTTAACACCTTGTCTAATATTTTTCTTAATTAATACACCAAGTCCTCCATAAAATCTTCTGTTAGATGATTGGGCTCTACATACAGGAAAATAATTATACCCTTCAATATTTACTGGTGTACCATATCCAATGTGAGTTTCACATAAAAGTATAATGTCATAAGTATTAATTTGGTTGATAAAATTGTTATCTTGAATCTTATTATAATTTTTGGAAATTAATCCACCTACATTCCACACACAGAAAGTCAAGTTATGGGACCTGAAGCCACTTCGTATTGGCATTCTTTATAAGGCCAACTGCTATATATTTCACTCTTTGGTTATAAAATTTATAATATATATACCCTTTTCAATTAGCCCTTTTATTGGAACTAAGTAATTAAAATGAAAATTAAATTTAAACTACAGAAAATGAATTATACACAGCCTTTATATGACCAAAAGATAATATGACTTATTAAGTGTAATTTCTTATTACAACTATGCTCAAAATTTTACAAGTAAAAAATATAAGCACTGATTATAAGCACTGATACAAACAGACTATTTCAAGTTAGGATGATATGCTATTAAACTAGCGTCCACCACGACCACCTCTGTATCCACCTCTATTATAACCACCTCTTCCTCTATTATAGCCTCCGAAACCTGGTCCATTATATTGTCCTCGTCCTCTGTTGTGTCCACTGTTTCTAATACGTTTTGGAAGATGTAATATATCATCTATGCAGTCTCGGATATTTGCTGCGAATAGTGAAACACCATCTGGGGTAAGATGGACCCCATCCTCACTGATATAACGGCGAATTATTTCACCTTTGTAGGCTAAATTACTGTTATCACAAATAAAAACTTCCTCTATATCCTGGAATTTATCTTTTAACATTGCACTGAGAAGAAAGGCTTTGTTATTTACAATAGAGCTATCACATCGTGGAGTAGGTAATGATACTATGACTTTAGAATTAGGACATCTACTTAAAAAGCTTCGTGTTATGTCAAACATTTTATCTGCACAATCCTGTGGACTAGATGATTGAATATCATTTGTTACTGAATGCAATACAAGCACATCTGTTTCGGATATTTGTGATACTGCTTGTTGAGTGTCCTGCAATGTATAAGCAGTATGCTTTTCTGTAATAAATTTAGAAGACATTTTACTAACATCAATTTTACTAACATTTGATGTACCAATAATTGTCACATGCGGTATTTGACCTTCCCTTGCTCTAGGTTGACTTTGAGATGCACGTCTACTTGTAGAGACCTCTTTGAACTTAGTACTGTCATCACGACACTCGTGCATCTTAAGACTCAGTAATTCTTGGTCTTTTGCCTCAAGTTGACTTTTTAGATCTGCACAATCTTTTTCTAAGACATCTATTTTGTTGGCTTTATCTGCTATTTGGGCCATTACATGATCTGATTCTTCTTCAAGACTTTTCATTTTTGCAATTTGAAAGTCATGCTTTTGTTTCAGTAGTTCATATTGGTGTTTTGCACTAGTTTTCTCTATTTCTCTCTCAAGTGTGTATTTAAAGTTAATTTCTTTCATTTGTACTTTCAAATCAGAGTTCTCCTTTTCTTTATCAACTAAATTACTTGTTACTTTTTCAAATTTGTCTAATAGTTGTGTGAACTTGTTATTGGATTCCTCTATTTGTTTTGTCACTATCTCATTCATTCTTGAAATGTTTTCATTTTGGTGTGTTAAAACTTTTTCAAGAGCATTTGTAAAATTTGTTTCCAATTTATACATAAATTGTTCTAAAATGCTCTGTCCACTGAAATGCATCAAAGTGTCATCACTCGGGCATGATTGGCATGCAAAATCACATTTATTATTGTTTTTGTCAATGTCATCTCCTGTCTTTTTATTATACAATTCTCTATTGTGGTTTTGATCAGTTTCACTTATGGCAGTTTCCTGATTTGATTGTTCCTCATCGATTATTTTTACTTTAGTGTCATGTAATATGTTTTCGGGTTCAATACTCTCTTTTGTCAGTTTGTTTTCTGTACATGTCTCAATATTTTCACTGGTAAGATTGTTATATTCCATTATCTTGAGAACTAGATTTTTTAGGGAAGGAAAATCACTATTATAAAACAGATCATATCTTGTCCCTTGAACCTGCAGCACACCTGTATTGATATGAAATGTAACTTTGTATAAAAGGGGTGTGGATTGTGTGGCCAAGTCTATACATATCTTTTTGTTGCCACTTAGCTTAGTTCTCTGCCAGTTCTTTGGTTCATCATACCACTTAACTGTGAACTCATTGGACTTCCCATATCCCTCATAAAAGTGTAATGTGAGGGCTTTAATCCAAACAAGGATTTGGTTAGCTGGTACCCTGAATGCAACTTGTCTTGCCTCAGGTTCGTATAGGTTAACATCTATTTCCTCAAATTTAAGGTCCTTTTTTGCCTTTGCACCTGTGGGTTTGGTAAGAGTTTTTGGAATGCATTCTCTAGGGTATTCATTCAAAATATTGTCAAGTGATAGGTCGAAATCGGTCACCTGGAGTTGGGGTAAAATGACGACGGTATTGTCGGTATCGTCACTTTGTTTTGCCATAATTAGGTACTGTTTTTATAATTCGTGTAAAAATGTCATGTTTTGTAAAATTAGTTGTACATCTGAGGGGCTAATACATCAGTTTTACGTGGTTTTCGCCTCGCTCAATTTTAAAGCATGGGCGCAGCCATATTGGTCACGTGTACACTATACGATCACGGCTATGACTTGCGGACGACAATTCGTAGAAAATTAAGGCTTTTAAATGTATTAAGAGTGGGACGAGTGCTTGCCTAACTAATTAGAATGTGCTTCTTATCTGACCTATACCACTGATATCCTAAGTTTACAGATAAGGTCGTTTGATTTTTATTCCCTGTTTTATTTTTTGGTCTTCTCTTCTGTTCTTTCAAATACGTTTGATTAACTCGGACAACGATCAGTCCACAGTTGCCACTTAATCAGAGAGCAACAATTCAAAGAAAATGCATTCCACTAAACTACATTCACCATTAAACAGGATCGCACACACACTTGTTAACACACAACTGCAATCCTGAGCCTCGACCATG
>OX104121.1:2904507-2909507 GCA_944474755.1 Limnoperna fortunei | reverse complement strand
CTTAATCTCAGGGTCGTGGGTTCGAGCCCCACGTTGGGCGATAATATTTTTCTTCTCCAACTGTGCATCATAAATTGGAACTGCATCAATTCACATCGATAAATAGGGTCATAAATGTGGTTGGCATGAAAATAATAGATTTCCGGTATACATGTTGTTTTTTTTCAGGTATGAAACTTGATTTTCACCCCTAGCACAACTTTTTCATTGGTAATGAAAAAATAGTGCTTAAAAAATTTGCCCACAATGCCGTAACAGCGACACTGCACAGCTGTTCTGCCGTGACCAGGATTCGAACCTGGGTTGTCGCGGCCACAACGCGAAGTACTAACCACTATACAAATACAAATACAAATACAAATATCTTTATTCCAATCAAGGGCCCTAGAATAGAGCATAAAATTACAAACAAGTGATTATCATAATTGGTGACATGTATAACATAGAAAACAACATTACAATAACAGCTTGATAATGTTATAACTTATGACACTTATGTTGGACTGGGGCAGAGCCAAGTGATACATATATAGGTACATGTATGACATATGCATGTAAATAGAAGAGAGACAATTATCAGTTGTTTATTAGAAGAAACAAATACAAATAAAGATTAAGTCAGTGATAAATTTAAACAATAATATTTGATGATCTTCTTAATTGAAGACTTTGAAACACATAATTTCCAAACTCTCTGAGCAAATCTAAATCTTCTTGCATGAAAATCCAATTGAATTTTAAACTGTTTTGTAAATTATTGAAATTTTTACAATGATGTAAGATCTTGTTGGAAAAAATATCTCTAATTTCAGCATATAATGGACATTCAATAATAAAATGTAATTCATCCTCTGTTTTGTTCAAAGTACAATATTGACATTTTCTTAATGATCTTTCAATATAATTTTTTGAATATCGATCTGTCTCTACCCTTAAGGGGTGTGCACTTATTCTAATCTTGCACAATGCTTGTCGAAATCTAAAATCTTTTAAACTCAAGTATTTTTCACATCCAAATGTAGTTTTAAAAGAAAAATATGTATAAAGTTTCCCTTGTTCAGAATTTAAAATCCTATACCTATAATCTTTCCAATATTGTAGAAAACTATTCAATAATTTATCTTTTACTTGTTTGATAAATTGGTAGACACTTAGTTTTTTCATTTGTTTAGAACATAAACCAAGTTTTTTCATAATATAATCTATACAAGAAAACCACGAGCTTGTATTATTAAGACAAAGATTTTTACTACAAACATATGCATTAAATAATAGCCCATCTTCCATATGGTCTAATCTATAATAATATTTTAACATTGATAAGATAATGGAAAAATACATAGGATATCTTCCAAGTTCAGACATGACTGCAAAATTGCTGGAGCGTTTATTTACACCCAATATATATTTTATAAATTTTAAATGTGATTTTTCAGATACATCATTTTCGTATATTTTCTCAAATAAATATTGTTCATCATTTTTACTAGCTGAAGAGGTTGTGGAAAACATACCCCATATTTCACATCCATATGTTAGGATGGGTTTAACAGTATGATCATACAAGTGAAGTAGTGTTTGTACACTAGGATTAGAAGATGACATGCACTGTTGCAATTTAAAAGAAGCTAACCACTATACGATCACGGCTATGACTTGCGGACGACAATTCGTAGAAAATTAAGGCTTTTAAATGTATTAAGAGTGGGACGAGTGCTTGCCTAACTAATTAGAATGTGCTTCTTATCTGACCTATACCACTGATATCCTAAGTTTACAGATAAGGTCGTTTGATTTTTATTCCCTGTTTTATTTTTTGGTCTTCTCTTCTGTTCTTTCAAATACGTTTGATTAACTCGGACAACGATCAGTCCACAGTTGCCACTTAATCAGAGAGCAACAATTCAAAGAAAATGCATTCCACTAAACTACATTCACCATTAAACAGGATCGCACACACACTTGTTAACACACAACTGCAATCCTGAGCCTCGACCATGGCATTGGTTGGACTACCCGTGACAAGCCAGCACGTAATCTTGGGTAAACGTTTTCATTAAGTATTGTAAACCAGGCGCGCGAAAACACCGAAGAAAATAACGGAAACGGTTTTCTGGATAGACATAATAAGTACCGGCATCGGTAAAAATTCCAGTTTGAGAGTAAACAGTGGAACACGCGTCAAATATAAGACGGTTTTTGACAAAAAGTGACATCTGCCCGGCTAGCTCAGTCGGTAGAGCATGAGACTCTTAATCTCAGGGTCGTGGGTTCGAGCCCCACGTTGGGCGATAATATTTTTTCTTCTCCAACTGTGCATCATAAATTGGAACTGCATCAATTCACATCGATAAATAGGGTCATAAATGTGGTTGGCATGAAAATAATAGATTTCCGGTATACATGTTGTTTTTTTCAGGTATGAAACTTGATTTTCACCCCTAGCACAACTTTTTCATTGGTAATGAAAAAATAGTGCTTAAAAAATTTGCCCACAATGCCGTAACAGCGACACTGCACAGCTGTTCTGCCGTGACCAGGATTCGAACCTGGGTTGTCGCGGCCACAACGCGAAGTACTAACCACTATACGATCACGGCTATGACTTGCGGACGACAATTCGTAGAAAATTAAGGCTTTTAAATGTATTAAGAGTGGGACGAGTGCTTGCCTAACTAATTAGAATGTGCTTCTTATCTGACCTATACCACTGATATCCTAAGTTTACAGATAAGGTCGTTTGATTTTTATTCCCTGTTTTATTTTTTGGTCTTCTCTTCTGTTCTTTCAAATACGTTTGATTAACTCGGACAACGATCAGTCCACAGTTGCCACTTAATCAGAGAGCAACAATTCAAAGAAAATGCATTCCACTAAACTACATTCACCATTAAACAGGATCGCACACACACTTGTTAACACACAACTGCAATCCTGAGCCTCGACCATGGCATTGGTTGGACTACCCGTGACAAGCCAGCACGTAATCTTGGGTAAACGTTTTCATTAAGTATTGTAAACCAGGCGCGCGAAAACACCGAAGAAAATAACGGAAACGGTTTTCTGGATAGACATAATAAGTACCGGCATCGGTAAAAATTCCAGTTTGAGAGTAAACAGTGGAACACGCGTCAAATATAAGACGGTTTTTGACAAAAAGTGACATCTGCCCGGCTAGCTCAGTCGGTAGAGCATGAGACTCTTAATCTCAGGGTCGTGGTTTCGAGCCCCACGTTGGGCGATAATATTTTTTCTTCTCCAACTGTGCATCATAAATTGGAACTGCATCAATTCACATCGATAAATAGGGTCATAAATGTGGTTGGCATGAAAATAATAGATTTCCGGTATACATGTTGTTTTTTTCAGGTATGAAACTTGATTTTCACCCCTAGCACAACTTTTTCATTGGTAATGAAAAAATAGTGCTTAAAAAATTTGCCCACAATGCCGTAACAGCGACACTGCACAGCTGTTCTGCCGTGACCAGGATTCGAACCTGGGTTGTCGCGGCCACAACGCGAAGTACTAACCACTATTTTTTTTATCTTTATTATATATACATGATATATATACTACAACATATACAAACTACATATCACAGATTTACATTGTCATGTTTTTCATTCTCATTTATATATGCATCGTTCAATGTCTTTTTATTTTTTTTTATTTTTCCTAAAATGTAAAATATTTACCTTACGCTCTGCTCTACTCATTTACAACAATTTTCATCAGGAATTCTCAATTCAAGTATACTACTATATCATTTTAATTATATCACAAAAATGGTTCATCCGGATGGAATTTCCAATCCTGCGTTTACTATTTTGGTAATTTCTAATGTTTAATATTATACTTAAACTGTAAATTTTTATTCTGAACTGTTATCATTCATTCCACTCTCATACAATCATTTAAAACTTAAAATTATTTTCTGTATAGCTTATGTTCTTCAACAAATTTTTCCATTAACCATATAGCATTAGCTACACTTTCGTCCATGAATTTAGTCTCCTGCACATCCTTGAAATCTTCCTCAATATTCTTCTTTAAATATCGGAACCCATGTTCATCTTCATCTACTATTTCCGTCATCTTATCAGATATTATATGTCTTATTATATAGTCTCTCCCGCGTATTTTTCCTAATAATGTATCATGACGGCATCCTGTCGTTTTCATCACAATTTTCTGAAAGAATCTCATCAGCATCGGAGTATTTTCATCATTAAATGAGTGTTGATTTTTCTCTACAGGTAAATTCGGGGTTTTCCCGTGTTGTTTAGACTTCAAATTCACTCGATCACCTGATAGTTTATTTATATCCGTATTAGTGGTCACTTTTATTTTTATCTCTTCATTAACCTGTTTGTCCACTTTTGGCACACTTATTGTCCGCACGATCGATTTCACAGGTAAAGTAGTTACCTGAGACGGGGCTCTAGATGGACTATTTATATTTTCTTCAATATCCATACTATTATCATTATCTGTGTCTTCTTCCGATTCCCATGAATCTGATTCAGTTTCGCTTTCTGCAGATTGTACTTCGGTATCATTATTCTCAACGTGTAGGTTGTCACTTATATATGATTTCTTAACATATTGTTCATACCTTGTTCGATCACGCATTCTTGTAGATCTTGATTTATATTTCTTCATGTGGTCATTTGTCCATATCATAGATATTCGTATTTTCCCATTTTGTTCTTGCGAACACCACGTCATCTCCTTATAATGTTCTATTACTGTCTTTATTAAACTTAATAAAGTTGGGGGTAGTTTTTCCATTTCCACAAGCAATGAATAACAATGACGGTCTACAACCCCATAAAGACCCTCATCGGAAGGTGTGAAATATTATTATTTGTCGAAATTAAATAAATACACAATGTTTATGAGTGCTAACTTACTCAGTTCGAAAGTAAATCCCAATTCATTACAAATATACAGCTGGTATATCCAAAGCTTTGATAAATTGGCTATAATTCACACAT
>OX104121.1:2859507-2869507 GCA_944474755.1 Limnoperna fortunei | reverse complement strand
ATTCCCTGTTTTATTTTTTGGTCTTCTCTTCTGTTCTTTCAAATACGTTTGATTAACTCGGACAACGATCAGTCCACAGTTGCCACTTAATCAGAGAGCAACAATTCAAAGAAAATGCATTCCACTAAACTACATTCACCATTAAACAGGATCGCACACACACTTGTTAACACACAACTGACAACGGCTCTGTAAATGAACTTTGACTGAGGGAGAGGAAAATAGTTCTTATTTTGATATTTGACTGTGCCAAACTGTAGCATAGACAGTGGATTTATTATTCAATGGAATTTTAATATTGGAGCTGTATTTAAAAAGCAGTTTCATATAGAATTTACAAATAAATTTATTCAGATAATTTATTACATGTATTGGGTATTTTTTTATCAGATTGTTCAAAGCCTATTTCTGGACTATTTTATGGGTGTAAGGGAGTTTCCATGAGTACCCTTCGGATTTTCTAAATTTGCAAAAAATTTTATCTGACATGGCACCCCGAAAATTTAATGCGATATACGTGAAATTATTCCGGTCGTTTTGAGGGGTCTCTCGTTACTCAACGAAACTTGGTGCCTAAGTGAGAGCAAAAAATGTCAATAGTTTCCCCTATACAAAAATAATTAAGAGGCCGTTGTCAAGTTGAAGTGTTGATTTTTTACTTTGTTGTCTAAAAGTTTGTATGTCAATGATGTTATTAGTTCAGCCACTGCAGCTATAATGCTGTAACTTTCACTTTATTCTGTCAGATAACAGTAAACAATTAAAAAATACATCTTTCTGTCTAAATTTTACTCAAAAACATTAAAATTTATGGTTTTAAACAGTAAGTTACATGGCCTTGAATGGCATAAAATTGTCAGATTTCCTTGTAGACAGAAACAACAAAGAATTTAAGAAAAAATTGCTAAATTACTCAAAGGAAAACAGAAGCGAAATTAATTTAGTTATTAAACACTATTGCAACTAAATAAATTTAATTTTGAACAAAAACCAAAAAAAAATATCTGTGTGTACTTCAACCCTTTAGAATAGCAAAAAACAGCGCATGGGAAATCTGCGAGATTATGTTCTTTATGATATTGCTCACAAATGTACTTTCAACCAAATCCATGATACTGTTTACCCCAAAAGCATGCAAAGCCAGTAAAATATGGTTTGTATTTTATTTATATCATTAATTTTTGTCTGAAAAACTGATCCAGTAGCAACAGATAGAGTCGGGTCATAATCTAGCACGCACTTTTCCCCCAAAACAAATTATGATTGCATGACCATTTCTACAAGATGTATTTAAATCCAGCATTTTTCCTCAAATGCTTAATTTTACCAAGGGGAAACACTTGTAATCAACATTCATATTTCTACCTTTTAGCAATTAACAAAATAGACACTAATAAAGTTAAAACCTTTTTCAACCAAGGGAGATAATTGTAGGCACTGAAGAATGTAAACAAACTATAAAATGAAGCTTTTATTGTAAATATATGACATTGATCCATATTTAAAAAACAAAATTAGAAGATAATAATCCGATTCCTATTTTAGAAATACAATCACAGAAAAGTCTTCATGAGATTACAAAGATAGCTTAAACATTGTTTGTGGGAGTGGGGGGTGGGGGGGGGGTGCACATGTAGATGGAAAAAGCCAAGATATGCGCATATATATATAAAAGTGACATATCAGTAGGTGGAGTGGTTTCATTTTGTAACCATGGACCTTGTACACAATAAATGCACTCGGTTACTAATTTTAAAAACGTTTTTTTGCTTTCACCATTTATTTCAAATTCTTGTATTGATGTTTACTTGTTTACAATATATGGTTACAACGTCTTAGCATTATGACGTCACAGTTTGCATGATGTCATAAAGGGTACTTCAAAACTCCTGGCTGTGTAAATCTCTTTTTTAAGAAACTTCTTTGGAAATATTGCTATTAACCTATTAATAATCAGTTGAATTTTAGTAAATACAAATGTACACCCATTTCTGAACCATAATTATTTGATTTATATATTGAGTACTGTTTAAGAATGTTTGATTGTGAAATTAATACAAAAATTAGAAAGTAAATGTAAAAATTTGTTCTAAAAGATAAGTAATGTGCCCATTTTTTTTCTTAAAAAGGTAAAATTTTTATAACTTTGGAATTCAGTATTGATATTATTTAAAGATATAGCCTTCCTAAGGTTTATTATGACATATATATAGGTTGCGAAAGCGAAAACTTATCATCCAGCTATAGATATAATGACACATGAAAATTGTTGATTTTTTTTTTTAAATCAAGTGTTGAGTTGAACAATTGAAAGCGTTAAAGTTTGTTCATAAAACAGGTTGAAACGGCTTTATTTTATTTCGGAATGAGATGAAACTTGGTAGATTTGCTCGTAATATGGGGAACAAAAATAAAATACAGTAAAAAGTATGAAAATTGAAAATTTTGTTTTCAATTTGACAACGGCTCTGTAAATGAACTTTGACTGAGGGAGAGGAAAATAGTTCTTATTTTGATATTTGACTGTGCCAAACTGTAGCATAGACAGTGGATTTATTATTCAATGGAATTTTAATATTGGAGCTGTATTTAAAAAGCAGTTTCATATAGAATTTACAAATAAATTTATTCAGATAATTTATTACATGTATTGGGTATTTTTTTTATCAGATTGTTCAAAGCCTATTTCTGGACTATTTTATGGGTGTAAGGGAGTTTCCATGAGTACCCTTCGGATTTTCTAAATTTGCAAAAAATTTTATCTGACATGGCACCCCGAAAATTTAATGCGATATACGTGAAATTATTCCGGTCGTTTTGAGGGGTCTCTCATTACTCAACGAAACTTGGTGCCTAAGTGAGAGCAAAAAATGTCAATAGTTTCCCCTATACAAAACTAATTAAGAGGCCGTTGTCAACTGCAATCCTGAGCCTCGACCATGGCATTGGTTGGACTACCCGTGACAAGCCAGCACGTAATCTTGGGTAAACGTTTTCATTAAGTATTGTAAACCAGGCGCGCGAAAACACCGAAGAAAATAACGGAAACGGTTTTCTGGATAGACATAATAAGTACCGGCATCGGTAAAAATTCCAGTTTGAGAGTAAACAGTGGAACACGCGTCAAATATAAGACGGTTTTTGACAAAAAGTGACATCTGCCCGGCTAGCTCAGTCGGTAGAGCATGAGACTCTTAATCTCAGGGTCGTGGGTTCGAGCCCCACGTTGGGCGATAATATTTTTCTTCTCCAACTGTGCATCATAAATTGGAACTGCATCAATTCACATCGATAAATAGGGTCATAAATGTGGTTGGCATGAAAATAAAAGATTTCCGGTATACATGTTGTTTTTTTCAGGTATGAAACTTGATTTTCACCCCTAGCACAACTTTTTCATTGGTAATGAAAAAATAGTGCTTAAAAAATTTGCCCACAATGCCGTAACAGCGACACTGCACAGCTGTTCTGCCGTGACCAGGATTCGAACCTGGGTTGTCGCGGCCACAACGCGAAGTACTAACCACTATACGATCACGGCTATGACTTGCGGACGACAATTCGTAGAAAATTAAGGCTTTTAAATGTATTAAGAGTGGGACGAGTGCTTGCCTAACTAATTAGAATGTGCTTCTTATCTGACCTATACCACTGATATCCTAAGTTTACAGATAAGGTCGTTTGATTTTTATTCCCTGTTTTATTTTTTGGTCTTCTCTTCTGTTCTTTCAAATACGTTTGATTAACTCGGACAACGATCAGTCCACAGTTGCCACTTAATCAGAGAGCAACAATTCAAAGAAAATGCATTCCACTAAACTACATTCACCATTAAACAGGATCGCACACACACTTGTTAACACACAACTGCAATCCTGAGCCTCGACCATGGCATTGGTTGGACTACCCGTGACAAGCCAGCACGTAATCTTGGGTAAACGTTTTCATTAAGTATTGTAAACCAGGCGCGCGAAAACACCGAAGAAAATAACGGAAACGGTTTTCTGGATAGACATAATAAGTACCGGCATCGGTAAAAATTCCAGTTTGAGAGTAAACAGTGGAACACGCGTCAAATATAAGACGGTTTTTGACAAAAAGTGACATCTGCTCGGCTAGCTCAGTCGGTAGAGCATGAGACTCATAATCTCAGGGTCGTGGGTTCGAGCCCCACGTTGGGCGATAATATTTTTCTTCTCCAACTGTGCATCATAAATTGGAACTGCATCAATTCACATCGATAAATAGGGTCATAAATGTGGTTGGCATGAAAATAATAGATTTCCGGTATACATGTTGTTTTTTTCAGGTATGAAACTTGATTTTCACCCCTAGCACAACTTTTTCATTGGTAATGAAAAAATAGTGCTTAAAAAATTTGCCCACAATGCCGTAACAGCGACACTGCACAGCTGTTCTGCCGTGACCAGGATTCGAACCTGGGTTGTCGCGGCCACAACGCGAAGTACTAACCACTATACGATCACGGCTATGACTTGCGGACGACAATTCGTAGAAAATTAAGGCTTTTAAATGTATTAAGAGTGGGACGAGTGCTTGCCTAACTAATTAGAATGTGCTTCTTATCTGACCTATACCACTGATATCCTAAGTTTACAGATAAGGTCGTTTGATTTTTATTCCCTGTTTTATTTTTTGGTCTTCTCTTCTGTTCTTTCAAATACGTTTGATTAACTCGGACAACGATCAGTCCACAGTTGCCACTTAATCAGAGAGCAACAATTCAAAGAAAATGCATTCCACTAAACTACATTCACCATTAAACAGGATCGCACACACACTTGTTAACACACAACTGCAATCCTGAGCCTCGACCATGGCATTGGTTGGACTACCCGTGACAAGCCAGCACGTAATCTTGGGTAAACGTTTTCATTAAGTATTGTAAACCAGGCGCGCGAAAACACCGAAGAAAATAACGGAAACGGTTTTCTGGATAGACATAATAAGTACCGGCATCGGTAAAAATTCCAGTTTGAGAGTAAACAGTGGAACACGCGTCAAATATAAGACGGTTTTTGACAAAAAGTGACATCTGCTCGGCTAGCTCAGTCGGTAGAGCATGAGACTCATAATCTCAGGGTCGTGGGTTCGAGCCCCACGTTGGGCGATAATATTTTTCTTCTCCAACTGTGCATCATAAATTGGAACTGCATCAATTCACATCGATAAATAGGGTCATAAATGTGGTTGGCATGAAAATAATAGATTTCCGGTATACATGTTGTTTTTTTCAGGTATGAAACTTGATTTTCACCCCTAGCACAACTTTTTCATTGGTAATGAAAAAATAGTGCTTAAAAAATTTGCCCACAATGCCGTAACAGCGACACTGCACAGCTGTTCTGCCGTGACCAGGATTCGAACCTGGGTTGTCGCGGCCACAACGCGAAGTACTAACCACTATACGATCACGGCTATGACTTGCGGACGACAAATCGTAGAAAATTAAGGCTTTTAAATGTATTAAGAGTGGGACGAGTGCTTGCCTAACTAATTAGAATGTGCTTCTTATCTGACCTATACCACTGATATCCTAAGTTTACAGATAAGGTCGTTTGATTTTTATTCCCTGTTTTATTTTTTGGTCTTCTCTTCTGTTCTTTCAAATACGTTTGATTAACTCGGACAACGATCAGTCCACAGTTGCCACTTAATCAGAGAGCAACAATTCAAAGAAAATGCATTCCACTAAACTACATTCACCATTAAACAGGATCGCACACACACTTGTTAACACACAACTGACAACGGCTCTGTAAATGAACTTTGACTGAGGGAGAGGAAAATAGTTCTTATTTTGATATTTGACTGTGCCAAACTGTAGCATAGACAGTGGATTTATTATTCAATGGAATTTTAATATTGGAGCTGTATTTAAAAAGCAGTTTCATATAGAATTTACAAATAAATTTATTCAGATAATTTATTACATGTATTGGGTATTTTTTTATCAGATTGTTCAAAGCCTATTTCTGGACTATTTTATGGGTGTAAGGGAGTTTCCATGAGTACCCTTCGGATTTTCTAAATTTGCAAAAAATTTTATCTGACATGGCACCCCGAAAATTTAATGCGATATACGTGAAATTATTCCGGTCGTTTTGAGGGGTCTCTTATTACTCAACGAAACTTGGTGCCTAAGTGAGAGCAAAAAATGTCAATAGTTTCCCCTATACAAAAATAATTAAGAGGCCGTTGTCAAGTTGAAGTGTTGATTTTTTACTTTGTTGTCTAAAAGTTTGTATGTCAATGATGTTATTAGTTCAGCCACTGCAGCTATAATGCTGTAACTTTCACTTTATTCTGTCAGATAACAGTAAACAATTAAAAAATACATCTTTCTGTCTAAATTTTACTCAAAAACATTAAAATTTATGGTTTTAAACAGTAAGTTACATGGCCTTGAATGGCATAAAATTGTCAGATTTCCTTGTAGACAGAAACAACAAAGAATTTAAGAAAAAATTGCTAAATTACTCAAAGGAAAACAGAAGCGAAATTAATTTAGTTATTAAACACTATTGCAACTAAATAAATTTAATTTTGAACAAAAACCAAAAAAAAATATCTGTGTGTACTTCAACCCTTTAGAATAGCAAAAAACAGCGCATGGGAAATCTGCGAGATTATGTTCTTTATGATATTGCTCACAAATGTACTTTCAACCAAATCCATGATACTGTTTACCCCAAAAGCATGCAAAGCCAGTAAAATATGGTTTGTATTTTATTTATATCATTAATTTTTGTCTGAAAAACTGATCCAGTAGCAACAGATAGAGTCGGGTCATAATCTAGCACGCACTTTTCCCCCAAAACAAATTATGATTGCATGACCATTTCTACAAGATGTATTTAAATCCAGCATTTTTCCTCAAATGCTTAATTTTACCAAGGGGAAACACTTGTAATCAACATTCATATTTCTACCTTTTAGCAATTAACAAAATAGACACTAATAAAGTTAAAACCTTTTTCAACCAAGGGAGATAATTGTAGGCACTGAAGAATGTAAACAAACTATAAAATGAAGCTTTTATTGTAAATATATGACATTGATCCATATTTAAAAAACAAAATTAGAAGATAATAATCCGATTCCTATTTTAGAAATACAATCACAGAAAAGTCTTCATGAGATTACAAAGATAGCTTAAACATTGTTTGTGGGAGTGGGGGGTGGGGGGGGGGTGCACATGTAGATGGAAAAAGCCAAGATATGCGCATATATATATAAAAGTGACATATCAGTAGGTGGAGTGGTTTCATTTTGTAACCATGGACCTTGTACACAATAAATGCACTCGGTTACTAATTTTAAAAACGTTTTTTTGCTTTCACCATTTATTTCAAATTCTTGTATTGATGTTTACTTGTTTACAATATATGGTTACAACGTCTTAGCATTATGACGTCACAGTTTGCATGATGTCATAAAGGGTACTTCAAAACACCTGGCTGTGTAAATCTCTTTTTTAAGAAACTTCTTTGGAAATATTGCTATTAACCTATTAATAATCAGTTGAATTTTAGTAAATACAAATGTACACCCATTTCTGAACCATAATTATTTGATTTATATATTGAGTACTGTTTAAGAATGTTTGATTGTGAAATTAATACAAAAATTAGAAAGTAAATGTAAAAATTTGTTCTAAAAGATAAGTAATGTGCCCATTTTTTTTCTTAAAAAGGTAAAATTTTTATAACTTTGGAATTCAGTATTGATATTATTTAAAGATATAGCCTTCCTATGGTTTATTATGACATATATATAGGTTGCGAAAGCGAAAACTTATCATCCAGCTATAGATATAATGACACATGAAAATTGTTGATTTTTTTTTTTAAATCAAGTGTTGAGTTGAACAATTGAAAGCGTTAAAGTTTGTTCATAAAACAGGTTGAAACGGCTTTATTTTATTTCGGAATGAGATGAAACTTGGTAGATTTGCTCGTAATATGGGGAACAAAAATAAAATACAGTAAAAAGTATGAAAATTGAAAATTTTGTTTTCAATTTGACAACGGCTCTGTAAATGAACTTTGACTGAGGGAGAGGAAAATAGTTCTTATTTTGATATTTGACTGCGCCAAACTGTAGCATAGACAGTGGATTTATTATTCAATGGAATTTTAATATTGGAGCTGTATTTAAAAAGCAGTTTCATATAGAATTTACAAATAAATTTATTCAGATAATTTATTACATGTATTGGGTATTTTTTTTATCAGATTGTTCAAAGCCTATTTCTGGACTATTTTATGGGTGTAAGGGAGTTTCCATGAGTACCCTTCGGATTTTCTAAATTTGCAAAAAATTTTATCTGACATGGCACCCCGAAAATTTAATGCGATATACGTGAAATTATTCCGGTCGTTTTGAGGGGTCTCTCATTACTCAACGAAACTTGGTGCCTAAGTGAGAGCAAAAAATGTCAATAGTTTCCCCTATACAAAAATAATTAAGAGGCCGTTGTCAACTGCAATCCTGAGCCTCGACCATGGCATTGGTTGGACTACCCGTGACAAGCCAGCACGTAATCTTGGGTAAACGTTTTCATTAAGTATTGTAAACCAGGCGCGCGAAAACACCGAAGAAAATAACGGAAACGGTTTTCTGGATAGACATAATAAGTACCGGCATCGGTAAAAATTCCAGTTTGAGAGTAAACAGTGGAACACGCGTCAAATATAAGACGGTTTTTGACAAAAAGTGACATCTGCCCGGCTAGCTCAGTCGGTAGAGCATGAGACTCTTAATCTCAGGGTCGTGGGTTCGAGCCCCACGTTGGGCGATAATATTTTTCTTCTCCAACTGTGCATCATAAATTGGAACTGCATCAATTCACATCGATAAATAGGGTCATAAATGTGGTTGGCATGAAAATAAAAGATTTCCGGTATACATGTTGTTTTTTTCAGGTATGAAACTTGATTTTCACCCCTAGCACAACTTTTTCATTGGTAATGAAAAAATAGTGCTTAAAAAATTTGCCCACAATGCCGTAACAGCGACACTGCACAGCTGTTCTGCCGTGACCAGGATTCGAACCTGGGTTGTCGCGGCCACAACGCGAAGTACTAACCACTATACGATCACGGCTATGACTTGCGGACGACAATTCGTAGAAAATTAAGGCTTTTAAATGTATTAAGAGTGGGACGAGTGCTTGCCTAACTAATTAGAATGTGCTTCTTATCTGACCTATACCACTGATATCCTAAGTTTACAGATAAGGTCGTTTGATTTTTATTCCCTGTTTTATTTTTTGGTCTTCTCTTCTGTTCTTTCAAATACGTTTGATTAACTCGGACAACGATCAGTCCACAGTTGCCACTTAATCAGAGAGCAACAATTCAAAGAAAATGCATTCCACTAAACTACATTCACCATTAAACAGGATCGCACACACACTTGTTAACACACAACTGCAATCCTGAGCCTCGACCATGGCATTGGTTGGACTACCCGTGACAAGCCAGCACGTAATCTTGGGTAAACGTTTTCATTAAGTATTGTAAACCAGGCGCGCGAAAACACCGAAGAAAATAACGGAAACGGTTTTCTGGATAGACATAATAAGTACCGGCATCGGTAAAAATTCCAGTTTGAGAGTAAACAGTGGAACACGCGTCAAATATAAGACGGTTTTTGACAAAAAGTGACATCTGCTCGGCTAGCTCAGTCGGTAGAGCATGAGACTCTTAATCTCAGGGTCGTGGGTTCGAGCCCCACGTTGGGCGATAATATTTTTCTTCTCCAACTGTGCATCATAAATTGGAACTGCATCAATTCACATCGATAAATAGGGTCATAAATGTGGTTGGCATGAAAATAATAGATTTCCGGTATACATGTTGTTTTTTTCAGGTATGAAACTTGATTTTCACCCCTAGCACAACTTTTTCATTGGTAATGAAAAAATAGTGCTTAAAAAATTTGCCCACAATGCCGTAACAGCGACACTGCACAG
>OX104121.1:2847007-2854507 GCA_944474755.1 Limnoperna fortunei | reverse complement strand
CTTCTGTTCTTTCAAATACGTTTGATTAACTCGGACAACGATCAGTCCACAGTTGCCACTTAATCAGAGAGCAACAATTCAAAGAAAATGCATTCCACTAAACTACATTCACCATTAAACAGGATCGCACACACACTTGTTAACACACAACTGCAATCCTGAGCCTCGACCATGGCATTGGTTGGACTACCCGTGACAAGCCAGCACGTAATCTTGGGTAAACGTTTTCATTAAGTATTGTAAACCAGGCGCGCGAAAACACCGAAGAAAATAACGGAAACGGTTTTCTGGATAGACATAATAAGTACCGGCATCGGTAAAAATTCCAGTTTGAGAGTAAACAGTGGAACACGCGTCAAATATAAGACGGTTTTTGACAAAAAGTGACATCTGCCCGGCTAGCTCAGTCGGTAGAGCATGAGACTCTTAATCTCAGGGTCGTGGGTTCGAGCCCCACGTTGGGCGATAATATTTTTCTTCTCCAACTGTGCATCATAAATTAGAACTGCATCAATTCACATCGATAAATAGGGTCATAAATGTGGTTGGCATGAAAATAATAGGAGGATGGATCGAACGCACCTTTCAGCATGATGTTGTCATTTTGAAGGCTCATTCTGAATTGTGATTTTGGTGAGTTAGATGAACATTTATTCGTGAATGAACTGTTTCTGTAATTAATATAGATCTGACATATTGAATACGTGCATTAATCCGATAGAAAGAAGCCTTCATTATCCCCTTATTCCTGCAAAGTTATTGCAGGATAAGGGGGGAGGTTTCGGTGTGTTTGACTTGTGTTTGGGATCTGTCTATTAACCAACACTGTCAAATTATAAAATGGACCAGGAAGCGCCAGAACGGTCGAATAGGAATATCATTGGTATTAAACGAAATCAGAGAGAGAAGTATAAAGGACGTCGGTATATCAGAGGCAGTAGAACATATAGAAAGGAATGTACTTTGCGTATTGATAATATTCCTCACTGGCAATTCTCGGCCAGTAAAGTGATTGAAGCCTTGGAGAAAATATCTGGTGATAATTCAATATTAGCTGTTGTACCATCTGAAAACAAGCTGTCGTATGAAATAACAACTGACAATGAAGACAATGCAATGAAATTGACTAATGGATTTGAAATCGGGGAGAATAAATTTAATTGCATATTTCAGTTTAATGATGTCGTCGTAGTCTCATTTATGCATTTACCAGCTTACATAGAGGATGAAGAAATTATTCAAACTTTAACTGATAAGGGTTGTGAGATAAAATCAGATGTATTTAGGCATGTTCATGCGAGAACACAGGTAGCGGATGGAACGAGATATGTACATGTAAAATTTCCTCCAGGAATGGTTTCATTGCCATGGTCTATGAAATTTGAGACCGGTTTAGGACCGAGATATTTCCGAGTTGTACATAATAACCAAAGAACATTATGTAATAAATGTGGATCTCCACTACACAAGTATAGACAATGCCCGCAACTTATCTGCGATGGATGCGATGAGCAGGGTCACAAAATAAAAGAGTGCACTGCAAACAAATGTGAACAGTGTCATAAATTACCAATGCAATGTTTTTGTAAGAAAGCTGATGATGGAATATGCCCGTATTGCAGAGCAAACCCGTGTGATTGCTATTGCAAAGAGTGCAAAAAACATTTTGATCACTGTTCTTGTGGATTAGTAGAGGAGCATGATGATAGAAAAGGTTGGAATGAAGATGAAATTATTTCTGAAAATGAAATGGAAGAGGTCATTGATTTAGAGTCAGATGTGAAGAAAAGTGAATCTAAGAAGTTAGGAAAAGATGATATAGAGAATTCGGTAAATGGTAGAGATGACGATGAGTCAAACAATACTGTGGACGATGGGTCGAAGATGATGTCTAGTGCTGACAATTCAGATAGAAACGATATTGGTGAAGTAGAATTGAAATCGGAGGCAAACACAGTGATAGATAAAAGAGTGAAGGACGATGAAGCTGTTGACAACGAAGTTTCTTTTAAGGTACCAAATGTAAATGTAAACAAAAATATTATTGTTGACGTTGTTGTACATAAAGAATATGATGATGATGTACATAGTACAAACAGGGTATTGTCAAATGAAAAAGATAAGGAAATAAATAATGAAAATATGGAAAATATGGAAACTAATATGGTGTCAAATGAGAACACTGATCACAATGAGAGCATCTCTGTTGTTTGCCATGATGGTGCGAACATGGGAGATGGAGAAATTGAGAGTATTTGGGATGTTTCTGATTCAGAGTCTGATCAGACTCAGCTCAAAAAACCAAAAAAAGAAAAGAAGGAACAAAATGAAATTTTTCCCAAATGTTAAAGGTGTTAACATAAAAGTGCGATCTTCTCCGTATAAAAAACAAGGTAAAAATGGATAACAAAACTAGCCTTAGCCATGGTACTCTTAGTAAGTCACAACTGTAATGGCTTAAGAAACATAGTTAATTGTAAAAAATACTTTTCTATTGTAAACGAAAGGAATATTGACATTTTGTTATTGCAAGAAACATTTTGGGATAATGAATTTGTAGATTGTATAGAAAACTTATATAATGGTAAAATAATGTGTAGTAATGGATTGAATAAAAGACAAGGTGTTGCTATTTTAGTTTCGAAAAGGTATTGTGAAAATGTAAAACACATCTATAGTGATGAAAATGGTAGATTTATACATATAGAATTTCGAAGTCAGGATATTATTTGTAATATTTTGAACATATATGCACCAAATAATGTAAATGAAAGAGTTGAATTTTTTAATTTTCTACACAATTATATGTTGAATTTTGATAATATTATAATTGGTGGTGATTGGAATAATACATTAGCTGACATTGATAGATGTACCAAGACTGGTCATAAAACTGATAATGCTTGTAAAACTTTAGAATCATTAATGGATGAACATAATTTGTATGATATCTGGAGATACAGAAATACAGACAAACGGACGTTCTCTAGAAAAATTATTTGTAATGGTATTTTAAAGCAGTCAAGGTTAGATTATTTTTTGGTAAACAGAGAATTAACCGTTTTTGTACAAAATATTTATTATTATGACACTTCAATGAGTGATCATGGTTTTGTAGAGATGAAAATTAATTTTGATAATGTTGAAAAAGGACCTGGGTTATGGATATTGAATAATTCTTTACTTACAAATGTAGAGTATATTGAGAAGGTAAATAATATTATCGAAGATGCAAAGAATTGTCCATTGTATAAATCTGAGTTTTTAATATGGTGGGATAATCTGAAATATAAAATTAAAAAGTTTAGTCAGGTGTTTGGAAAACGAGTTCATAAAGCAAAAACATCTGAATATTTTTCAATACAAAATAGATTGCAAAGAATTTCTGAAAGAATTGCCAATAATGAAAATGTAAATTTAGCTTATTATGAAAATTTAAAGATGGAATTAAGTGCTCTTGAAGAAGATAAATGTAAAGGTGCAATTCTTCGTTCAAAAGCATATTGGGCTACCGAAAGCGACAAATGTACAAAGTATTTTTTACAACTTGAGAAGCACAAACAAGAATCAAATTGTATAAAGGAGCTATTTAATGATAAAAGTGAAATCGTCAGTAATACTGAAGACATTCTTGATGTAGAATATAATTTTTATAAGAATTTATATTCATGTATTGAAATAGATGAGACTGTTATGAATGAATTTTTAGAGAATGTTGATGTTAGAATAACAGAAGATAACATTGCAAAATGTGATGAAGAAATAACTTTACAAGAGATTGAGTTTTCTCTTTTCAAAATGTCAAAAAGCAAAAGCCCCGGATCAGATGGATTAACGGTTGAATTTTATTGCACATTTTTTAATTCTTTGAAAGATATACTTTTAAAATTATTTCAAACTATAGAAGGAAATATGAGTCTATCGAGATCGATGAAGTGTGGTGTTATAAGTTTAATATATAAGAAAAATGGTGATAGGAAATGTTTAAAAAATTATAGACCCATTTCATTACTCCAAGTAGATTATAAAATTTTAGCAAAAATTATGGCTAATCGGTTTAAACAAGTGTTAAGTACTATAGTGTCAAATTGTCAATCATGTTGTATACCAGGCCGAGATATAGCTGATACAATATCTAGTATTAGGGATATTATAGATTTGATTGAGATGGACGAATTAGAGGGGTATATTTTAAAAATAGATCAGGAAAAGGCTTTTGATAGAGTTTCGCATAAATATTTGATTTCTGTACTTAAAAAATATGGATTTGGTGAAAGGTTTATTAAATGGATAGAGATTTTTTACACAGATATTCAGAGTTCGGTAAAATGTAACGGTTTTTTAACAAAATATTTCAAAATAAACAATGGTATACGTCAAGGTTGCCCAATAAGTGCCCTTCTATATGTTTTGTCAGCTGAACCTTTACAATGTGCAATCAAGAAATGTAGTGGTATCAATGGAATAGATTTTGATAATACAAATGTAATGTCAGTTATTTATCAACATGCTGATGATACAACGTTGACGTTAAGTGATAAAAATTCTATTGGTGAAACTATGAAAATATTCGAGAAGTATGGCAAAGCGTCTGGCTCGAAAGTCAATCAGACAAAGTCGGAGATATTGTGCATAGGAAAAGCTAAAATGTGCCCTGCAGAGCAAGAGCGTATTGGTTTAAAATATTGTGAGGATTGTGTTAAAATTTTAGGGGTTTATTTAGGTAATAATCAGAAGAAATGTGATGAACTTAATTGGAAAGACAAGGTATATAAAATAAAGGCGTTAACAAAACTGTGGAAACAAAGACAATTAACGCTTTTTGGTAGAGCTACTGTTATATCTTCATTGCTAATGTCCCGACTTTGGTATACTATAGCTGTGATTTCAATCCCTGAATGGGCTTTAGATGATATTAAAAAGAGCTGTCTAGACTTTTTATGGGGCAATTCGTCACACTTAATAAAATATAGAGTTTTAGTTGGTAACAAAAATGAAGGTGGAATAAAATATCCAGATATATATTTAAAATTATTATCTTTCAGGTTGAAATTTATAAGTAGATATTTAAATGAGGAATGTACAGTCATGTGGAAAAATACCATGAAATATTTTTTAAAGAAACTGTATGGTATGAATATAGATACCTATTGTTTTTTTATGACGCTCAGTAAGAAAGATTGTAAAATACTACCTAGATTTTATTCTGAAATGTTTGATGCGTGGCAATATATTAAATCAAATGTAGATGTTGATATAAAAACTGTTGATATGTATCAACAACCTCTGTTTTTAAATTCAGAAATAACAGTTAGGGGTAAAGTTCTTTTTTGGCGACATTTTATTGAAGCTGGTATTACAAAGATTAAAGATATATGTTATGAAGTAATTCCTGGGTTTTTGCCATTTAATGCAATAAAAGAAATGATTTTAGATGTGTGTGATACTGTAAATATAGAACATTTACGCTGTCAGTATGATGATTTAATTGAATCTATTCCAGTGGAATGGAGAAAATGTATCAAACAGGGTATTTATACTGTTGGTGGATATAGTTTACCATGCTTTATAATTACCTTTGATAATAAGGCAAAGAATCTGATAACATGTAAAACAAAACATTTTTATGATATTTTAGTGCAAAAAGTTTTCATCAAACCTGATGTTGAACAGTTTTGGTTGGAAAATTTAAATGTACATTATTTATCATTTAGTTGTATTTGGAAAAATGTACACAATTTTTGGAAGCCACCAGATTGTGTTCAGTTAGATTATAAGCTTGTTCATAATAGACTTTTTACAAATGTCAAACTAAACAAAATAGGACTTATAGATTCAAATTTGTGTGACAGTTGTCAGACTGAAATTGAAGATATTATACACATATTCTTAGATTGTCAACTTTTAGTGTCATTTCATGAATATATTTACAAATTGTTAACAAATCTATTGCAACAATGTGAGAATGATGTTCTCATTACACAAGTGTATAGAAAGATGATTTTATTAGGTTTGTCAGGAAAATTAAAAAATGTGAATGTCTTTTTTGTCAATTTTGTATTATCAATTGTTAGACTGTGTATTATGAAAAGAAGACAGATGGTAAAAAATTCTAACTCCAACTTGAATCTTATAGATCTTTTCAAATATACCATCAAACATTATGTCGCTTATTTTAATACATACTGTAAACATACAAACAAAGAATTTATTTTTAAGAACCTCTTCACTAAAAACAACCCTGTTTTAAGAGAATGTGATGACATTTTATTATTTTATTTGTAAAAATTATATATTTTAATTAATAAGGTTGTGTGAAAAGAATATCTGTATATACTGTTTGTCTAATGTTTTGTAATGTGCTATAAACTGTAATTGAAATGTTTTATGAATAAAGATTAAAAAAAAGCATGAGACTCTTAATCTCAGGGTCGTGGGTTCGAGCCCCACGTTGGGCGATAATATTTTTTCTTCTCCAACTGTGCATCATAAATTGGAACTGCATCAATTCACATCGATAAATAGGGTCATAAATGTGGTTGGCATGAAAATAATAGATTTCCGGTATACATGTTTTTTTCAGGTATGAAACTTGATTTTCACACCTAGCACAACTTTTTCATTGGTAATGAAAAAATAGTGCTTAAAAAATTTGCCCACAATGCCGTAACAGCGACACTGCACAGCTGTTCTGCCGTGACCAGGATTCGAACCTGGGTTGTCGCGGCCACAACGCGAAGTACTAACCACTATACGATCACGGCTATGACTTGCGGACGACAATTCGTAGAAAATTAAGGCTTTTAAATGTATTAAGAGTGGGACGAGTGCTTGCCTTACTAATTAGAATGTGCTTCTTATCTGACCTATACCACTGATATCCTAAGTTTACAGATAAGGTCGTTTGATTTTTATTCCCTGTTTTATTTTTTGGTCTTCTCTTCTGTTCTTTCAAATACGTTTGATTAACTCGGACAACGATCAGTCTACAGTTGCCACTTAATCAGAGAGCAACAATTCAAAGAAAATGCATTCCACTAAACTACATTCACCATTAAACAGGATCGCACACACACTTGTTAACACACAACTGCAATCCTGAGCCTCGACCATGGCATTGGTTGGACTACCCGTGACAAGCCAGCACGTAATCTTGGGTAAACGTTTTCATTAAGTATTGTAAACCAGGCGCGCGAAAACACCGAAGAAAATAACGGAAACGGTTTTCTGGATAGACATAATAAGTACCGGCATCGGTAAAAATTCCAGTTTGAGAGTAAACAGTGGAACACGCGTCAAATATAAGACGGTTTTTGACAAAAAGTGACATCTGCCCGGCTAGCTCAGTCGGTAGAGCATGAGACTCTTATCTCAGGGTCGTGGGTTCGAGCCCCACGTTGGGCGATAATATTTTTCTTCTCCAACTGTGCATCATAAATTGGAACTGCATCAATTCACATCGATAAATAGGGTCATAAATGTGGTTGGCATGAAAATAAT
>OX104121.1:2809507-2812007 GCA_944474755.1 Limnoperna fortunei | reverse complement strand
AAAACACCGAAGAAAATAACGGAAACGGTTTTCTGGATAGACATAATGAGTACCGGCATCGGTAAAAATTCCAGTTTGAGAGTAAACAGTGGAACACGCGTCAAATATAAGACGGTTTTTGACAAAAAGTGACATCTGCCCGGCTAGCTCAGTCGGTAGAGCATGAGACTTGGGGAGAGAGTTCCGAATGTTGTCGATGTTGGACGTGCTTTTGTCATGCTCCTGAAAATTGTAGTGTTACTCCTTTTCTACCTAAGATTGGAAGTACCATCTGGAGATAGTGATAAGTTGGGAGTTAATATTCACAGGACAGTAAGTTGAATGACATTATTATTCTATTTTGATTTGTTTCTGGCTGGTACAACATAGTGCACTCTCCAACGAGGGTCTGTTGGGAGAGATAGACTTTCGTATTCACCTTTGCTTAACACAATGGAGCATCTCCCACAAACTTTAATTTGTTTATTAGATACGGTTATTAAACAATATAAGAAGTTCTCGTGGACGTCTTTTGAGGAAAATGGAAAAATGAAAATTTCAATGATATGGACAAATGAGGAACATAAGCGACAAAAATCACAAGCTACACGTATAAGAGATATGAAACGTTTAAGTAAATTCATTGAAAGTAAAATAAATAGTTCTGAAGAACAACAAATTACTACGAATCACCTAGAAAATGATTTGGAAAATGAAAACGTATTACATGAGTCAGAAAGTGAAATGGATATACACGATAATCGAACATCATCCCCTTGTAGAGCCTCGTCTCAGGTAAATTTATCGTTGGAAAAATCAATACATAAGACAATAGTCGATAAAAGCGTGGACATTCCTGTAGCCGATATAAATAAACGACAGGTGAATACAGTTTGTGAAAGGAAAAGGCATTTAAATGACCAACATAAACAATTGTATAAATGTAAACAACGTTTGGTAAATAATATTAATACAGCGGTCTGTTCGAATGGGATCGATACAATACAGATCGGTTTGACTGGGACAAAAACAGTACAGATCGATAAACATGATGACAATGAAAATCATAATGTACATGAAAATAAAACAATTTCGCAAATAGAAAGTTGTCAACCGTCTAAAGAAATTACAAAACGACCTTGGCGTTGTTTTAAAAAAATTGTTGTGAAAACGACTTGTGGGTTTCCAGATACACTGATTGGAAAAATGCCCGGTAAAGAATTTATTATTGTGCATGGGATATCTGCAAATACTATGGAAATTTTCCACCCTGACGAGCGTGAGTTTAAATATTTAAATAAAAATCTCGAAGAGGATTTTAAGGATATACAAGACACTGATTACTGGAACGAACATACTAAGATAAAGACAGACGTGATGGAACAATTTGTGTTAAAACACAAACTGCATTTAAGGAAATGAAATGTTTGTACTCAAACGTTTTTTATGTGAGATAAGTGAGAGAACAATTTGTTTGAAAATTGAAATTTGTATATTTGAATAACCTGTGTTGAATGTTCTAATTTTTATGTTTTCGGATTGGAAATTCCATCCAAATAATTAAAATTTGAGAATCGCAAAACACATGGATATAAAAATTAACAATTGCACTAAAAATAGAAGCATATATGGGAAATTGTAGTGGGTAGAAAAATTTTACATTTTACATATATACATAAAAATATTTAAAAAATGATGTGTGAAAGTGCTAAATGGGAAGTATGATGTATAGTTAAACAAAGCATAATGTAATATCTGTGATAATTGATGTATGTAAATGTATGATATATAATAAAGATAAAAAAAAAAAAGCATGAGACTCTTAATCTCAGGGTCGTGGGTTCGAGCCCCACGTTGGGCGATAATATTTTTCTTCTCCAACTGTGCATCATAAATTGGAACTGCATCAATTCACATCGATAAATAGGGTCATAAATGTGGTTGGCATGAAAATAATAGATTTCCGGTATACATGTTGTTTTTTTCAGGTATGAAACTTGATTTTCACCCCTAGCACAACTTTTTCATTGGTAATGAAAAAATAGTGCTTAAAAAATTTGCCCACAATGCCGTAACAGCGACACTGCACAGCTGTTCTGCCGTGACCAGGATTCGAACCTGGGTTGTCGCGGCCACAACGCGAAGTACTAACCACTATACGATCACGGCTATGACTTGCGGACGACAATTCGTAGAAAATTAAGGCTTTTAAATGTATTAAGAGTGGGACGAGTGCTTGCCTAACTAATTAGAATGAGCTTCTTATCTGACCTATACCACTGATATCCTAAGTGTACAGATAAGGTCGTTTGATTTTTATTCCCTGTTTTATTTTTTGGTCTTCTCTTCTGTTCTTTCAAATACGTTTGATTAACTCGGACAACGATCAGTCCACAGTTGCCACTTAATCAGAGAGCAACAATTCAAAGAAAATGCATTCCACTAAACTACATTCACCATTAAACAGGATCGCACACACACTTGTTAACACACAACTGCAATCCTGAGCCTCGACCATGGC
>OX104121.1:2792007-2807007 GCA_944474755.1 Limnoperna fortunei | reverse complement strand
CTTGCGGACGACAATTCGTAGAAAATTAAGGCTTTTAAATGTATTAAGAGTGGGACGAGTGCTTGCCTAACTAATTAGAATGTGCTTCTTATCTGACCTATACCACTGATATCCTAAGTGTACAGATAAGGTCGTTTGATTTTTATTCCCTGTTTTATTTTTTGGTCTTCTCTTCTGTTCTTTCAAATACGTTTGATTAACTCGGACAACGATCAGTCCACAGTTGCCACTTAATCAGAGAGCAACAATTCAAAGAAAATGCATTCCACTAAACTACATTCACCATTAAACAGGATCGCACACACACTTGTTAACACACAACTGCAATCCTGAGCCTCGACCATGGCATTGGTTGGACTACCCGTGACAAGCCAGCACGTAATCTTGGGTAAACGTTTTCATTAAGTATTGTAAACCAGGCGCGCGAAAACACCGAAGAAAATAACGGAAACGGTTTTCTGGATAGACATAATAAGTACCGGCATCGGTAAAAATTCCAGTTTGAGAGTAAACAGTGGAACACGCGTCAAATATAAGACGGTTTTTGACAAAAAGTGACATCTGCCCGGCTAGCTCAGTCGGTAGAGCATGAGACTCTTAATCTCAGGGTCGTGGGTTCGAGTGTCATGTGCTATTTGTTCCTTCATAATATTTGTTCCACGGAACTTTTGTTATGTAATAATTGTTTCTGAAAGAATTTATTTTATGTAATATTTGTTCTTTTGCCATTGTAAAAGTTCCCACAGCAGAAGTTTTGAAGTCATAATATTATAATTTAGAAGGCATAATATTATAGTTTTGATGCCATAATATTATATTTTAGAAGCCATAATATTATAATTTTGATGTCATAATATTATACATGTAGTTCAGATGCCATAATATTATAGTTTTGAATCCATAATATTATAGTTTTGATGCCATAATATTACAGTTTTGATGTCATAATATTATAGTTGTTATTTCATAATATTATAGTTTTTATTCCATAATATTGCTGTATAGATTTGATTCCATAATATTATAGGTTTCCAATAATAATGTTATAGTTTTAATTCCATCATTTTATCATTTTATTATTTTGGATCTATAATATTATGAACCATGTGACTAAATGTTGATCAAATACACCTGTATAATTTTCTGTACAGGTGAAATTTGGTCATGTGATAATTTTCAATGATTAAAAGCCACACTTGAGTATTGTCATAACAAAAGTTCTGAAAAATCAAAGGAATTTTTGTTATAGACAAGGAATATATATTCTGTAAGAAAAATTCCTATTTTTTTCAAAAACTATAATATTCTTTCCTTAAGGAACATTTATTATACGGAACAAATATATGTTGACACGAGCCCCACGTTGGGCGATAATATTTTTCTTCTCCAACTGTGCATCATAAATTGGAACTGCATCAATTCACATCGATAAATAGGGTCATAAATGTGGTTGGCATGAAAATAATAGATTTCCGGTATACATGTTGTTTTTTTCAGGTATGAAACTTGATTTTCACCCCTAGCACAACTTTTTCATTGGTAATGAAAAAATAGTGCTTAAAAAATTTGCCCACAATGCCGTAACAGCGACACTGCACAGCTGTTCTGCCGTGACCAGGATTCGAACCTGGGTTGTCGCGGCCACAACGCGAAGTACTAACCACTATACGATCACGGCTATGACTTGCGGACGACAATTCGTAGAAAATTAAGGCTTTTAAATGTATTAAGAGTGGGACGAGTGCTTGCCTAACTAATTAGAATGTGCTTCTTATCTGACCTATACCACTGATATCCTAAGTTTACAGATAAGGTCGTTTGATTTTTATTCCCTGTTTTATTTTTTGGTCTTCTCTTCTGTTCTTTCAAATACGTTTGATTAACTCGGACAACGATCAGTCCACAGTTGCCACTTAATCAGAGAGCAACAATTCAAAGAAAATGCATTCCACTAAACTACATTCACCATTAAACAGGATCGCACACACACTTGTTAACACACAACTGCAATCCTGAGCCTCGACCATGGCATTGGTTGGACTACCCGTGACAAGCCAGCACGTAATCTTGGGTAAACGTTTTCATTAAGTATTGTAAACCAGGCGCGCGAAAACACCGAAGAAAATAACGGAAACGGTTTTCTGGATAGACATAATAAGTACCGGCATCGGTAAAAATTCCAGTTTGAGAGTAAACAGTGGAACACGCGTCAAATATAAGACGGTTTTTTGACAAAAAGTGACATCTGCCCGGCTAGCTCAGTCGGTAGAGCATGAGACTCTTAAAGGACTGATGGGAATCAAGCACAGCCCACGATGGACGTGTAGAAATTTCTCCGCTTGGATTACATTGTGTTTTGGGATATAATGTAACTAATTCTTGTCACTGAGGTAATATTTATGTTTTGTTGACATTTAGAACACCAATTAATTCATAAACAGTCGTTGTAGTCATTTGGATAACCCCTACTCCAGCGAATCAATCGCACGGAGGAGGGGGGGATCTAGTCGCGGTGTGTTTGACTTTTTGGGTCGCGCTTGATTTGTAAATTTCGGAATGGCAGAAATGGAGCAAAGTAGGAAAATTACCAGTAATAACGGGAAATATAAACAATTTGGTTATCGGAACACATCAAATCAGAGTCAGAATTATGTAGTTTCGGATAAACTGTATTATAGAGACTGTACTGTTCGAATTGAGAAAATTCAGACAAATATTATAGGGGAGAGAATTGTTATAGAAAATGTGGAAGTTATAACTGGTTTGAACACTGTTCTGGCAGTTGTTCAGAACGATGCATCATCGTATGACATTACACTGGATTCGAAACGAAATGCAGCTAAACTTCTGGACGGAGTCGAAATATTTAACAAAGAATACAGTGTTAGCATGCTGTTTTCGGATATAACTGTCGTATCTATTATGAAATTACCATCTTATATAAAGGATGAGGAAATCATTGAGAAATTAGAAAGTAAACGAGTGAGAATCGTTTCTCCTATCTACAGACGGGCGATACCAGGTACTCAGGTAGCGGATGGAACACGATTTATGAGGTGTAAATTTCCGCCTGGGTTGACATCCTTACCATGGACAATACCATTTAAAGTAGGAAATGCTATGAAATATTTTCGCTTAGTGCACAATAACCAGACAAAAGTTTGTGCAGAATGTTCGTCACCTGAACACAATAGAAGGGAGTGCCCTTATTTTGAATGTCATGGTTGTGGAGAACGTGGCCATGGGATTAAGCAGTGCCGAGCACTGAAATGTAACCGTTGTATGAATTTGCCACTGAAATGTGTTTGTAAATCTGGAAGTCGGAATGAAATAACTCCTAATAGATCAAAGAATTGCAAAGAATGTGGGCGTTTCTTTTGCATGTGTAAGTGTAACATTTGTGGAAATAAAGACTGTTCTTGCGTTTGTTATTCTTGTGAGAAATATCCTTGCGAATGTTCCAACAAATGTTCCCTTTGTAAAAGTCATCCGTGTATTTGTCCATGTTCAGATTGCAATCATAACCCCTGTGATTGTGATTGTGAAAACTGTCATAGCTCGAAACAAAACTGTATATGCATGGAGCAGAATGAAGATTCAGATGATGAGTCAGAGGTTATAATTCAAGGAAGATCGGAGGAAATTGCAGATGAAAATACAAGTGCTGAAACTGAAGTAAAAGTTATTGCGTCAGACAATGTTGATGATAAGGAGACTAGTGACGTCATTGCTAGTATTAATGAAACTGAGGAAACTGTAGCAAAACATGTTAAGGAAGAAAGTAGAAAGAGAAAGATTGACAGGTCAGATGATATTGAAGATGTAGGAACAGATAATGAGATGAATGAAAATGACTTAGATCAGGTAGAGGATGAGGAAAGAAAGGTTGGAACAGACAGAGAGTCTGATGGGAAAAAGATTAAAATAGCACCGGAGAATAGTTCCTCTGGTGATGATTTAAATATTTGTTTCACTAATATTTTTGAGAATGTTGATTCTATTGCAATTGGGAAAAATTCTGGCACCTTTATTGACGACGAAGTAGTCGACATAGAAGGTGCAGCTGAAGATAATCAGTCTTCTGTCTGTTCTGATATTGAGATTCAATGTGAGAGTGGTTCTCAAGATGTTGCAAATGATGATACTAAATTTATTAGTGCGAAAGAGGCTAGAAAAATTAGGAAAAAAATTAAAAGGCTTGAAAGGAGACAAATGATAAAAGTTACTCCTAATTTAAGTGGAAAATATGTTAGAAATGTAAATGAAAGTACAAAACTGTAAAATGGATAACACAATATTTAAACTGTTTTTCTTTTTTCTCATGGTCTTAATTTGTTCATTAAATTGTAATGGTTTGAAAAATGTTGTAAATTTTCAAAATTTTGTCAGTATTGTTCAAGACAAAAAATATGGAATTGTTTTATTACAAGAAACATTTTGGGATGATCATTATGTAGAAGGAATAAAACATTTATATGAAGGTAATATTTATTGTAGTAATGGTTCTCATGGTAGACAAGGTGTTGCTGTGTTCGTCAATAATTATTGTAAAGACAAAACAAAATTTGTGTATAGAGATGTAAATGGCAGGTTTATTCATGTTACATTTGAAGAAAATGGTACACTGTTTAATGTTATATCTTTGTATGCTCCAAATATAAATAGTGATAGAACCCAATTTTTTGAATATGTTAGACTGTATACAGCACAGTTAGAAAATGTAATCATTGGAGGTGATTTTAATACATCTCTTTCAAGTTTAGACAGAGGTAGTAAAATGAATCATTTAAACGATGAACCATGTAAAAAGTTGATGCAAATTATTGAAATGAATGATATGTATGATGTTTGGCGGGCTAGGAATACAACAGCTAAAATATTTTCATGGAAGAGAATTTCAAACAATGAACTACAACAAAGTAGGATTGACTATTTTCTAGTTAGTAAACAATTATCTCCGTGTATACAAAGTGTTTTTTATAGTGTTACTAGTTTAAGTGACCATTCATTTGTAATTATGAATTTGAATTGTAATAATATTGAAAGAGGACCTGGCTTGTGGGTTCTTAATAATACTTTATTATATAATGAGGAGTATGTCAGCAGAATTAAAGAAATTATATCTATTGAAAAAGAAAATGAATTGTGTAATAGAGATACACTTGTATGGTGGGATAATCTAAAATACAGAATCAAGAGGTATTCTCAAATTTTTTCTTCAAAATTAGCAAAAGAGAACAGAAAAGAGTTTTCTAGATTGCAACGTGAGATAAATAATTTGTGTGAAAAAGCTGCAAACAATGTTGAAATTGATGTAGCAAAGTTAGAAAGTTTAAATTTACAATTGTCTAATTATGAATTAGAACAATGTAGAGGTGCTGTTCTTAGATCAAAAGCAATATGGGCTGTTGAATCAGATAAAAATACAAAATACTTTTTAAACCTGGAAAAGTATAAACAAGAAAACAATGCTGTAAAAGAATTGTTGAATAATAATGGTGAATCTGTAACCGATACTGAAAGTATTTTAGACTTACAATATAGTTTTTATAAAGAATTGTATTCGTGTGTAAAAACAGACTCTGATAAAATGTCTGAACTTTTAGATTTTGTAGATAAGAAAATAGACGACGATGACATTGTGTTATGTGACTCTGATATTTCTGATGAGGAAGTTTTTAATGCTTTGTGCCAAATGTCAAAGAATAAAAGCCCTGGTTCTGATGGACTAACTGTTGAGTTTTACTGTAAATTTTATAATGATCTTAAAGATATATTGATACAAGTTTATAGCGTAATAGAAAAAGAGGGTGTTTTGAGTCGATCAATGAAAAGTGGAGTTATAAGCCTTGTATATAAGAAAAAGGGGGAAAGACGATCTTTAAAAAATTATAGACCTATATCACTATTACAGGTTGATTACAAATTACTGGCTAGAGTTATGGCAAATAGATTTAAACTGGTATTGCCAAAAATAATTTCTGAAGATCAGACGTGTTGTATAATCGGTAGAGATATTAGTAATAATATAGCAAATGTTAGGGATTTAATAGAGTTAATAGAAAGGGATGAACTGGAAGGGTATATAATTAAAATTGATCAGGAAAAAGCTTTTGACAGAGTAAGTCATGAATATTTGTTAAAAGCGTTGGAAAAATTTGGATTTGGAGAAAAATTTGTAAAATGGATGAAAATTTTTTATACTGGTATTAATAGTGCTGTAAAGTGTAATGGGTTTTTAACTAATTACTTTCATATTCAAAATGGTATACGACAAGGTTGTCCTATTAGTGCCTTATTATATGTACTGTCTGCAGAACCATTACATTGTAAAATTGTACAAAATAGTAAAATAAAAGGTATTAAAATACCTAATTGTGACAAAGAAGGTTTAATATTTCAGCATGCAGATGATACAACATTGTCTGTTTGTAACAAAGAATCAATTTCAGAAGTGTTTAAAGATTTTGATTTGTACAGTAAAGCTACAGGTGCTAAAATAAATAGACAAAAGTCAGAAATTTTATGTGTTGGTAAAGGTAATTTGTCTCAAATAGAAAAAGACGAATATGAATTACAAATGTGTGATAAGGACATTATGTTACTTGGTGTTTTTGTTGGTAAAGATTCAAACCAGTGTAATGAAAAGAATTGGAAAAGTAAAATTACCAAGTTAAGATCTCTTTTAAATATTTGGTTGCAGAGACAGTTGACAATACAAGGAAGAGTTAATGTTGTAAATACTTTAATGTTATCTAGAATATGGTATACACTTTTTGTTACTTCTATGCCAGAGTGGGCATATAATGAAATTCAGAAAATGTGTGTCAATTTTATATGGAACAATAAGTCCCATCTAGTAAAATATAATTCTATAATTGACTTAAAAGACAAAGGTGGTCTTCGGGTATCAGATATCAGATGTAAAATGTATGCATTTAGATTGAAATATATAGCCAGACTAATAGATGATGATTATAATGTATTGTGGAAACATACATTTAAATATTTTATTTCTAAAATTTGGGACATGAATCTTGGTCTAGAAATATTGTATACTGTAGTACCTAAATGTGAACTTAAATGCATTCCATATGTGTACCAAGAAATGTTCTTAGCTTTATATTATCTTGGAAACAAGTTAGAGTTTCAGTTAAGTGTTGAAAATATTTATGATCAACCATTGTTCAATAATCCTAAAATTGTCATTAATAATAAGATGATATTTTGGCATGATTTTGTAATTGCTGGTATACTTACTTTAAAAGATATATGTTATGAAGTAAAAACAGGTTTTTTATCAGAACATGCTATTGTTGAAATGATTCAAAGTGTTTCTGAGAATGTCAATAAACAATATGTTATTGTTAGATATTATAGTTTGCTGTCTGCATTACCTGAAGACTGGACCAAAACGGTTAAAAATGTGATTCATAATAGGAACACTGCTCGAACGATTGACATTTCTGTCATTATTAATAATGTACCTTGTGATCTTAGGTTATGTAATGTTAAGAAATTATACTACTGTTTGTTGCAGAATGTAATTGAAGATCCTATTGGAACCAAATTTTGGAAAATGACATTTAATATTGACGATATAGAATTTAACAAGATATGGTCAAATCTGAATATGTTTTGGAAACCAGCAAAAATGATAGAGCTAGATTTTAAGATCGCGCATAACTGTATATTTACGAACATTAAATTAAAGAAAATTGGTTTACTAGACAGTGATCTATGTGGGGTATGTCATACAGAAAAAGAGGACATTTTACACATATTTATTAACTGTACTGAATTGGAAAATTTTCTAGACTATTTATCACAATTATTTTGTAAATTGTTTGAAAATTGTGATTCTGACCTAATAAGTCTAGTTGAAAGTGAAGAGTTATTACTCATAGGACTGAGATGGAAACTAAAAGGTGTGAATGATATATTTTTGAATTTCTTGTTGTCAATAGCCAGATATTGTATATATAGAAGAAGAAATCTGTTAGCAAATGGATATACAAATGTTGATTTAATAAGATTGTTTCAGTTTACATTGAAACATTTTGTATCTTACTTCTATAATTATTTATGTCAACAAAAGGGCATGCATAGTATATTCCAAAAGAAATTTTTAATGGACAATCCATTGATTGAACTCACAAATAATGTACTTGTTTTCCATTTATAATAGAAGTTCCTTTTAAATGTGTTTAGATGACTGACATTTAAAAATTTTACTTTGCTAATATTGTGATAAATTGTTTTATTGTTTTTAAATTGTAAAATGTGTTTATTGATTTTAATAAAGATAAAAAAAAAAAAAAGCATGAGACTCTTAATCTCAGGGTCGTGGGTTCGAGCCCCACGTTGGGCGATAATATTTTTCTTCTCCAACTGTGCATCATAAATTGGAACTGAATCAATTCACATCAATAAATAGGGTCATAAATGTGGTTGGCATGAAAATAATAGATTTCCGGTATACATGTTGTTTTTTTCAGGTATGAAACTTGATTTTCACCCCTAGCACAACTTTTTCATTGGTAATGAAAAAATAGTGCTTAAAAAATTTGCCCACAATGCCGTAACAGCGACACTGCACAGCTGTTCTGCCGTGACCAGGATTCGAACCTGGGTTGTCGCGGCCACAACGCGAAGTACTAACCACTATACGATCACGGCTATGACTTGCGGACGACAATTCGTAGAAAATTAAGGCTTTTAAATGTATTAAGAGTGGGACGAGTGCTTGCCTAACTAATTAGAATGTGCTTCTTATCTGACCTATACCACTGATATCCTAAGTGTACAGATAAGGTCGTTTGATTTTTATTCCCTGTTTTATTTTTTGGTCTTCTCTTCTGTTCTTTCAAATACGTTTGATTAACTCGGACAACGATCAGTCCACAGTTGCCACTTAATCAGAGAGCAACAATTCAAAGAAAATGCATTCCACTAAACTACATTCACCATTAAACAGGATCGCACACACACTTGTTAACACACAACTGCAACCCTGAGCCTCGACCATGGCATTGGTTGGACTACCCGTGACAAGCCAGCACGTAATCTTGGGTAAACGTTTTCATTAAGTATTGTAAACCAGGCGCGCGAAAACACCGAAGAAAATAACGGAAACGGTTTTCTGGATAGACATAATAAGTACCGGCATCGGTAAAAATTCCAGTTTGAGAGTAAACAGTGGAACACGCGTCAAATATAAGACGGTTTTTGACAAAAAGTGACATCTGCCCGGCTAGCTCAGTCGGTAGAGCATGAGACTCTTAATCTCAGGGTCGTGGGTTCGAGCCCCACGTTGGGCGATAATATTTTTCTTCTCCAACTGTGCATCATAAATTGGAACTGCATCAATTCACATCGATAAATAGGGTCATAAATGTGGTTGGCATGAAAATAATAGATTTCCGGTATACATGTTGTTTTTTTCAGGTATGAAACTTGATTTTCACCCCTAGCACAACTTTTTCATTGGTAATGAAAAAATAGTGCTTAAAAAATTTGCCCACAATGCCGTAACAGCGACACTGCACAGCTGTTCTGCCGTGACCAGGATTCGAACCTGGGTTGTCGCGGCCACAACGCGAAGTACTAACCACTATACGATCACGGCTATGACTTGCGGACGACAATTCGTAGAAAATTAAGGCTTTTAAATGTATTAAGAGTGGGACGAGTGCTTGCCTAACTAATTAGAATGTGCTTCTTATCTGACCTATACCACTGATATCCTAAGTGTACAGATAAGGTCGTTTGATTTTTATTCCCTGTTTTATTTTTTGGTCTTCTCTTCTGTTCTTTCAAATACGTTTGATTAACTCGGACAACGATCAGTCCACAGTTGCCACTTAATCAGAGAGCAACAATTCAAAGAAAATGCATTCCACTAAACTACATTCACCATTAAACAGGATCGCACACACACTTGTTAACACACAACTGCAATCCTGAGCCTCGACCATGGCATTGGTTGGACTACCCGTGACAAGCCAGCACGTAATCTTGGGTAAACGTTTTCATTAAGTATTGTAAACCAGGCGCGCGAAAACACCGAAGAAAATAACGGAAACGGTTTTCTGGATAGACATAATAAGTACCGGCATCGGTAAAAATTCCAGTTTGAGAGTAAACAGTGGAACACGCGTCAAATATAAGACGGTTTTTGACAAAAAGTGACATCTGCCCGGCTAGCTTAGTCGGTAGAGCATGAGACTCTTAATCTCAGGGTCGTGGGTTCGAGCCCCACGTTGGGCGATAATATTTTTCTTCTCCAACTGTGCATCATAAATTGGAACTGCATCAATTCACATCGATAAATAGGGTCATAAATGTGGTTGGCATGAAAATAATAGATTTCCGGTATACATGTTGTTTTTTTCAGGTATGAAACTTGATTTTCACTCCTAGCACAACTTTTTCATTGGTAATGAAAAAATAGTGCTTAAAAAATTTGCCCACAATGCCGTAACAGCGACACTGCACAGCTGTTCTGCCGTGACCAGGATTCGAACCTGGGTTGTCGCGGCCACAACGCGAAGTACTAACCACTATTTTTTTTTTTATCTTTATTAAATTAAAATTCAGTTATTATCACAACATAGTAATGTACAATTTATAAATGTTATTTGTTACAAATAAAACACTAACACATCATCTGATTCTAAAATAATTGGATTGTGAGCTAAAAACTTGTTCCTATACACAGACATTCTATTTGTCATTTTGCAATACATATGGAAGTATCCTACATAATGTTTTAGTGAATACTTGAAAAACTGTAATAAATCAACACTTTTAACACCATCTTTTTTCATTTGACGTGTTTTAACAATACAAATTCTCGCTACTGACAAAATAAAGTTCACGAAAGACACATTGACATCTTGATATTTTCCTTCTATTCCAAGAATAAATATTCTTTTGTAACCTAGTAATGTTAAAATATCAATACGTGCTTTTGTAAATAGTTCACATAATAATTGTTTCACATAGTTATGAAAATCTTTCAATTCTTCACAGTTCAAGAACAAATGTAACAAATCTTCTTTTCCTTTCTTACAGCTAATACACAATTCACTATCTATTATTCGCATTTTAAAAAGTTTTTCATTTGTAAAAATCCTATTATGTACAAGTTTAAAATCTAAATCAACACAGTCGGGTGGTTTCCAAAAACTGTGTACTTGTTCCCATATTGCATTTAGACACAATTCACCAATGCCACATTTTTCTAACCAAAAGTCGTATATATTTGGCTTTATGAAGCACTTCAATAGCATAATATCATAAAAATGTTTTGTTTTGCAAGAAATAAAATTTAACATTCTATTGTTACACCTTAAATGAATAACAGCTACTTTATTACACTGATTTGAGTAACAGTTTGTGTTTACAATATGTTTCCACCTTTCTGGAATACTTGACAAAATTGTATTGAATTGTTCCTGTAATATATTTTTTTCGATCTGAGGTTCAACCTCACAAACCATATCAAAAATCGCTTGAAATGGCAGAAAACCTGGTATCACCTCGTATGTAATGTCTTTGATTTTTGTTATTGCTGCAAAAACAAAGGTTTTCCACATAGTACATTTTCCTTTTAAAATAAATTCACTATTAAAAAACAATGGCTGATTAAATATATAATCAATTCCAAATTCAATATTTATCTCAGATTTTACGAATTGCCAAGCTTCTACCATCTCTTGATAAACAATTGGTAAGAGATTAAGATCTTTTTTGTTAAGAGACATAAACAATATTTCTCTATCTAAATTCATATCATGAATTTTTCTTAAAAAATACGTCATTGTACTCTTCCACATTGCATTACATTCTGAGTCATAATATCGTCTTAAAAACTTCAGTCTAAATGACAACATTTTTAGATATATATCAGGAATGTTTAGACCACCATTGTCTTTCTTTCCTATAATAGTTCTATAATTTATAAGGTGTGCTCCAGAAGACCACAAAAATTCAACGCATGTGCGTTTAATTTCATCAACTGCCCAATTAGGAATTGAGCAAACGACCAAAGTATACCATATACGTGACATCATTAAAGAAGAAATCACAATAGCTCTACCTGATAAAGTTAAACGTCTCTGTCGCCAAAGATTCATAATTGCTTTAATTTTCAAAATTTTCTCTTTCCAATTTCTTTCTTCACATTCTTGTTTATTTTTACCAAGATAAACCCCTAAAACTTGAATAGTGTTTTCACAGTATTTCAAATCAAACTGTCTCTTTTCATTCTCATTTAAGCTTCCTGTACCCAGACACATAATTTCTGACTTTGTTTTGTTAATTTTCGAACCCGATGCTTTACCATATAACTCAAAAACAGACATAGCTTCCTGAATTGAACCTTTATCTCTTAATGTAAGTGTTGTGTCATCTGCATGTTGAAAAATAACTGCCTTTTCATTAGAACTTGGTATATTAATTCCCTTAATAACAATATTACATTTTACAGCAAATTGCAAAGGTTCTGCTGATAAAACATATAACATAGCACTAATTGGACAACCTTGTCTTATTCCATTCTTTATCATAAAATATTTAGTTAAAAAGCCATTACATTTTACAGAACTTTGTATATCAGTATAAAATATTTTGATCCAACGTATAAACCGTTCACCAAAACCAAATTTATGCAATACATCAAACATATACTTATGACAAACTCTATCAAATGCCTTTTCTTGGTCAAATTTTATAATATAACCTTCAAAATTATCTTCTTGTAACATATCTATAACATCACGCAAGCTAGCAATATTATCTGCAATATCTCTTCCCTTTATACAACAAGTTTGACTAGGAGATATTATATTGCATAATACATCTCTAAATCTATTTGCCATTATTCTTGCTAAAATTTTGTAATCAACTTGAAGTAAAGAAATGGGTCTATAATTTTTCAAGTCTTTTTTATCACCCTTATTTTTGAAAATTAAACTAATGATACCACATCTCATAGATCGTGATAATGTTGCGTTCTTTTCTACAACATTAAACAATTTTAGTAATATATCTTATAAAGAGGTAAAAAATTTACAGTAAAACTCAGTAGTTAAACCATCTGAACCAGGACTTTTGTTTTTTGACATACTATTTAAAGCATTACTAATTTCAGTTATAGTTATATCATTATCACATAACTCCCTATCATCATCACTGATAGTACTGGGAACATAACTTAATAATTCCTCCATAGCAATATCATCAGTTTCTATACAAGAATACAAATTTCTATAAAAATCATACTGTAATTCTAACAAACTTTCAGTGTCTGAAACAATTTCATTTTTATCATTAACTAGCTCTTTAATACAGTTATTTTCTTGCTTGTATTTTTCTAAATTTAAAAAATATTTTGTACATTTGTCACTCTCTATTGCCCAGTAAGCTTTGGATCTAAGTATAGCACCTTTGCATTTTTCTTCTTCTAATACTCCTAATTCTAGTTTTAGACTTTCGTATTGTGCTACATTAACATTTTCACCATTTGCAATTTTTTGTGACATTCTTTGTAATTTATTTTGAATACGGTAATATTCAGAATTTTTCTCTTTTGCTATTTTCTTTCCAAATACTTGGGAAAATTTCTTGATTTTATATTTTAAGTTGTCCCACCATATTAATATTTCTCTTTCAAATAAGGGACATTTCTTCTCTTCTTCAATAATTCTTTTCACCTGACTTACATACTCTTCATTATTCAATAACAAATTGTTCAATATCCAAATACCTGGACCCTTTTCAACACCATCAAAATTAATTCTCATTTCAACAAATGCATGATCACTAAAACTTGTATCATTATATTTTATACTCTGTATATAACTAGAGACAATTCTATCTATTAAAAAGTAGTCTATTCTTGATTGAATAAGAACATTATTACGTACCATTTTCCTAGAGTATACTAGAAGTTCAGGGTTTCTGTAACGCCAGACATCATAAACATTATTATTATTAATAATCTCATGTAAACTTCTGTAGCATATATTATCTGTATGATCAGATTTACTAGCTCTGTCTAATTTAGACAATGTAGTATTCCAGTCACCAGCAATTATCAAATTATGAAAATTTTGTACATACCTGTCAATAAATTTGAAAAAATTTGCTCTATCAGACAAATTATTGTGTGCATAAATATTAACAATATTATAAATGATATCATTCAATACAAACTTAATATGAATAAATCTGCCTTCTTCATCTCTGAAAACTTCTTCCACATTTTGTTTATATCGTTTATTCACTAAAATAGCAACACCTTGTCGATAATTAGGACCATCACAATGAAATATTCTACCATCATATAAATGGGACACATCTGATACAAAGTTTTCGTCCCAAAACGTTTCTTGTAACATCAAAAAATCAATATGTTTATCTTCTATAACTGATACATATTTCTTAAAGTTATTTACATTTCGAAGACCATTACAGTTATTGCTTACAAATAATACCATTGCTGAAACAAGAAACCAAACATTAAAATTATGATTCTCCATTTTTAACCGACTTTACATAAGGGGATCGTGATCTCTCTCTCTTAGTTTTTCCAGTTACATTTGGAGTAAATTTCATTTTATTTCTCCTTCTCACAGTCTTAAATTCTCTTCCATCTCCATCCGTGTTTTCATTGTCAACAGTGGATGAGATGCTTTGATCCAATTTTTTACAACGTACTTCATTCTCAGTATCGGAGGGTCTCACTGTGATCTCTATAGTCTCTCTGGCATCTCCAGACAAGCTAAGATCAGGAGAATCAGTCTGACACTTAGCCCCTGTACAATTTTCCATATCAACAACCTCTTTCACACCACAAGAATCATCAATACCTTTATGAACCACAACGTCAACAACAATTTGATTGTTTTCAGTTGTTTTATAATTTTCACTACCTTTAACATTTATAACAACTTCATTATCACTATCTTCATGACGAATCTCACTGTCTTTATC